>OX439035.1:76758393-77220758 GCA_949317995.1 Acholoe squamosa | reverse complement strand
CATGGTCGTACATTGGAGTCTACATGTTCTATAGATGCCTTGGGTAAAATTCAATAACCACCTTGCCGAGCTGCGTAGTATTTTGTAAGAGGGATGAAATTCTACCTCTGAGTCTCTTCCCTTTTTCTATGACAGTCAGACTATAGCACTATTGCAATGATTACTTTATGGACACAATGAACTTAAAGCTGCTACAAATTATTGTATTTGGCTCTGGGCCAACTACACACTATATAATTTGAATACCTGATATTAAAGTCAACTAGCAAATGGCTCAATACATCTATTCAAATATCACTGAACTATATTTGTGAGCATGGTACATAAAAGTTAAGACATGACAGGTCCATAAAAAGGTCTATAATAGACAATGAGTGTCATTTTTGAGTGAGGTGTATAGTCACCTTATGCTAAATGATGAATGCTCTAGGCGGCACACAGCTTCACTAAACACTTTGTAATGAGAATCATGCCTAAGGGTATATCTATCCAGGCAGGGGTAATTAGGGCGGAAAACTGGAGCCATCCCGGTGATGTGACACTACACTGTCATATTAATACACAGGCTGGTATGACAGGTTTCTTTATATTAGACAGATACAGGTATTATAAATTATACGTTGGCATCAATTGTGACATACCCTTGTAGGTACATAATTAATCTTATGTATAGATATATAAAATCCAGGGTTATAAGTGCACCTGAAGATATGTAACGTTCTGGATGCCTGGATCTAGTTATATATATTGTGGCGTAGACCGAGCCGACGTCGGTGGATCCCGAAACCATCCTGGCATGGGGGCGGGGGGAAGCCGGCGGAGGCGGAGTCACGTCAGCATTGTGTTATTCGGAGTAGCGTCTTCGGCGGCGGTGTATGTTGTACATACACCAGCGCCGGTGGACTTGCAAGTGTATAAATACTGGAGGTGTCCCACCGGACAGGCAGTCGGAGATTGGGGTGGCTATAGGACGCACCGGCACTTGCACCAGAGAGGAGGAGCAGCGGCATATAGATAGAGATATACTTAGCTGGTGTGGCAGAGCAAGCCAGGCAATAAAGAATTCACGTTAATTATACTTGTCCGTGTTACTGGTCGTCATTCTCTTATCCGGAGGAGCTTGGAGAGCGCTACATTGGTGACAGCGGTGTTTTCAACGGATCCACGCAGGACTAGAGATGGCGGAGGCAAGGATAACGGGAACAGACTCATTGAAATTGGAAGGAGAAGGAGTTGGTCGGGGGACCCTCTTGGAAGTAGTGGACGAGGAGGTGACAATCAGAAGACCCGCAGAAAGCAGACCTGGGGAACCATACCCCGAAAGGCAGGAGGAGCCTATGGATCGGAATTGGACGGGGGAAGGCAACCAGGTAGAGGTGGGAGGAGGGCGTGCAAGTCCCGTAAACGACTTCAGATGGCCATGGGAGAAGGAGGAGGTGGAGAGGGAGATACCCCGGAGGCCTAGCCGGGGGAGGCGCCAACCCAGAGGCAAGACTGAAAATACTTCAAGCATGACTCGGAGGAGATTGGAGGAAGGGTCAGAGGATTGGACGGAGGAGGAGTGGGACCAGCTCCTAGAGACTCTCTCAAAGCATAGGAAGATGAAACCGGCAGCGGAGGGACGGGAGGAAGGAAGAGGGACGGAGGGCCCTGACAACAAGGGAGAGGGGATGACGGTAAAAAAAGAGGTGATCGGGGGAGAGCAGCCATCAGTGGATGAAACCCGGTTACCTGCGTTGCCGTCCCTATCTGGCGGAGCTGACGGCGAAGTGAGTGCAAAAGGAAAGCCGGTGGTTAAACCCACAAAATACGACGGGACGGGGGATCTAGGCGATTACCTCAACCACTTCGACCTGTGTGTGAAGGTGAATGGATGGGACGAGGCTGAGGCAGGCATGTTCCTAGGGCTGAGTTTGGCGGGGGCCGCTCGGAGGCTGTTGAACGGCAGAAAACCTGCTACGCCGGAAGGGTACACCGAACTCCGGAAGGCGCTGGTCGAAAGGTTCGAGCCCACCAATCAAGAAGAGACCTATAAAGCTGTCCTCCGCACCAGGGTACGGAGGAAGGGGGAGGCGTTGCAAGAATTGAGGGAGGATCTGATGAAGTACACCCGACTAGCTTACCCCGAGGCCGACGCCCGAACTACAGACACCCTGGTTTTGGACAGATTCCTGCTATGTTTGGATAATCCTCTAAGACAATGGGTCTATCAGTCACAGCCAAAGGACCTACAAGCTGCCGTCATGACAGCCGTGGGGGCAGAAGCCTACCTGAAGGTGGAGCAGGAAACATCGCAGAGGGTTAGGACCGCTGATGCGTCGGTAAATGAGCATCTCAAAACCAACACCGACAGGATGGATAAAATGGTGGAGCTAATGGACCGTATGGCTAAGAAGATGGAGGAGCCTCTCTCCACCGAGAAGAAGAGGCGGAGTACTGCCTGCTATGGGTGCGGTCAGGAAGGGCATTTCAAGCGGGAGTGCCCCAACAGGAGAACTGACAAACCTGGGGGGGCCCCCGAGACGGGAAAGGATGTTATTCCATCGGGAAACTAGAACCGACCTCTACCCAAGGCCAGGTACAGGTCGGGGGGATTGGGCCTATGAATATTGTGCAAGGAAGGCGAGAGAGGGGCGGCGGAGGACTAATAGTGGAAGGCAAGTTGGAGGGAGCCGTTATACAGATGCTGGTAGATACTGGCGCCTCACTAAACCTTATCTCCCACGGGTGGTGGGAACGACATGGGGGTGATCGGCCGCTCCAAGAAACGGGGGAAGTTGTCTTTTCGGTGGATGGAAGACCCCTGAAACTTAAAGGGGAGGTGCAGGCTTCATTACAATTGGGGACCAGGAGCACGAACGCGATGTTTATCGTGGGGGACACAGGGACGGAAGGAATATTGGGCGCCGCCTTTCTACGAGAAAACCAGCTTGTGGTGGACGTGGCCAGGGGAAGATTAATCTGGACCCAACCAGAATCGTTGTGTCGAGTGGTGAGCACCCGCTCAGCAGTGGTCGGAGCGGGGGAGGAAGCATTCCTGGAAGGCGCGGTGATGGGTCGGTGGTTGGACGGTGGGAATGGCCTGATAGAAAGTATGGCCGGGCACAAGGGTGAACCCCACTTCCTGGTGGGCAGAGGCCTGGTCCAGCCAATAAACAGAGAAACCTGGGTCAGGGTGCTGAACCCTGGGCTGGAACCGATCATCGTCTACAAGGATATGACTCTGGGTGGCATCCAACGGGTGGAAACGCCGGGAGAGGATCCGGGGGTGAACCCCGGAAGCTGGTGCCGTCGGGTGGAGGCTATGTCGCCGGAGGAGAAGAGAGGGCTTATAAGAGAGCTGGTGGAGGGAACAGAGCCAGACAGAAGGAAGGAGCTTGCGGGGTTACTTAATCAACACCTGGCGGCCTTCCAGTGTCATAAGGGTGATAAGGGACACACCACTATGGCCCAACACCGAATAGATACGGGGGATCAACCCCCTATAAAGCAGCCCCCAAGACGCTTAGCCCCCCACCGAAGGGCCACGGTGGAAGAGGAGGTTGAGAAAATGTTGGAGGCAGGGGTAATCGAGCCTTCAGTAAGCCCATGGGCATCTCCGGTGGTGCTAGTGAAGAAGAAAGACGGGACAACCCGTTTCTGTGTGGACTATAGGCGGTTAAACAAAGCTACAGTGAAAGATGCCTACCCTCTGCCCCGGGTGGAGGACTGCTTGGATACTATGGCGGGGGCCACCTGGTTCTCATCAATGGATCTTGCCAGTGGGTATTGGCAACTAGATGTAAGGGCGGAGGACAGAGAGAAGACAGCGTTCACCACCCACCGGGGGCTCTACCAATTCATCAGAATGCCGTTTGGGTTATGTAATGCCCCAGGGACGTTTGAGCGAGTGATGGAGGTTGCCATGCGGGGGCTTCAGTGGCGTACCTGTTTGGTATATTTAGACGACATTGTCGTGTTTGCCGAGTCCTTTGAACAGCATATGGAGAGGTTGGGCGAGGTACTACAAAGACTGGCGGAGGCCGGCCTTAAGATAAAACCCTCCAAATGCCAACTGGCCCGCCGGAGGATACTGTTTCTGGGGCACCAGATCAGTGAGGCTGGGGTAGGGACCGACCCAGGCAAGGTGGAGGCTGTTCGGGGGTGGCCCCCACCACAGAATATCACAGAAGTGAGGAGTTTTCTCGGTCTGGCGGGGTATTATAGAGCCTTCATCCCCGACTTCTCAACTAAGGCTAAACCCCTCAGTTCTCTGGCGGAAAAGGGACGGCCTTTCAAGTGGACGCCGGAGTGTGAAAATGCCTTCGAGATACTGAAGCAGAAATTGATAGAAGCTCCTATCCTGGGGTTCCCCCGACCAGAAGGCCAGCTTATTATGGACACGGACGCCAGTGATACGGGGTTGGGCACGGTGCTGGCACAAGAACAGGATGGGGAAGAGAGAGTATTGGCTTATGGCAGTCGCACCCTTAGCAAACCTGAGAGAAACTATTGTGTTACGCGGCGGGAGTTGTTAGCCATCGTTTTTGGCCTCCGGAAATTCAGACACTATTTAGTGGGTCGGCCGGTGGTAGTGCGCACCGACCATGCATCCCTTCGGTGGCTATTGGAGTTCAAAGAACCAGAGGGCCAGCTGGCGCGGTGGCTTCAGATCATAGGCACTTATGACATAGTGATACAACACCGACCAGGAAAGGCCCATGGTAATGCGGATGGCCTATCCAGGACACCCTGTAAACAATGCGGCAGAGACCCTGAAGAAGACAGGCGGTGGTGTCGTGTCTTCACAAGAGCTCAGAGTCAAGTGCTAGAAGGAGGGAACCGATCCCCCGCGGAGGGACCGGACCCTCCAGTGGGGCCGGCATGGGAAAAGCTGCAGAATGATGACCCCCTTCTCAGGGAGGTACGGGGGTGGGTGGAAGGAGGAGAGGTCCCCACTGAAGCGGTAAGACGGGACTGGAGCTATGAGAAGAAGGCCTGGTATGCCCAGAGAGAGAGGCTGACAATACACAAGGGCGTGTTGGGCCGGAGGTGGATAGGGGAGGCGGGGTCGGCCCACTTCCAGATAGCAGTTCCCAAGCCTAACAGGAAAGATGTGCTGCAGGAGGTACACGGAGAACCACTGGCCGGACACCTAGGGCGTAACAAGACCATCAGGCGGGTACAGGGAGGATATTACTGGCCTGAATTCCGGAGGGATGTCACCCGGTGGTGCGAGCAGTGTGAGCCGTGCCTGCGGCGGAAGGCAGCCCCCGCCCCCCACCGAGCTCCAATGGGACATGTTGGGGCTGGTCTACCACTCCAAAGGGTAGCCCTGGATGTGATGGGACCTCTGCCCCCGACCTCACGGGGTAATCAACACATTCTGGTAGCGGCCGACTATTTCACTAAGTGGACGGAGGCCTATGCCATTCCCAATCAGGAAGCGCCCACCGTGGCAAGGAAATTGGTGGAGGAGCTCATATGTCGGCTAGGGGCGCCGGTGGAGATTCACACCGATCAGGGCAAGAATTTCCAGTCGGGGTTGTTCAAGGAGATAGTAGCCTTGCTGGGGGTCAAACAAACAAGGACTTGCGCTTTTAGGCCTCAAAGTGATGGAATGGTGGAAAGAGCTAACCGGACCATTGAGGCGTTACTGGCTACGGTGGTGGCCACCGACCAGCAGGATTGGGACCTGCAGCTCCCCTTTGTGATGGCCGCCTATAGGTCATCGGTGCATAGCTCCACCGGAGTATCGCCTAACATGATGATGTTGGGAAGGGAAACAACCGTCCCCCTGCATCTGATCTACCCATTGGACCCACCTCCGAGGAATAAGGCTGGATACGTGGCTGAGGTCCAGGAGAAGATGGCACGGGCGTATGAGGCAGCTAGGAGTAACATAGGGAGGTCGGTGGCCCGCCAACGACGTAACTATGATGCGAGGGCGGAGGAGGGCCATCTGCCAACGGGATCCCAGGTCTTCTACTATCACCCCCTAAAGAAGAGAGGACTGTCACCCAAGTTGCAATGTTATTGGACCGGCCCGTGGACTGTGCAGGAGAGAATAGGGGATGCAGTGTACAAGATAAAGAGAGGCCGTGTAACCAAGGTGGTACATTTTGATTCTATAAAGGAGGTCTGCCTGCCAGAGGAAGAGGATCTGGGGGATGAATGCAAGGAGATAGACCCGGCGAAGGAAGAGGTAGCCAACCCCGACCATGGAGCGGGGGATGGATCGCCGGGGGCTAAGGCGATACGGGCGATAATAAGGGACCCTAACCCCGGGCCGCGTGACCAAGCATACTTACCTGTTAAGATGGCTGAGGGTGGGGACAGCTGGTGGAAATGGTGGCGGGAGGAGGAGACTCGGGTGAGAGCAGAAGCTGCAATGGCCCACTGGAGGGGTGAACCCCCAGATGACGAACCCCCCCTGGATGAAGAATATTTATCCCCTCTGGAGGAGGAGACCGAAGAAACTAGGGAAAGAAACGAGTTCAAGAGGGCAGAGTGGGCCAGACGGAGGAAGGACCCAGAGAGATGTCGTATCTTAGGCAGGCATGCAGAGAGGTGGCGGGTCTATGAAATGCTAGAGGAGGCAGAGCACGATAACGAACGGAACGAGGAGAGGGAGAGCCGTCTAGTAGCCCCGGGTCGCTTACCCCGGAGGCCTAAAACACCGCCTAAGGCGGAGGAGACGCCTAAGGTTGCGCCTACGTGTCTACACTTAGTACAGGCTGGGGTCACGGCACCGCCGGGCGCCTTCAGGCCTGCTACGCCGCCTAGCTCGGGGGACGGGCCTAAAACTCCGCCTAAAGCGTCGAGCGCGCCCTCTGCCGGAGTTATAGCCCCGCCAAAACCGGTGTTGCTACGAAACCAGAATGCGAGTGACGTCAATGAGGAGGGAGACGACCACTATTTGAAGATAACAGTCACTTTCCCGATAGAAATGGCGGAGGACAGACGTGTTGTAATGAGGAAGGTGGAGGAGAGCTGTAGAAATGGTGTAACAGGGGACACACAAGCCGGGCGGGAGGAAAAAAAAAAAGGGCCAAGGGAGCGCGTAAAGAAAGACGGGGTTCACCGGGAGGGCCGCCGGAGGGAGAGAGGGGGCCGATCTCCACCCAAATCCTCGTCCTCACGGTCCCACAGCCGCCCTAGGCATGGGGGAAGGGAGAATGATAGAAATAAACACCGCCAACGGCCCACCGAGGAGACAGTCCACCGAAAAGTAAACAACAAACCCTACAGGAAGAAGGACCGTGCGAAAGACAGCTGGTCAAGAACCCATTCCCACGTCCACTACCCACCGGAACGTTCGGAGGGAGGAGCAGAGCGGACGTTCTCACGGTCGGGTGACGGCCTCGTGACAGGGGAAACCCCGGTGGCACAGGCGTGCGGGGAAGGTTCCTGGCTGCTAATTGGCCAAGACAACTCAAGGGGGAGGGGTGTGGCCGGGCCGGGGGTGTATAAAGGAAGGACTCATCCCCGGGATTCGGCAATATCGACCATCGATTGGAAGCAGTTAGAACTCGGTAATATGCCTAAGACACACGAAGACGAGAAGTCCGTGCCCATGGTATGGGTAGGGGGAGTGCAGATACCAAAGCACAGGTGTGAGATCTGCAGGGAGGAGGGCAAACCGTATGCCTTTGGACGCAGCGATGCTTTAAAACGCCATCAGAGGAAGCATGAGGCCGTGCAAGAAGGATACGAGTGCCCCTCCACCGGCTGTGAATACCAGGTCGCCAAAGATTACAAGAATGACCTGGTGCGCCACGTGGAGAGACAGCACCCGGACATAAAAGGATGGGTGCCCCCGAAAGAGACCAAGCAACTGCGGCTGGCTAGTGAAGAGGAGGCGGGGGCCGTTCCAGCACAAACTCCAGGCACCTCCACGTCTACAAAACCCAAGTCTAAAGGCAAACCCCGGAAGGTTAAGGTCCACACGTCAAAAGGAGGGGCTGGGAAGGCAGAGGAGCCGGCCGAGTTCGCCGCCGCAAGCACTTCTAAAACGGAGGCGGTGGTGCCCTCCAGCCAGACACCGGGCAGCGCCTCTATCATATCGTCACTGGTGTCCCCCGGGATAAGCATAGGGGCTGAGGAAATGGAGGAGGTGGCCGCAGCGGCCAAATATCTAGAGGAACTGGTGGGACTGAAAACTCCCCCCAATCAGGGACTACCTGCACAAGGGGTGGCCACCCGGAGTAGTACTGGCAAGGGGCGGAAACGGGTGTCCGAGGAGGCAGTGGAGGAGCCCCCTGACAAAAAGGTGCGCCGGTCCCCCGGTAAGGAGGGAGCTGTCCGCCGGGTTACAGAAATGATAACGGACCCCGTTACCGGTAAATATCAATTGGAGCCAGAGGAGGAGGGAAAGGTTCTCTTTGTTCTTAAATTACTAATGGACAGGTACAGTAGGGAGGGGGAGACCCCGACCAAAACCTTAACTAGACTCCAGAAGGAGTTGCCGGTGGGCACACTAGACGTAGATGAAATAGAAAAGGAATATGAGGCGGCTAGGACGGGTATACCAACACGGAGAACCCAGCTAAAGGTTGGGACTTACGATGACGTCACAGACGACGGTTCACAGTCAGCTCAGGAGTCCAGCCCGGAAAAAGGAAAGGCATTCGAAATTTCCGGGGGACTCGATTCCAGCCCTGAAAAACTGCCGGAGTACACCTTAAAGGAGGACCGCCCCAAGCCCCACATTGAACCGGAATTATGCACACCTGCTGAGGAAGGGGCCACCTCCACCCCCGACTCCCCGGAGGAGGAGGAGGACAGGGGACCAGGTAAACCCGACCCCGAAGACGTAGCCACGAAGATGGTCTCCGCTCCAGCTAAAGTTGATGAAGAGATCTTTGAATACCCCCCCGGCGTGGCTGGCTACCCTGACCTCGAGGAGCAGTATGCAGCGATGATCAAAGCTGGTAGAGAGAGGGCCAGGCAGAAGGAGTTAGAGGAACAAAAGAGGTTAGAGAAGGAGAGAGAAATGGAAAGACAGAAGGCTATAGAGGAAAAGAAAGAAGCAGAAGCCAGGGTGGCGGAGGAGGAAAGAGCTTTGAAAGAACAGAAATCTAAAAAGACAAGAAGAGGAAAAGGGAAAGGCCCGGGAAAGAGTAGCCAGAAAACAGGATTAGAAACACTGATGGAGCAGGTTACCGTGCGCACGGGGGAGACCCCGGAAAAGGCTAGTCCACCAGCGGTGCCCCAGACTCCCACCCCCGGAACGCGGCGCAGCCTTGAGGAAATATTACTGAGTACATTAACTCCCACGGGCCAGCGCCCCAAGACCCCGGCAAAGACGAGCTCCGGCAGCAAACCCAGGGACAATGAGGGGGAACCCGTTGGTGTAACCCCCCAACAAAAAGGCAAGATGGCCGGGAGAGCAAAAGGGAGGCCTGACTTAGTGCATTACCCCAGGACGGTTACTGTTGGATTGGAGGGGCTGGTGGTGCAGTCTCCCAAGGGGGACTTTCTCTTACAAATTGAGGCTGGGGAGGAGGCGGGACACATGGAGACTATGGTGTTGGTGCCGGAGGGGGTGGAGACGGTGCAGGGGAGTGTGGAGGATGAGGACCCTTTAGGCCCACCGACCTCCGAACGTGTTATAATAGTGACAGACGCCCAGGTGGTACCCATACCTGACGGGGGCGTGGCTCCCACACAAGGAGTAGTGTCTGTAAGCCACGTGGTGGTTGCCCCTTCCCCGGCTCCCGACTCTGGAAAAAGGGTAGAGGTGGAGGAGAACTTGATGCCCTGGAATGAGGACTTCACAGGCCCCCGTGAGCTGCAGGAGTATACGAGGCGCTTGCGGAACCCGGGGAACTTGGGGCCCGAGATGAGAGTGGTGCCGGGGGGGGTGTGCAGCTCGGCAGTGCAAAGCTTGGCTGACGGTGATGTGGAACTGGTTCAGGTGACCCGAACCAGGTACGCCAAGGCGTCCAGGGAGGGACTGTGCTCCAGATGCGGGCAGCCATGGCCTATTACCCCGAAGGCCCCGGAGAAGGAGGAGAGACAGGAGGAGGAAGCCTCTACGAGCACCCAGTAAAAAGGGTAAGTGTCTCTTCCGGTGTATCTACGGCGGGGGAAACGGAAACTCCAGTACAGGAGGGCGCCGGCGGAGGTCGATGGGAGGAAAAGGAGGGAGGGCGGTGATGCAGCCGGGTCGGAGGGTGACTGCGGGATAAGCTGGGATGACGTGGAATGCACCCGAGTAATCTATGGGTGTAAGCCAGTACAGGCTGGGGGAGCAGTAGCACCTTAAATGAAGGACAAAATGCATCAGTTCCGGTGGGGTAAGCAGTACAAGTGCCTTACCTTGTGTTGCAGACCTGGTCGAGCCGCGGGGGGGCGGCATCCGGAGGCAGGCGGAGGAGAAACGGCAACAACCGGAGGGAGGTGGCCGTCGGTGGACGGTTCGGAGGACCGGTGGACGGCTCGGTGGATGAGTCGGGGGCATCTCGGCGGTGGCAGTGATGTTGTATTGGTCTTGAAGGCAGCGGTTGTATAATAGTTAAACCATTTGTAAATTATGAAGCTATCCGTTGGAGCATGCTATAAGTATTGATACTGTGTATACTGTATGATTATCTATATTGCTCAATGTATTTGTTTAAAAGTAATAATCACAAACACCCAGGGGCCATGGTGTATAATTGTTTATTCAAAATTGGATACCCATCTGCAGGAGGGTACTCTGACATTCTTTCCCAGTACGACTGTTAATTAGTTGGGGAGAGTGTGGCGTAGACCGAGCCGACGTCGGTGGATCCCGAAACCATCCTGGCATGGGGGCGGGGGGAAGCCGGCGGAGGCGGAGTCACGTCAGCATTGTGTTATTCGGAGTAGCGTCTTCGGCGGCGGTGTATGTTGTACATACACCAGCGCCGGTGGACTTGCAAGTGTATAAATACTGGAGGTGTCCCACCGGACAGGCAGTCTGAGATTGGGGTGGCTATAGGACGCACCGGCACTTGCACCAGAGAGGAGGAGCAGCGGCATATAGATAGAGATATACTTAGCTGGTGTGGCAGAGCAAGCCAGGCAATAAAGAATTCACGTTAATTATACTTGTCCGTGTTACTGGTCGTCATTCTCTTATCCGGAGGAGCTTGGAGAGCGCTACAATATATATATATATATATATATATATATATATATATATATATATATATATATATTTATATATATATATATATATATGCCAATTTATGTATTCTAGTCTAGCATCCAGGTATTCATGAGTCGTCATGTGTGACTGTATTCCCGTGTAGGAGTATCCACACCCAGCTCAGGACATTGTGTAGGCCTAGGTAACATGACACCATTGGAGTGGATCCATACACATGCATAACTTCAGTGACTACCTGCCACCCACCACCTCCAGTGCCATACACACCTGACTGTCTCTGCACACCTGCCTCCTCCAGTACCCGGTCGATCCTCAGGAGGGTCGGGTATCCCGGGTGGGAAGGAGAGGGTGTCCCGGGATGGCGGGGCAGCGGTCGATCCCCTCCCGGCGTAACTCCATCCGGCGCCCGGGAGGGGTTGGGAATGTGTGCTGGAGAGGGTGGGTGAGGGAGGGGTGCCTGTTGGTAGTGTTTTCCTACAGGTGATATATGGGCACGAGGCGTGGGTCGCCATGCAAATTCCGCCCCAAGACAAACTAATTCCTTTACACTGAATCTATTGCTGCATTTGCGCAACGACAGAGGAGCATGTTGGTCTCCTCTGCACATACCCCCAATGTTAGAAGGCAAGGTGCGAGGGGCAGGGGCAGGGTGGGGTGTGGTGGGGTACCGGAGGAGTGGGGCCAGTCAAACTGTTTGTATTAGAATTCCAATGATGTTCAACTCTCAGCATGTCTATACAGTTTTATACAGGGAGCAGGTAGACTCAGCATGTCTGTTAAGGGGACAGGTACCCTTAGTGTGCATGTCTATACAGGGAGCAGGTAATCTCAGCATGTATATGCAGGAAGCAGGTAGACTCAGTATGTCTGCAAAGCAGCAGGTAATCTCAGCATGTATATGCAGGGAACAGGTAGATTCAGTATGTCTGCAAAGGGGCAGGTAATCTCAGCATGTATATGCAGGGAGCAGGTAGACTCAGTATGTCTGCAAAGGGGCAGGTACGCCCAGCATGTATATGCAGGGAGCAGGTAGATTCAGTATGTCTGCAAAGGGGCAGGTACGCTCAGCATGTATATGCAGGAAGCAGGTAGACTCAGTATGTCTGCAAAGGGGCAGGTAATCTCAGCATGTATATGCAGGAAGCAGGTAGACTCAGTATGTCTGCAAAGGGGCAGGTAATCTCAGCATGTATATGCAGGGAGCAGGTAGATTCAGTATGTCTGCAAAGGGGCAGGTAATCTCAGCATGTATATGCAGGGAGCAGGTAGACTCAGTATGTCTGCAAAGGGGCAGGTACGCTCAGCATGTATATGCAGGGAGCAGGTAGACTCAGTATGTCTGCAAAGGGGCAGGTACGCCCAGCATATATATGCAGGGAGCAGGTAGATTCATTATGTCTGTAAAGGTGACATGTACTCTCAGTATGTCTTTACAGAGGGGCAGGTACTATCAACATGTCTTTACAGGGAGCACGTATGCTAGTAGCATATCTGTAAGGGGCAGATACTCTCAGCATGTCTAGAGAGGGGACATTGTACTGTCAGCTTGTCAGGAGAGAGCGCAGATACTCTCAGTATGTCTAAAGGGACAGGTACCCTCAACTCCCGACCTCATCTATGTGCCTGGAGGGTGTTGCTCCTATAGGAAAAGGAAGAGCTGGCTAAAAATGCCCTTGTTTCCAGTCCTTTCTTTTCATGTAGCTATAACTTGTACCTTTTGTTGCTCACAAGTGGACATTCAAGTATGGTGCTAAAAAAGGGGGATTTGAGTAGGTACCTAGTTGGGAGAAGTCAGTCAGTATAATATACTATAGAGTGTGTGACATGAGTAGGTACCTGATAGCGCAGCTCTCTCTGTTTTAAACAAGGCAGGTGACTTTTCAGACTAATTTTAAGACTGAGGTCCAGTAGGTCCGCCATTGCTTGATCTGGGAGCTGGCGAGATAAGCACTGATAAGAACAAGCATGATGGGTACCAGGTGTTACAACATAATGTACCCAAAAAGTTCTGCAGTGAATGGAGGGAGTTTTCTCATTGGCTGATAATGTATCCCGGGTCTGCCCTATAGGGCTGACCCAGGATGCAATATCAACCAATCAGATAAGACTTTTTTTGGGTACATTATGTAACACCTAGTACCCATCATGCTGGTGATTATCTTTCCAGGTGCAAGATTAAGCGATGGCCGTTACACTAGGCCTCCATATACTCCAGGCCCAAAACAACATATATTCGGCAGATCTAACCCCCCCCCCCCCCACATCCCTACCTCGAACCTATGGCCACCAACATTATGCTAAATTATAATTTGATATGTATCTATTATATTAAGCCTACACTCAACATGATCGCACATCGTTGTTACCATGGAAACTGTTTATCCATGCATGGTTAGTACAACCTGCAGGCAGTTTACGTCTGGTATCGAATAGGACGATCACGTTATTCAATATTTTTAGTACAGAGAACTCCGATATCACATGAACAACCATAATATATCAATGATAATTAGTCTAACGCACTCTATAATACTTACTTTATCATATATACTTAGTTCAAGGAACGTGTAAGATATATGAATTGCCTGTTGCATGTCCTGATTAGCCGTTTCTGCTACCGTGTGGCATTTCTTAGTATGCATAATACCGTAATCTCCCGCGTATAAGGCGCACCCCGCGTATAAGGGGAACCTAGAGTTTTAGAATATGTTAAAAAAATAAAAAATTCATAACTTCTCTTCTACTGAATGGATTCTCAAAATTCAAAAAGTGATTTCCCAGGTAGCAAACATGGTGTGGCCCAAGTCTGGGCCATAGCGGGCTCCTGATGTGGGCCACACTGGGTTAACACAGTGGGCACCCGATGGGTTTTGTCCTCAGCAAATGGTCTGGGCCACACTGGGCTAACCGATTTGGGCACAGATCTGTTCGAAAGTGGGCTCACCGATTTGGGCTCAAAGTGAGTTTAACATGGGTTTTTGGTGTGGCCCAAAGTGGGCTGCCCGATTTGACGAAATATTAGTGGTGACATGGTAAAAATTCTTTTTGAAAAATTTATCCAATATTTATTCTTTTTTTCCAAAAGTCAATGAACAACAAATCCTTGAGCTAATCTCACCCCCCCCCCCCAATCACCAAAGCAGTAAATGCAATATCTACCTTAGTGGAAAGCCAGAGCAGAACCATCCATTTGAATCAAACTCATTCAGCCAACAGAAGGCACTTTTATTCATTAAAGTGACATTCTGGCCTCAATCTCCCCCCACTACTTCCCTATGTAGGAGTAGAGAAGAGAGCCTTCAAGTTCATACTGACTGTACCTCTGCATATCTGCTCTTGTTCCAAGTTCAGTGCAATAGAAATGGTGTTGCCATTCCACTACTACTCAGATGACCTTGATTTGCACTTTTGACTAGAGACATCTAAGTATTTCCAGACTATGAGAAAGTCTGCACATTATTACTTCATATCTAATATAGTAGTCTATTCCAGTTGTCCTATGTCTAAAAGAAATAAGTTTTGTATGGGTAGTAGAATTCTGCCTGGAGTGCTGTGAAACCACTTTGTAGTGAGTCTGCCATGGACTGGCCTACAGGGGCAGGGGATATTTTTGGTTTCTCAATTGCCTCTATATATAGTCCTCTTATACCCGGCCAGGTGTGGGACCTGTTTGCCCCCACACCACAAATACACCTTGCAAGTCTACTAGTATAAAGAAAGACATGAAGCTGTTATTTAGTCAGTGTTGCATTTTACATGAAATATCTGCATCCCTACTATGAACCTACCTGTGTATTAATGATATAGGGAAAGGGGGACTACCGATCTCCTACAGCAGTGGTGGAGGGAGGGGAGGGGGGGGGCAGGGTAGGGTGAGGGCAGGGCGGTGTGAGGGCAGGGCAGGGCAGGGCAGGGTGGGGTGAGAGCAGGACAGGGCAGGTGAGGGCAGGGGATGGCAGGGCAGGGTGAGAGGAGGGCAAGGGAGGGCAAGGGAGGGCAGGGCAGGGTAGGGTGAGAGGAGGCCAGGGCAGGGTAGGATGAGGGCAGGGCAGTGTGAGGGCAGGGCAGGACAGGGCAGGGTGGGGTGAGAGCAGGACAGGGCAGGTGAGGGCAGGGGATGGCAGGGGATGGCAGGGCAGGATGAGAGGAGGGCAAGGGAGGGCAGGGCAGGGTAAGGTGAGAGGACACCAGGGCAGGGCAGGTGAGGGCAGGGATGGCAGGGGATGGCAGGGAAGGGTGAGAGGAAGGGAAGGGAGGGCAAGGGAGGGCAGGGCAGGGTAGGGAAAGAGGAGGCCAGGGCAGGGCAGGGCAGGGTGAGGGCAGGGCAGGACAGGGCAGGGTGGGGTGAGAGCAGGACATGGCAGGTGAGGATAGGGGATGGCAGGGGATGGCAGGGCAGGGTGAGAGGAGGGTAAGGGAGGGCAGGTCAGGGTGAGAGGAGGGCACGGGATAGCAGGGGATGGCAGGGCAGGGTGAGAGGAGGGCACGGGATGGCAGGGCAGGGTTAGGGAGGGCAGGGGAGGAAAGGACAGGGCAGGGGAGAGCAGGGTGAGAGAAGGTGAGGGGGAAAGGGTAGGGCAGGTTGAGGGGAATGAGGAGGAGATGGAACGGGTAGGGGATGGGTGGGGAGGGCAAAGAAAAGAGGGAGAGGGAGGGGGAATACTTATCACAGAGTTCAGAACAATCCAGAATATGAGGCTGCCCTGTCCAAACCCACTCTCACCCCAGACTGAGAAGACTTTATGCAGCTAAGCACCCATCTTGGGATGCCCATTTTGAAAGCATCCTGGGCCCACTGTGGTTGCCCATTTTAAAGCTGAATAGTGCCCAAACCGGTCAGCCCAATGTGGCCCAGACCATATGCTGAGGACAAAACCCGTTGGGAGCCCAACGGGCTCAAGTCAGTTTGCCCGATTTGGGCTGCCCTGTGTGGCCCTGACTGGAAACCCAGCATCTGCCGAACCTAAAACCCATTTACCGAGTGCTGCTCACTTTGAACCACCTTATCCCTGGTTAAACCAATTTGGCCCCGAGTGGGCTTGCTACATGGGTTGTTGCTTGGACCCCCAGGACCCAACTGGACCCCATATGCAGCATATGTGGCCATATGGGAGTGTAACATATCAAAAGAAAAGTCTTGGTGTCCCCCTTGTGGATCCAGGTAGAACTAAAACCCCGGGTATAAGATGCGCCTTATACGCGGGAGATTACGGTAGTAAAATATATCGCTTCCACTATAGTTATAATTATACCCTGTAGACAATGCTTATTGCAGAGCTTTGCTTTTGATAATAGTGTGAATCAGAATCAAAGAAAATAATGAAGGGTCACACCCTATTTGAAAATATCGGTTGCTAGAATGACCATAAATTAGGAGGTTATTTCGCAATAGTCTTAACCAGCACTATTATAATGATGTCCTCCAGGCCTTGTATATAAGTTGCTGTGGTGTTGGATTGGGCCAGTATTCAGGATGACTTACAGGGGCCTGCTACCTGTTGGCAGTAGCTTCACCTTTGTACAGCTTACCTATTGGACCTTCCTGTTCTTCACTTCTCCCTTCACTTCATCAGCACTTCAGTTCCAAGCAGGTGAGTAAAGCTATCAACTCATAATCTCTTTAATTTCATTTATAGTGAGGAAAACCTCGAAGATTTCCCATTTGAGGGTTGAAATGTTAGCAAAGCTATTCAAAGTTAGCAAAGTTATTCAATTGCAAAAATTGTAAATTCTGACAATGACAAGCTCAAATAGTCCTATAGTGACAGTTACTTTGAGTAGACTCAGAAATGGGGTAGACACTCTGATTAAATGTCTATCCTCACACTTCGAGAGTTATTGCATAAATAATTCTGGTATTGGTTTTACATTTAGCAGGCCCTATTTCGGAGGGAAGGGTCAGCTCTATGCCTCTTGAGATTCTGTCTCTCCATTTTAGTTTGGAGCTATATTACAGTTTAAAATCGTAGGTTTTAAAACGTGTTTTTTTTTCAAGTTCAATTCAAGAAACATTACCTGGGTAGGTATATTTTACATTTTAATACATTGAATTGAGTGTGGTGTTCATCTATCATGATAGGGAAAGAGAATCCAAATCTAATTACATGTACATGTATATCTAACTTGGCTGCCATCAAAATTCATATATATGATATCCATGTGAGTTGCTGTGGGGGTTCACCTTCTGTGAGTCCTAGCACTTGAACCGTTGGTCCACAAAGTCCAGGAAGCTAATTCAGAAAATGTGGCCAATTTTCTTGATTTTTAGGTGAAGTGATTGAATTTTCAGGAAAGTTTCTTGAGTGTAAAAATATAGTGAAATTCTAAAACAAATATGTCTGGCACACTTGAATTCTGGCAAATATTCTCTCTTATAAGTTTTCTAGAGGGCATAGGAAAATAATAAATGTGACATCCTAAGTTGACTTTTTTTTAATTACACCATCTTTTCTCAAGAGAGAATTTGAAGGGAGTATTCTCAAGCATGTATGTCTAGACTTGAAGGGAGAGTAAATCTTGGTAAGAATCGCAATCTTAGCTGTCTTCATGAATTTTGACTCTCATTGATATTGTGAATTACTATCCAAAAACAGGTTACTGGTTCTGAATCGGTGGATCTAATTTGCCGGTTTTATTTGTCTATCCTTTTCCTGGTTGGTATCTTCTACAGGAGTCGGCAATGGACCATCCGCTCAACCCACACCCCTCTCAACTGTTGTCACCAGGGATGAGAACACCACAGCAGCGCAGACCATCTTACCAGGGAGCATTTGTCCAGTCAACACTTGTAGATTCCAGTGTGGTAATGTGCAGGAAACCTGTGGAGCTATAACATGTAGTTGTGACAAATATTGTGAACTATACAATGACTGTTGTTTAGATTATAGTGATCAATGTATCCACGAAGGGGTCAAAGCTGTTTCCCCTGAAGAGGCTCAGGCATTTCAGGATCTAGCATCCTATTTGAACAAGTATAAATCTGGAAAAATCATTATATCATGGATTGATCGATGTCCTGCGAAAACAGAAGAGAGTTTGGCAAATAAGTGCCAAAAGAACCCATTGCTCTCGATGTCAAACATTCTGTATTTCGCGCCTGTAGTTAGTGGCGAATTCATCTTTAAAAACGAATACTGTGCCTTATGTCATGATGTTAAAGAAATTGCCCAATATATAAGCTTTCACCTCGATTGTCAGGAAGATGCTTATCCTGATATACAAAGAGCTAAAATGTTTGGTGATGAAGATGATGTATTAGGTATAGTTGATGGACATTTAGAAAGTGTCAATGACTTGTGTAATATCACATATAAAGTTGAGTACTTCCCTGTCTTTGTCACAAGATTTTTTGAGGTAGCAGAAACTATCCCCGTAATCAGTGCATGCCCCTCTTCCATGAAAGACACTCAACTAGCATATCTGTGTGAAGCATATCAGTCTCTTATCACATATAAGGAACTTGACAGTGTAAGGCAGTTTAGAAATCCCCACTGTGCTCTTTGCAATGGAGTGGAAGCATCAGCTATTGAGATGAATACAACATGTCAAAGAGACAAATGTAGAGGTAATGATGTCGGGCTGTCATTGGCTATACTTGTGCACGTGAGAGATATGGGGCAAGGGGAAATCCGTACAGAATTACTAGACAGTCATGCGTGTACCACTGGTGAGGCCTATGATGTTATCCAAGGCATGTGTATTCCAATCAGATGTCCTCTGGGCTTTGTTTTAAGTGAAAACTATTGCCGTAGGCACTATGAACCAGCCGTGCAGGTACTTGAAAGGGAAGAAAAATTGTTCACACTTGTTCTCGTGGGAGAGTTGGCAGATGAAGACAATATTGAACATGTATTGGCTGATCTAACTTCTGGTCTAATTGCTGCATTAGATGTGGCAGAAATCGTCAGTTCTGATGTTGATTATGAATGTTCTAAACTCCCCCTATCTGAATCTCTCTCAGATTTACACAACACTGATATCTCAAAGGAAAAGATCTGTCTTCTTATAACGTACAAACCCGTATCTGAATTTAAGTACAATTATACATTCCCTTACTATCTGGCCCAAGCTGTGCTTAATATAAAAGGGATGTACAATATATTATTCTTCAATTTCAATGTCTCCCTCGATCTACAGTGCCAAACAGGTGACACCATTCAAAGCGATGATCCAATAATCTATGACACAGCAGATAAGGGGAACCATTTGTATGTACCAGAAGTTGGGTATAGCTGGACAGTTGAACATGTTCCCTTTATGATGCTCCTAACTAATGTAAGCAATGGTAAAACGGAACGGAGGGGGAAGCTTCTCCCTCAAATTTCAGCAAGGGTATGCATAGTGAAACAAAATGTTGAGACCCTTGAGATGAGAGAAATTGTCACAATAATTGGCAATGCAATTTCCCTCATTGCGCTCCTTTTTACCATTGCGCATCTTTCAGCTGCCCCCTCAATTACCATGATTATACGCGTACTTCTCATTAATCTATCAGTTGCTCTTTTTCTTGCACAATCAAGCTTGTTGGTTGGTGGTATCATTAAGAGAAATACAATTATCTGCCAGGCTACTGGAATTTTCATGCACTACTCATGGCTCTCATATTTCTTCCTCATGAATTCCGTTGCAATTGAAATGGGTTGGCGGTTCAGAAACCTTGAGGGCCTTATTCTATCAAGATCTGAAACATCATATATGTACAACGGTCGTTTGGTCGGACTACTGCTACATGGATGGTTAAGTCCTCTCCTTCTTGTGATCCCTGGCATGGCCCTGGATTTCCTGAATGTGTTAGACCTGGCACCCAACTATGGCATGGGTAGAGTATGCTGGTTTAACAATCAGCAAGCTCTAGTGTACCTCTTTGTCATACCTTTCTGCATTGTTGTATGCATCAACACTCTCCTCATCGTTATTGCTCTTGTCACCATCAGGAAATCCTCCAGAGAGAACCAAATGGTCAGCACAGAAAGAAAATACGTCCAGATAAATATCAAATTGGTAGCGTTGTCAGGCTTGTCTTGGTTGTTAGGGATTGTGGCCTCTTACTCCCAGCTCACAGTTATCTGGTATTCCTTTATTGTGATTAATAGCTTACAAGGTCTTGTTATCTTTGGTTCTTTTGCATTTCCCTGTATGCCCCTCTGTACAAGGGTAACATCTGTGCCTTCTTAAAACCCACAGTTCGCCATGTTGAATAAGAAAAATACACATTATGTGATGACAATCAACTGGTACGGTGATAAAAAAAACAAAGTGTGTATATTCTGTTGAACTAATGTGATTTGGTTGAAATCATTGCATAATTGCACACAAAGCGACTTCGTGAAACAGCTATTTTGGTTGCACAATGCATTAATCTCCATTGGTTGTCATGATCGATAATTATAAAGTTTGGTTTGATGAGAATATGACCATACGAATGAATTCCTTTTCACTCTTGCAAAAAAAAGTCATTGTTGAGTTATGTATACCTTCTTGTTGTTCTTAACGGTAAACTATAGTTTTTTTTTGCCTTTGAGAGCTCCATGGGTGTAGTACTTAATACCAGTACTACCCATTGAAATGAGCACTAACGTAAACTGGAGGGGATTTCCAAAAGATTGGATCTAACTTCTGTCTGAGGTGTACTTCCTTATACCTATAGTCCACTGGGCCTCATCGGCCACTTTTGGCCATACATTCCCTACACAAAAGTGGGCCGAAGATGCCCAGTGGACTATAGGTATTATGAGACACTGATCTACCTTTGGTAAATCGCTTCTCTTGTATGTTCCCAAAAGCAAACTGTAGCTAACTCGCCGTCCAGTGCCTAGCTCTTCTCCACCCTGAAAAACGACTTCCCACCTTATACTGTGATGGAATTGACTTCCTCTGATTTAGACAGTGGTGCGAAAAGGGGGGATTTGGAGGAAGGAACTGGCCGCCCACAATGGGTTCTTCCTTCTGAACTACTTCTCTCATCAATTAGCTTTGGCAACAAAACAGAGAATCAGTGACACTGCAGGGGTGTCGGAATAGGGGGGGGGGGCAGGAGGGCCATGACCCCCCCCCCCTAATCTCAGACCAGGGGGGACAGACTATGTTCTGCCCCCCCCAAATTTTGAAACTTGGTCATTTATTTCCAAATTGTCCAAAATTTCAGGAAAAATGGTCTAAAATTTCAAAATTGTCCTTAGGGGCATGCTGCTAAACCCTTTAAAAAGTAGAAAGTGCTTCACTCGATGTGCTTAAAATTTTCAACGCGCCCCGCGTCACTCACGTTGCCCCCCCCCCAAAGGCACATTGCTTCCGACACATTGAATCCATTCCCTTAGGTGAGTCAGTTCCATTTTTGGAATAGCACCTCTGACAGAACTCAATTCCAATCTTTTAGAAAGACCCTCCAGAAGTAGTCAGTACTTCCTAAGTAAGAACCCACGTCACAGGAAGTCACTTCTTTCAGTACAGTGTTCTATAAGTAGGCACCCAGATGTACTATAGGATATACAGGGAATGGAGATAAGCCATTTCCATGCAGATCACCTTTTCTTGAGAAGGCACTTAGGAGGTTAATTCAAAACAGTGGTAAATTAGCACTTTTTACTTAATTAATCTCCAGATATGACTGAAAAAGCAAGTGACCACTTTTGGCAACATATTGTGTATCAAAGTGACTACCTTTTCAGTATAGGATGGTGAGTGCCTTCTGAGGGATGCAGTAGAGCATGGGAGTGGGAAATGAGGTACCGACACTCTTAGTGGTAGCCAGGCTTATTTTACAGCAAGAATTGCTGGCAACTTTGGTTCCAGTACATTTAGCTGTAAGTCTACAGGAAGTGATTCGCTGTAATTTTACAGTACAATCCACAGTATAATCATATATAGTACCAACCACTGTGATCATACAGCAATATCAATTCAGATCTACAGAAATATATACTGTAAATTAACAGCAAACTGTGTTGAAAAATTACAAAACAGTGTCTTGTAAATAAACAGTAATATTTCTTGTGAGTGAACAACAAGTTTTGCTGTAAATGAACAACAAAATGTATTGTAAATTTACATAAACTTTTGCTGGCAACTCTGGTTCGTGCAACTATTGCTGTAAATTAACAGAAACTATGAGTGTAGAATTAGAGCATTAGGTTCTGGTAATCTACAACTAAATGTATTGTTTACATAGGTACAAAGGATACTGCTAGATGCTCTATCATTTGAGTATTATAGGATATTATCTATTTGTGATTTCCATGCATGCATTGATACTACAAACCATGCATGCCCAATGAGGACAAAAATGTCTCCCGGTACAGTGAAGCCAAAACTGTCTCACCCAAACCATTTCAAGATCAGTCAGAGGTATGGTGTCTTCTGTGTATATTACTGGTTTTTCCTGGTTTCTTCTCAGATAACCTTGTACATTTTCATTGTGCACAATGCTAATAAACTCTTAAATACAGTAAAAAGAAGGGGAAGCGCGCCCCACACCACGCTACCCCAGTCTAAATCCGTCACTGAGTTGACGAACTGCCTCCCACAACGGACTTGTATTTATTGTCATTATCGCTTTGTTTCATTTACTAGCATAAATTTACAACATGTGAGGCAGTAGATCAGATTTCGTGTATTTCATTTACACACGGATATGTAAAACATGTATAGTCGTAGAGCAAACATGTGTTACACCTCTCAAATCCCTCAGTTCGATGTAGCAAAGTCATAATAAAAGTATGATATTATCACTCTCTTGTACTTGTAGTCACTCCATACTGCACCTAAAATTATTTGATAATACTGTGACATGTATATTTATAGAAATAATAATGCACAAATAGTCCACAAATAATTTCTTTCAATTAGCGCCCGTGATCTTGCGTAACATGCCTTGATAAGAGCACTAGTTTCTATTCTGGATATGTTAACTTATTATCATTGCAATATAAAAGTGCTAATGGGGATTTTAACTATTCTTATGATTGGGGCATCATCGAGATAATTTCTCCAAACGATTCCTAAAAGTGATAGCTGTTTGGTTTATTTCTGTATTTAGGTACATACCCTCCCACGTATTTCCCTGCTGCATTGGTGCAGATCTGCATTGCTAGATCTCTATGAAATCGAAAGCAATACAATAACTAAGGCAATGATGTAAAATGTGCGAAAATATCTTTGACATCGCTTTATATGGTACATATGCGCGTGTGCCTAGATACAACAAGAGTGAGAGTAGTCACAATGGGTACATTAAGAAACAGGGGGTGGTGTCTATCTTGGGACCAAATGTGACATCATAATTCATTTATAGACCCCCCATGATATATTTAAGGACCAATGAATTAGGTTCTCATTCCTCCACTTTGCAAGTGAGATAAGCACTAATAACAACCCGGTTGATGGTTACCAGTTATTATGTATGCCTTATATGTACCCTAAGAAGTCTACAGTGAATGAAGAAATCTTCTCACTGGTTGTTAATCCATCCCGCTACCTCCATATTGACGACTGAGGTGATTCCCTTCATTCAATGCAGGCTTCTTAGGGTGCATAGCATAGGCCTAACTGGTCCCCACCATGTTGGCTGTTATCAGTGCTTATCTCTTCAAGTACCAGATCAAGCAATGGCGCCTCCTACTAAGGATCCGGAAGCTCGGTTTATATCGCCCAACACATCGTCCACAATCAACCAAGCACCTGTTATCCCTATTGTGTATAGGATCCCATAGGGTGCAGCCATTGCTGAAGTTGTATCTAGCGAGATTAGCATAACAGCTATCACATTGGGGACCAGTTGAGCTCCAGGAATTCAGCAGTAAGTGTAGGGAATATAACGCAATGTTACAACGACTGTCAAATAGTTACGGACGCTACAATTGGTCATGTGTGACTGCCGTCACGTCATGCGTCACTGGTTGCAGCTGGCCTGTCGCAGGTCACCAGTGTCCAGCGTGAAAACACCAAGCTGGGACAGTGTGCACCAGCGCACTTGTCAATATTGACATTTCCGCCAGGTGAGGGGCTGTCCTTTCAGGCGACACGGACTGCCTGTAGCGTTGCTAGTGGCGCTGTATGCTCTTGCCTGCCCCTCAGCGTCCACCGCGCGTCTACTCCAGCCGACAGGTCGTGTCAGGCAACATCCGGGCACCAGGACAGGTGGTTCCACCTCCAGGCGCGTGTGGGAACCAGAGGAAGTTGGGTGGGGTGGGATTGCAGGACAGGGAGTGGATTACAAGTTCCTGAGTGTACCATTTAATCCACTTTGACACACTGCTTGCCTGACATGTTCAAATATTGGGGTAAATTTACATTATTGTCTTAGGTAAATGTTGACAATAATGTTGCTAGCCAGGTGAGTAACTAACTTGTAAGTGCATTTGTACTAATTACTAGAACATGTTCATGGTCGATACGGGAGAGTGTGTGGGTATGTAGGGCCAATACACACGTAATCGTTTCTGTAATAGTAATTTGGAGATCCCCCAGATCCGAATTTTTCTTCTCCAGCAAGGAGGGACCCTTTTTTTCGTTCCTTAAAATGTACACTCGATGGGTCACAATTAAAATAATTTATTTGTATCAACATAACCTAGTGGGTTTACACGATTCATAGATGTGATAATTTTATGTTACAAAATATAGTCAATCCATACTAAGAGGCAGAATCACCTCTGGTACTCACCTGTCAAACCCTCCAACATTCCCTATTCTCCTCCAGGGCCTACATTCCCCCAGGTAATAATAACTGTCAACTTTTAATTGATCAATTAAATTGGCATGTGCTGTAACAGGTTGAAGTGCCAATAATTAAACAGATTATTATTTTGGAGATAGATAAACAGGTAGACAGGCTACTACACTTCATCCCTGACGTGAAGAACCATTGCCAGTTGCCCTGTTTTATCGAGAAAATCTGATCATTAATAGTGAGGTCTCTTCTACCATACCTCTGCATGGGTGATAATACAGTGCTTCGCCTCATGCAGTGTGGGTTCACACATATATCACCATACTGCTTCCTTCCACTTTAGATCTGTTGATCTGTCATTAAAGTAGAGATCACTTGTATTTTTCCTGTCGTTGGAGACAACATACCGTAATCTCCCGTGTATAAGGCACGTCTTGTACGGCAGGTTTCAGTTCTCATTGCATCCACAAGGGGGACTTGATGACCTTTCTTTTGATATGTTACATGCCCCTTTAGCCATAATAGGATATGTGGGGGCCCAGGGGGGTCCATTGGGCCCAAGTTACACATAGGTCTTTGAATTTTGAAAATTCATTCAGTAGAACCAAAGTTATAAAATTTTCATTTTTTTTTGAGAATTTTCCCAAACTCTAGGTGCGCCTAATACGCAGGCTGCACCTTATACGCGGGAGATAATGGTAGTTGATTGATAATTTTGAAATTCCCTGAACTGCCATTTTCCCTTATTGTCGTTTTCATCCCTGTTTCCTATAGCCTCAATAGCCTGAAGGTTAAGTCAAAACAATGGTAAATTAGCACTCTTTTGAATTAGCCTCCAGATGTGCTCAGAATGTTGAGACCTTTTGGGGATTTCAGATGGACCTTTTGTGTGTGACCGCGTTTTCTCTTCTTAATTCTTCTTTAGATACAAGTGGGCATTAGAGGTTCCTAGTTTTTTTGAAGTGTCATAGAATGTGTTAAGCCTTATCACAAAATGTACAAGACTCTCCCAGCTCACCACTCAAATTGGCCAAACATATTATTAAGATAGGGAAAATGGTAGCATTGGATAAAGAAAAGCCATCAAGGAATAATCTTTTATATAAATCCCATCAACCATGCATCATCACCCCCACATTCAAGCCGAAAATTCACGGCGGCTGGGGTGCCCCCAATGAAGATTTGCTTCCTACGCCTCTGATTTGGACAAATTTGTTATCTGGAAGGTGGAAGCACCATGCTCTTACATGCCTAATTCATAGCATTCGTCTCCATTTGGCGCTATTCACTCATTACCGGTAGTGAGTATCTTTAAACTAAAGGTCCACAGTACAGTCAACTCAGCACAAGAAAGGCTTTGAACTATGACTTTAAGGGCATACTTTAGTATACCACTATATTTCTGGTAAACTCTAAACTTAGTTTCTCATATGCACTTGGGAATATGCGACAGGTTGTGACAGAAAGTATATATGTTATGAAATATATGAAGCAATGAAAACAGAAGTTCATGGTGGTAGGTTTATTCTATTGAGGTTTGAAGATAGGTAAACCTTAAGAATGATTAGACTAGAACGAGTTGGCTTCATAAAAGCATGAGCCGTAGGCAAATGCTTTTATCAAACCCCTGAAGCCAACGAGTTCAAGTCTAAACGTTACACATTGTGTTTATAACATGGTTTCAACCATTAATTATATTTATTTACCTTTAAAATTGAAGAAATTTCAAGTTTTTCTCTTGCGACTCTGAGTGGACGAGAAGGAGCTCTGCCATATTGGATTTTTGTTGATGTCCCACTTGCGCAGACCGCCAAGAAAAACACTCAATTTACACATATTATAGACCATGTGAGGCATCATGAGATTAATAAAAAAAAATTATATATTCTATTTACCCCTACCAAGCTCCTATGGATGATTTGAAGTGTAAATTCTCTCAAAATGGACAGAATACAATGAAATGTTATGGTACCGCATAGCAAATCCGAGCAGACGGTCATTTCAATCAGTACACACCAGGTGGCACCACAGGTACTGTTGACAGAATGGTGAAGATCGTTCGCTTCGAAAGTTTACGATTTATTTCTATCAAATTCAGCCATAATATCAATGAATCTAGTTGACAGGGAGTTAGAATGAGGTTTCAAGGATGTTCCGGCCAAATAATATCGTTTAATTTGGTATATATGCTTCACAAATGGAGGAATTAAGTTGGTGTCAACTCATCGTCAAGGTATGTCTGGTCCGATGTCAATTTTGGGTTCTTTATCCTGATATATGGGAACTCGTTTTATCCACTTTTAGCACTCAAATCAGTGCCAAAACTCGATAACCATGTTATAACTACACTGCAAAAATGGTGTTTAGATTTTAAACATGTTTAGGTCTAAACATGTTTAAAACCTAAACATATATGTCAATTAGGTGTCTCATCAACTACACATTTAGGAAAAGAACACTTTTATTCTAAATACATAAACATTTTTGCTAAACATGTTTAGAGTTTAAACACTTGAATACTAGGTGTTTAGATTTGAACATCAATATGTTTAGATATGTGGATGTCAAATCCACACCAGGTAGCAGCACTACCTCTCAATGGACTATCTGCAAACAGTTACAATCAATTGTTGTGACAATAATCCCCAAACCCCTTGTGTATCATAGTGTCATTTCATTGAATGTCCTGAAAATAGAAACAGCAATAGAAGATTGGCTAAATTCATCTTACACCACCATTATAACCCTAAGTTAATCAATGAGTTCCATGACTGACACATTTTTCATGTTATTTTATAACAGTTAAAGCAATGTCCTTCCTGCCAAACTGGTGTCCTTTCTCAAGTCTCTCATTCTGATGCAGTGTGTACATGTAAGTGTATATAGCTGTGGCTGACATCTTGGGAGATTTTGCTGTGTACATACATGCTGATGGCCACCAATAAATGAGAAAACAAACAAAAAACATTCCTTTATTTTTTTAATGGATACATGTCTGCAAACCCTTACTTCCCACCAAATAACTTAAACATCTAAACACAAAAATTCATAAACATCTAAACACAAAATTTCATCGATAATCTAAACACAAATTTTGAACCTAAACACCTAGAGTTCTAAACACTTGAGCTATGCACATTGTTTGGCTAAACATGTTTAGGAAATTAATGTGATTACAAAAACGTTGCAAGAATATGTTTAGAATTGTGTTTAGGATCTAAACACCATTTTTGCAGTGTGTATATATATATGCCCGCATATTGGAACCCCCTATTTTTTCAATATGTTTCTCATATACATTTGTATACAGTACTCATGTGTATATAAAAAAACCACAAAAGACCAGTGGTATCTTTACTAAACTTCTCAGATGTCTAGTAGATATCATCTGTACTGTGACCAAGCAGTGAAAACATGGACCAGTGGTCATTGGACAAACGGAAGAGCCTAGAACGGTTAATGGGAAAATGTAAATAGATAATACAATTATATATATTTTTTACATTTCTTCTTATACATAGAGAATGTGTGAGGAATCTGTAAATCGAACTTTACAGCGGTTAGGGTAATCAAGTTATTGCACTTTACAAGCAAATAATTACGAGACTATTGCGAGAATAGGTAGGCTACAGATTTATGAAAATCCCCTATAACTATGGAATTTATGATGTTGAGAATCAGTAAATGATAGTTCTGGGAGAGAGTGCAAAGGTCAACCTAACAGGTTGATGGTGATGAGTTAGAGCATACACAAGGAGGGACATGAGCTTATGTAATGATTTTCGGTTGCGTCATTTTTGTCCACCCTTCAAGTGAGAATATTGCATTACTTGTAGACAATGGAATTATTCCATGCTCTATAACACAGAGGAACTGTGCGTGTCTGAACTTTTACAGACCGATGAGGGAAGGTTTAAAAAGAGGGGTTCACAATCGGTGAACGTGAAGTCACAAAATGGAAGCTAATAGGAGTGGATGTACATGCTTAGTGGGTTTATACTAGTGGCATTCTTATAAAGGCTACCCTTATTGATGTCCTTCTCTCTTATCCCTTCTTACACAGTGCATGGTCACAATGACACGGACACACCAAAGGAAACAGCAAAAACTGCTTTAATTAAAATTCAGATTCGCCTCGGAGGCTTGGTAACCCATGAGTAGAAAAAGCGAGGGAAAAGAGGCAGGGAAGGGGGGAAGCTGTGGGGGTGGGGATGTGAGTGGGTGGGGGAGGGGATCATTAGTGGTTGGAATCTGCCCTAGTTGTGGCATCCAGATGTGATTAAGACCGACGTGGCTATGGTAGGGCATGGTTCTAGGGGCTAGGGACAAGGTAGAGTGTTTTAACATAGAAGTGCATGGAAGTCCCCCGGGATGGAAGTATTGGGACGTAAAAATCCAGAGATTCAATATGGAGGTTTGCCTACTCATCTCCAGGGATGTCAAGAGGAGCAGTAGAGACGACCACTCGGCAGCACCCCATCCCACCCTTCCTCCCCCATGCCGGCGGCGGGGATTAAGAGAACCGCCCCCTCGCCTTCCGTAATGGTCGGCCGATAATCCACCTGGCTCTGCTAATTGTGGACTGGGGAAGGTGGATAATTAAAACTTATCTGGAGGAGCTATATCTGTGGATCATCACGCCCCCCTCCTCCCTCTGTCAACAACCATGCCTTCCACAGATAGTGCCTTGGGTATGGAGGCTGAAGACGACAGGTGAGAGGATGGGAGAAGGCCGTGTGATTCCATGGAGGGTATAGGTTCTGGGAGGAGGGGGGGGGGAGTGGAATGTTATGTGGGTTGGTATACTAATAGCAATGATCATGCAAGCTTTATTTTTTATATGAAACGGGAAGCGGTGAAAAGTTTAGCACTTGGATTAAAAAGTCTAGCTGCTAACTGTTAAAGCTTGGGATATAAGGGGGGGGGGTACTAGAGATACCTGTAGGCATGTTTATTAAATGAATAAACATGTAATCAATCTCTGCATTCAGGCCCTACTGTACTGTCGTATAAGACGCGCCCTGAGTTGCTTCCAGATATACTAAAAGCGCACCTTAGGGTTGAATTTGACCAGTTTTGTACTTAGATCCTATGTAAATGTACCCCGCCTATAAGGGGCACAGCGTCCTTTGGAAGGTTCTATAAGCCACAGTGAACCTTATACACGAGGTACTACGGGTTAATTAATACCTATCTTGATAAAATACATTGTGCGCGTTGAATATTGTATCGTATTCAGTGTATACCTTATAATTGCCTACAGCCATCACTTTCTAGGAGGAGATGTAAATATCAATATAGTGACACTCTAAAAAGGATGTCATAAATGTAGGCCTACCTAACAGAATTAGCAGCTAATATCATATCTGTTAAATGTCATATATACAATCTTCAAACACTTAATCATACTGCATGCGCTGTTACCTAGCTAGGCGTATTTCATTTAGGGATATAGTCTAATGATGAGCCTCGTAATGTTGTTTTGTGGTAATTTGTCAAACATGATGTGAAGTATGCACAACATGAGTCAGCAACGCAGAGCCCCCTCTCCTCCTGCCCACCATGCACCATCAACTGATCATCTGTCACGGTAACCCAAACTACCTGAACAGGTACTCGGCCTGCTGCACAAAACTTCCAAATTAATCAAATACAGTTGATGTAATTATCATCGAGCTTTAAATTAATAAATACAATGAAGAATCAACTTTGAAAATGCAACTGACGATTTTATTTGGTCGTTTGCAAACAATGAGGGGACTACACCGAGGTACTCTAGGCTAAAACGAGAGGCTCAATGAGCCATCCAGCCACCACTACAAAAGGGCGGGAAGAAGGCGGAGAACTGACGCCAGCTCAGCCATAAAGCGACCGGCGAGCAGACGACAATGGGTCTGTGAGTGACAGGAGGGCGGCACAGGGTGACTGGGGGTGACACACTCCCCGCCTGGTCCCCGTCGTGACTGGTAATTAGTGATCAGCGTCGGCGGCAACCAGCGATCTGTCAGCCTCCCGGCATGCCGTGCGGCAGACACGGAGACGCTCATTGTACCATTTTGGGACGCGCTCAAGGGCGCTTCCGGCGGCGCACGCCTCATCAGTAGCGTCTACTTTTAACACTTTCCGTTCGGTTTTTGGTGCCTCGCCATACAAACTCCCATCAGGTAAACTTTTCGCTGCTAAACTACAGACTATGCAGCCTAAACATTCACGATGAGTAATCCCATTCCCAGTATTTTTGTCGAGTCCTTAAAGATAACGTTGTTTTTAGGTACTTTTTGCTTTTGTTTTTTTCCCCGCGTTCTGTCAGTGAGGGTTCAAAACCGAGACTAAAGGTTTTAATGTGGAAAATGTCGTTTGTGATGAATGCTCGCCAATTTTGTCCTAGATTTAATTACTGCGAGCTGATGGTTACTTTGGCGCCACTCAAATGATGCGGCAGACGACTTTTTATTCATTGACCGGAGGGGACAGAGCTATTGGTTAATGACATCAAAAGTGATCATTCACAAATTAAAGTGGCTTCGACGAATAAATGCACACTCCAGGCTCCACTTTTTATGCAACAAAGGAATGTCAAACATAGATGAAACGTTGCATTGCTGGAAGAATGTATCAATGAGCGACAGTTGCTAAACAGCATAGACAGGGTCTCATGCTTTAACTATTTTCAGTACACCAGCATAATCATAAGCACACAGTTTTATGTGTTCTTTAGATAATCGAATACAGGGATGATATGATTATTATATTCTCTCTGTAGTATAAGCATTAACACGGTGAAAATGACATTACCGTTGGCTTCCTCATGATATCTACGCATCAACATATAAACCACACTTCTCGCCACCTCTAGTTTTCATGGAAATGATACTGTCATAAGACCCCACATTTAAGAGCACTCTAGGGGTTTGGATTAGTTGTTTACCGCACCTTTGGCCTGCAAAGGCTGCCATTCGTTGCTTCATTGCATATATATATGCAACCTCCCTCATATAAGCCGCACTTTGATTTCAGGGTGATCATATAAGCCGCACCATGGGTCTGATTTACTCTTTATGAGCCGTGCCTTGTACGCGGAATTTTACCATGGTAATAATTAGTCACGCCGGCAACAGGTGAAAACTGCGCGTCTCCAGCCTGCACCACGGGGACTCCCACAGGACCCTGTTTCCGCTGTCACTTCCGGCCTGGAATCCATAGAAAAGGCGACTAATCAACTCCCCGGGGAGGTGGCTTATGTAAGGAGAAGTGCAGAAACACATATTGAGTACCAGGCACCATTTGTTAGACATCTAGCACACCTCGGAGGAAAAGAAAGGAAAGAGTCTCACCTGAGTCAGCTCATATGTCTTTGAGTCCTGGATATGGCAGTTCACACGGGTGCACTGTTGCAGATAAAAGCTTATAATGTGGTATTTGTTTCTTTTGACAGTCAATTTTCCTATGAGATACATGTATTATTCAATAAGATATTTCATGAAAGCTAGGCTTTGTCTGAACATTTCAAGCCCCTCGAGCCTCCAATAGCATTGCTGATCACACATTGTTTCACAGTGAAAAAGGTGACTCCGACACAAGCAGTACATTGTATGATACTAATTTTCTGGGTTATGACAACATTTCAGGATTTCAAATCACATATATACGCTTTTTCCACCAAGTAAAGGCTTCCCCTGACTTCTGTTTAATCACACCTGATATTCTGGCTGCATGGAGGGGTAGGAAGCGGTACTCAACTAAAGAGTTACACAATGGTCACATGCACATGTCACAACATAAAGAATAAAACATAAAAGTTCAGATATTAAATCCCCAACACACACCGTCCATTTTGTCCGTTTGATGTAGTTTACAATCAAAAGATACAATGGATGCCAGGAGATCCCGGATCCGGGACATGAAGCTCGTCGGACCACACAAAGGCTTGCAGTGATAGGCTTTGTGTGAGCAGCTCATTCTGTATATCTCCGATAGGTGAGTTGCTCACTTATTGATGGCTCAATCCATAAGCTCATTGCAGGCCAGGTTTTAAATCACCCACACCACCCCCGCGGGGGCAGTGGCGTAATGTGGGGCCGCGCTTGTGTCAATGTTAAATCTGAATGGGTAAATAACTGCACCGACGGCGGGAGAAGATTGTATGATTACATAGACCTGCTGTGCCATTGTGTGAACAGGGGGCGTGCTGGGAGACCACACAATGCTACAGCAACTTATTACAGTACCCTCCCTACATACCCCGGCCCATCTAAACATTGGACACATCATTTGATGGAATTCACCAGCAGGCGCGCCCATAACTCTACATTGAAACTAACTTCACTCACAATACGGAAGTGTCAGAGAGTGATAGTGGCCTCTGGCATATTGGGCATACTGCGCTTTGGTATATTTAAGTGGAGCAATGATATGGCTCATATTTATTAGTCAAATTTATGTATTGATATAGCATTCATAGATGTGTATAAATGCATATATGTATGCCTATATCTATAGGGAATAGGACACCATTTGTGCTCCCAATTTATTGTATAAAAATCATCATAAAATTTGAAATATACTCTCATGGGCTATTCACACTATGTCCTACTGTGGAATACTGGAATACATATATTTTTATTGCATAGCCTTCAACTCTTTGCATTAGCTGGAATGTTAACACCTTTTACAAACTCCATGGGTGACATGAATTTTAATTTTATTGAGGGGTAAGAACTGTAAATAGTTTCTTTAACAAAATGGAATCTTTTGGCATATATACCACAGGAAATACTTTTAATATCCACATTGCAGATCCCTTCCAAAATACCTTATCAGAAAAAAGTCAAAGATAAAAAAGAGAGATATTTCTTAAGCCTTTCACGCAAGTTAATACACTTCTCCTTATCACACACCCCAGATTCATGCACATCAAAGAGCTTGGCTGCTGGAGGGATGGGGTATACTCACTGAAGAGAACCAAGATGCACAGATTATACCATAAAAGGTTGAATATATCAGTGCCAAATCTCCAACACTCACCATCCATTTTGTCCTTTTAATGTGATGAAATCCATCACAGTTTGTCAACTTTATTCATGAGCTGCTGATATCCATGTACAACACACTATACTACTGACGTTAAGAACTCTGATGGGGAGCTTTTTTTACGAAAATTATGAGATCTACAGATAAAGGCAGGTTGACAGAATTTCAAAAGAATGAATAATATTTCAATGGATTTGAAGTGAGGAGATTTAATGGGAGAATTCGCACATGATATTCCAAAATTTTGCATGGCAATATGCACCCCCCACACTTCCCCAGGTTTCACTATAGATTAAGGTATACAGAATTATTCCCGGTTAGCGGGATTCTTAGTGGGCTGACCCTTGCTTGAGCTGGTGCCATGCAAGATAAGGACTGACAACAACCAGCATGATGGAAGGTGTTATGTAATGCACCCTTAAAAAATCTGCACTGAATGGAAGGAATTTTCTCATTGGTCAATAATGTATCCCGCTAGGTCGGAATACGGTCCCAGGTAGCAAGGGTACATTGGGCCAATGTCGGCTTATATTGGGCCAATGTCGGCTTATATTGGGCCAATGTAGGCTTATATTGGGCCAAGCATGGACAAGCATGGCCCAATGCTACATTGCTGATTGGGGTAGTATGATTTACAAAGGTCATCGACCACATTTTCTCAGCTGCTCTACCGCCCCCATTCGTTGCCAAGGTGAGTGACCCAGTTCATGTCACACAGTTTAAATGACATTTCTTTGAGATGATTCTAAGAAAGTGTACGAATGTTGAAAATCATTTTATAAATCATGTTACAAATTGCTTTAGTATTGGTGTTAATATACGGATGTTATGTTGCCATGTTACGAATGTGTACATATATGCTGCATCCGTCGTAGCAGCCTTCCCCATCATCACAGAATTTACAGATAAAGGCAGGTTGCAATTACATGTGTATCAGAAGAATGTAAATGATTTCAGTGGATCCAATGTGAGAGGATTTAATGTGAGACATGCTATGCCATATTTACATTTTGATTTAAAACTACAACGGTTACTCCTGGTTGCATAGGTTACCTGGTACATGTTGCAAGGTAAATTTAATGGTTCCAAGAATGTGTATGAAATGATTCTAACAAAGTGTACAAATGTTGAAAATCCTTTTACAAATAAAGTTGTAAATTACTCTATCATTGGTGCTAATACAAATGTATACGGATGTTTGGATGTTATGTTGCCATGCATGTTACACATGTCCGGCAGAGCTACCTTTGTCTCTCTCACATACCATTTCAAAATCCCATTCTAAATGACTTGAAGTACACCTGGAAAAGGGACCGAAAGGCCTTATTTCGAAAAATGTGGTTCATCGTTGATATGAAGAAAGATGTCACACCACAGAGAAATTGTGTTAGTGGTACTATAGGTCGTTTATCTGTTTGATGAAGACTTACAATATACATGATTATTGGGTAGCTATAAATTCTGGGGACTATAATAAAGCATAGGGCCTAATTCAAAAATTGAATATTAGATCATAATTTACTCTTTTCAATGCAGACATTAGGACGTACCAACATGTGTGATCACGATTCTAGTCAGTTACTACAATTCAAAACCCTCAAGTTGCTTTAATGAATTCTATCGATCTCTGATCACTTTCGTGTTTTATTTAACACTGTAATGGGGCTTGTTGAATTGTGTTTCCATTTTCTGTCACCATCCAACCTCCACCTTTGCTCCATTCATCCTCCCCCCAGAAAACGGCCCATCCCGCTAATAAGGCCCCGTTAATAGGGCGTCCCCTTATCCACTGACGGATCGCGGCGTTATTTGCTGAGTGGGCTTTGTCCAGGGAACCAGGGCCCGCCCACTCGGCGCCACTAGAACTGCTGAGTCATGGCTGACCACACAGCCACTTTGGCGGGAAAACGGTCGCCGCGCCAAGCAAAGTTAACAGTGTGGTCCCCAATGTCGTCTGCTCGCAGCCAATTTGTTGCTTACCGAATACTGGCAGTGGAAGGCATTTCTCAATAATGCAAATTAACATAATTGAGAAATATCTTTCTGAGGTGTCTGTCATCATCTCATTCGAGGTGGCAGGGATCTGGCTAGTGAAATTAAATACTTCTTGGTTGTATGCATAACTGATAATAAATATCAGCAATACCTCGGTAGTAATCATTACATTTTCACACAAAACAATAGGAGATGAACATGGTTTCGCCATTCCCGAGTGCCACAATTCAAAGAAGTGTAGCGTCATTATTAAATCACTATGCACCTTAAAGCAAGCAGTTAATAATAACGTAATACATGTGTATAAAGTGGTATATAATCAAATGGTGCGCAATAATATGTAACGCCTATATCCTCTGAATGTGAAGCAAATCTATTTTGCATATTTGATCAATGCGAGTGGGTGGCTAGATTATTAAGATTATGATCATAATCGTGCACTATTGTTGCCACTACCATATCAGTCTAAGGGCACTGGATCCACTACGTCCAGGTTTATTCCTACATATATACCTTAACATGATCAGGTAAATGCATTCAGGGCATTTACTATAAAACTGATATTTTCTTCTGTAGTGAATCTCCGTGTCCACTTTTATTACTTTTACTGAATCGGGCCTACCACTACTGTCTTTTCATATACTAGTAACCTCCAATGTCACAACATCCCAATCCCACCCAACCCATAGAATCCTACCACCCTATCTAATATGAGTACACACTACACCGTATTCATCTCCCCTCTTGGACTCTGCACTGGAGACGTTGACAAATCCAGGCCAGACGAGCAAGTACGAGCAATGAGTCTGGTGTAGGTGGACCCCCCCCCCCACCACCACCACATACTACAATGGCCACCCTACCACTCACCCTCTCACCCCATGGTCATCATACCTGGACAGGTTGTCGCCAGTTGCTGTGACTCAGTGTCGCGGTTGGTACTCATGATATTTCACTAACAATGGCCTGTCCTTCCCCCAACACCCCCTCCCCGTCCAATCCATCCCCAGCACCATCACCACGGCCCCCCTCGACCAAGACCCGGTGTGGTTTTATTTACAGCCACCCCTTACAAACCCCTTCACCGGTCCTTGGTCTGTGGAATAATGACCCGGTGTCGTGGTTCGCCTGCACCTTGTACCACTTCGTCTATACTACTGCCAAGGCACCCAGTCTCAAACCTTAGTGCTGTCTAAGCATAATGATATCGATAAAGTGTTGGCCTAAAAGACTTTTAAATGACTACACCGTTATTGTGTTCCATTATGATATCATTGCATTCTTTTTGAAAATAACATCACAAGTAACAAGGCCTTAAACATTACTAAGAAATGCTCACAAGAGAAAAGAATGATTGAATCTAGCTATTGTATTGTGCTGCTATCTAGTGCTGTGTGTACCCCCCCCCCCTTGTACTCTCCCATATGTACATGTACTATTACACGTATCATGTACATGGCCCACAGGTACTGTGTGTGTCCTCTATGTAGCCTGGAGCCACTGACTACTTTGTATTTATTAGCCGTGTACTTAACATACAGGTACTATGTATATCCTCCTTGTAGCCTCCTACTGACTACTTTGTACGAACTATACATACCATATGTACCATGTGCTCAACAACCTGTAGCCTCCCACTGACTACTTTGTACGAACTATACATACCACATGTACCATGTGCTCAACAACCTGTAGCCTCCCACTGACTACTTTGTATGAACTATACATACCACATGTACCATGTGCTCAACAACCTGTAGCCTCCCCATGTAGCAAGCCCGCTCGGGGCCAAATTGGTTTTTCCCGGGATAAGGTGGTTCAAAGCGGGCAGTATTCAGTACATGGGTTTTAGGTTCGGCAGATGCTGGGTTTCCAGTCAGGGCCACACAGGGCAGCCCAAATCGGGCAAACCCACTTGAGCCTGTTGGGCTCCCAACGGGTTTTGTCCTCAGCATACGGTCTGGGCCACATTGGGCCGCCCGATTTGGGCACTGGTCAGCTTTAAAATGGGCAACCACATTGGGCCCAGGATGGTTTCAAAATGGGCATCCCAAGATGGGTACTTAGCTGCATAAAGTCTTCCCAGTCTGGGGTGAGAGTGGGTTTGGACAGGGCAGCCTCATCTTCTGAACTGTTCTAAACTCTGTGATGAGTGTTCCCCCTCCCTCTCTCTTTTTTGTTCGTCCCTCCCCTATCCATCCCCTACCCCTTCCATCTCCTCCTCATTCCACTCAACCTGCCCTGCCCTTTCCCCCTCTCACCCCACTCTGCCCTGCCCTTCTGTCACCCTGCCCTCCCTGGGCCTCCCTAGCCCACTTAAAAGGGTCTATTTCTCCTCTTTCCTATCCCCTCAGGATGTGTGTGGTGCACATATGCGCAGGCACTGACACTTTCCCTGTGAATTTGTGTAATGAGGATCTCACCATGAATATGACCTTAGCTGTCGAAATGGTGTTAAACATCTATTACTCACTCACTCTCACTCCCAGCCCTCACCCTGCCTTGCCCTGCCCTGCTCTCACCCTGCCCTGCCCTGCTCTCACCCTTGCCCTGCCCTGCTCTCACCCTGCCCTGACCTGCTCTCGCCCTGCCATGCCCAGCTCTCACCCTGCCATGCCCTACTCTCACCCTGCACTGCTCTGGTATCTCCTTCGCTCACATGCCCTGCCCTGCCCTGCTCTCACCCTGCCCTGCCCTGCTCTTACCCTGCCCTGCTCTCACCCTGCCCTGCCCTCTCACCCTGCCCTGTCCTACTCTCACCCTGCACTGCCCTGGCATCTCCTTTGCTCACATGCCCTGCCCTGCTCTCACCCTGCCCTGCCCTGCCCTCATCTCACCCTGCCCTGCCCTCTTCTCACCCTGCCCTGCCCTCCTCTCACCCTGCCCTGCCCTCCTCTCACCCTGCCCTGCCCTCCCCCCTCCCTTCCCTCCACCACTGCTGTAGGACACTTTCCCTATACCATTAATACACAGGTAGGTTCATAGTAGGGATCCAGATATTTCATGTAAAAGGCAACACTGACTAGTCCTGGAGAGAACAGCTTCATGTCTTTCTTTGTACTAGTAGGCTTGCAAGGTGTATTTGTGGTGTGGGGGCAAACAGGTCCCACACTTGGCCAGGTATAAGAGGACTATATATAGAGGCAATTGAGAAACCAAAAATATCCCCTGCCCCTGTAGGCCAGTCCATGGCAGACTCACTACAAAGTGGTTTCACAGCACTCCAGGCAGAATTCTACTACCCATACCAAACTTATTTCTTTTAGACATAGGACAACTGGAATAGACTACTAAATCAGATATGAAGTAATAATGTGCAGACTTTCTCATAGTCTGGAAATACTTAGATGTTTCTAGTCAAAAGTGCAAATCAAGGTCATCTGAGTAGTAGTGGAATGGCAACACCATTTCTATTGCACTGAACTTGGAACAAGAGCAGATATGCAGAGGTAGAGTCATTATGAACTTGAAGGCTCTCTTCTCTACTCCTACATAGGGAATTAGTAGGGGAAGATTGAGGCCAGAATGTCACTTTAATGAATCAAAGTGCCTTGTGTTGGCTGAATGAGTTTGATTCAAATGAATGGTACTGCTCTGCCTTTCCACTTGGGTAGATATTGCATTTACTGCTTTGGTGATGGGGGGGGGGGGTTAGATTAGCTCAAGGATTTGTTGCTTATTGACCTTTAAAAAAAAGAAAAGATTTTGGATAAATTTCTCAAAAAGAATTTCTAACATGTCACCACTAATTTTTCATCAAATCGGGCAGCCCACTTTAGGCCACACCAAAAACCCATGTTAAACTCACTTTGAGCCCAAATCGGTGAGCCCAATTTCAAACAGATCTGTGCCCGAATCGGTTAGCCCAGTGTGGCCCAGACCCTTTGCTGAGGACAAAACCCATCGGGCGCCCACTGTGTTAACCCAGTGTGGCCCACATCAGGAGCCCGCTCTGGCCCAGACTAGGGCCACACCATTTTTGCTACCTGGGTCCCACTGACTACTTTGTACGAACTATACATACCACATGTACCATGTGCTCAACAACCTGTAGCCTCCCACTGACTACTTTGTACGAACTATACATACCACATGTACCATGTGCTCAACAACCTGTAGCCTCCCACTGACTACTTTGTACGAACTATACATACCACATGTACCATGTGCTCAACAACCTGTAGCCTCCCACTGACTACTTTGTACGAACTATACATACCACATGTACCATGTGCTAACCATGCAGCTACTGTGCATACTCTCTTTGTAGCCTCCACTGACTACTTTCTATGTACTACTACCAAAGTACATGACTTCCCGGTACTGTGTGTACCCACCTACCTGTAGCCTCCCACTGACTACTTTTTATGTACTACTACCAAAGTACATGACTTCCCGGTACTGTGTGTACCCACCTACCTGTAGCCTCCCACTGACTACTTTCTATGTACTACTACCAAAGTACATGACTTCCCGGTACTGTGTGTACCCACCTACCTGTAGCCTCCCACTGACTACTATTTATGTACTACTACCAAAGTACATGACTTCCCGGTACTGTGTGTACCCACCTACCTGTAGCCTCCCACTGACTACTTTCTATGTACTACTACCAAAGTACATGACTTCCCGGTACTGTGTGTACCCACCTACCTGTAGCCTCCCACTGACTACTTTTTATGTACTACTACCAAAGTACATGACTTCCCGGTACTGTGTGTACCCACCTACCTGTAGCCTCCCACTGACTACTTTTTATGTACTACTACCATGTGTGGATCAACACGGTAAAAGGTACACCCACGAGGGGGTACGCGGGCATACCTTTTACCGTGTTGATCCACATGTACTGAATATACATGTACTGTGTGTACCCTCTATATGGACTTAGCAGGTTTAATTATTAGCCAATGAGATAATCCCAACTATTCACTGCGGCCCTGAGGTTTTTTTGAGTAGAACTCGTTGGTAATAAGCTCCAGCAATTGCGGCGCCCATGGGACAACCTGCTAAGGGTCTATATAGCAGCCACTGACTACTTTTTATGTACTACTACCATGTACTGAACATACAGGTACTGTGTGTACCCTCTATGTTGCTGCCACTGACTACTTTGTATGTACTACTACCATGTACTGAACAAACAGGACTGGTACTGTGTGTACCATTTATGTAGCCGCCACTGACTACTTTTTATGTACTACTACCATGTACTTAACATACAGGTACTGTGTGTACCATTTATGTAGCATCCACTGACTACTTTGTATGTACTACTACCATGTACTGAACATACAGGACTGGTACTGTGTGTACCATTTATGAAGCATCCACTGACTACTTTTTATGTACTACTACATGTACCATGTACTCAACATACAGGTACTGTGTGTACCCTCTATGGAGCCTTCCACTGGCTACTTTGCATGTGCCGCTATCATAGCTCATAGCTCACGACTTTCAGGGCCTCCATGAACTGTGTCTACCCTGCCTACAACTTTTTATGACCCATAACACTCTGCATATTAGTCATAGCGTATAGAAAATTTCAGACATGTGGAAGGGGAGGAACACAGCCTCCCTGTAGCCTCCTACTAAATACCGGGATTTTCTCTGGGGGGCTGTTGCATATATGCTAAAGACAGCAGTAAGTATGTGCCCTCTGCTTCACGCTCTGCTTCGCCGTTCAACTTGTACTCACCAATGACTGCTGAAAAAAACACCTGCCTTGTTCAAAACAAGCACAAGCAGCTACCTTACTGGGGGGACTCTCTTTCCAGTGCTCTTTATTATTAGCTATTGTCTTGATTGAAAGGTACTTGTACCTGACTGACATGAGCACTTCTGTGCAACATGAAAAAAAAGTCAGGACTGAAAAGAAAGTGACTGTTGCATATGAGGCACTTCTTACGCAAAACTACCTCTTCCCCGGTGTGCAACACCCTCCAATACTTCTACCACGGACACAAACCTGTGCTGGATTGAACTCTGTTCGTTCTCTACCCACCCTCCCCACTCATCCAACCCCGTCCCAAAATGATCCCACTTCAACACACCAACCTCAGCACAGGGTTTCTCTCACAACCACCCAACCAAACACTCGGTTTATTCATAGGATAGTACCCTTCAGTGAGAGAACCCAACCACACTCGCAATAATACCGAGCAGACGACATTACTGATTTATAGGCCACAATACCACACACAGACACCCGGCACTTAATTCTAGTTCAAGTGTTGTCTAAAAAGCTCGGTGGCATGCGGATAAGCCATAAGAGCAGCGCGCCCAACACAACCGGCCCCGTCGTGTGGGCATTATCAGCACGGCAGTACCACCTTTTTGAATGAAAAACAATTGGCAACAGATTTCTCAATTTTCCAAAAGTAATTAAACCTCATACGGCTTCTCTGTGCAAAGTTGGGAATTCAATCTGGAAGCCTTAGGGAGGGAATGGAAGCGAGCCTAGTCTGCACTTGGGTGTGTGTGTGTGTGTGTGTGTGTGTGTGGGGGGGCTTCGGTGGAATGTTGGAAGCGGGGGGAGGGGGTGTTTGTCATCCGGGACCTTGGCGTTTGGAGAGACCCTTTTGGTAGACAGACTGGCGCCCGTGGCCTCTTTAAATGTTTCATTGTTAACTCAGACTGAGCTGCTCTGAGCTGGTCTACAGGTGAGGAGGAAAAGGAAGGGAGCAGAGCAAGGGCGGGGGTAGCGATCCAAGTATAGGGAGCATTTACCAAGAAATTGATATTGCATTGTTGCAATCAGGTCAATACATTGTGGAAGCCAACAGGAAAGAATTATATGTATTAACAGTCTCCAGTTCGACAATAATGCTTCGCCTTTGGGATATTGGATGTATGATGAAATACATGAAATCAACGGTCTAATAGAACGTATGCATGATGTATCAATGCAAGACTGGTGAGCAAGATATCAATAAATAAAAATAGGATTGGTACTAGGACTAATGCCATTTGATTTCCATGTGTTTGATGAGAAACTAAAACAATCTTTATATCTAGAATAAACGCTAACTATGATACTGCCTTATAGTAAAGGCTAAATAGGCCTACACCCATGGAATAGATAGATCTACCGGTGTTTGTTTGATCTGGAAAGGATCTCATTAATTGCCGGACCGCTTGGTGATAAAGAAAGGTGTTAAATATAAGATGTGTCGGCCTCGCTGGTACAATTAACACCAACATTATCTATATCTCAGGGTGGTTAACATGCGACTTTGCACGACGTTCTGCTGTATTAAATCGATCTCCACCCAGCCAAGCGTTTGTTATGACGTCACAAAAACACATAAATGTCGCTTACGTTATTGTGCGTGGGGCAGCCTTATTAGTCATGCCTGGTAAAAAGGTGGAGCCTTTCTTATTTTTTTCTTTGGGAGCTGACATGGGATACGTGTGGATGGAGTGCTATTTGCACATCCTTTGATCAGGCAGATCTCATTAAAAGTGCAATTTCTGGCAATTGTTACTTCCTATGACATGCATATATGACATACCCGCATCTATATTACGTCATGGACAATCCCCTAGGGCTGCTATGCAGTGCTTTTGCGATTACAAAAGAAGTACAACAAAATCCAATATAAATACGTGCTATGTGTGAAGGGAGGGTGATGGAGAAACTGTATGGTGGATGAGGTATTCACTCGATGTAAGGGTCCACTAAAACAACAATAAGGCCGACCTGCGGGATACACGGAAGTAGGGGAAATTAGGTGACAGAATTATAGGCATACCAATTTCAGTTGGACTGCCTTTTCAATGTAGGGCGTTATAACACTGTTAAATACACAAAATTAATTGTATAGTCTGGGGTCGTAGGGATAATGGAAAAGACTAAAATGACTGATCGATAAACTCTAGGACATCCTTCGGGTCAATCGTTCAATAACTGTGGTCATCCAAATAATGCCACTATCAAATCGACTTGTTTTAATAGTAACCAGAAATGTCAGCAATCCAGAGGCAGGTCCTCATTGTTTATCAAATCACGAAACCGGTGATTTTCAATGCTCGCTCGAATTCACATGATTGCAATTATCTCACTGGTCGCATGCCCATTGAATATGCAAAGACATTGCCAAATAACCTGGCATTGTCGTCTGGGCATAGAATTAACACTTCCCCTGCGTCGACTTCTACATTTCAAGTGGTGTTCACTGAGGCGTCGCAATTTAAAGAGACTCACAAAATACCTATGATTCACTAATGAATAATTACTGGCAGTCACCCATTGTTCATAGAGGAACGCACGTTTATGTACTGACACGGCGCACATGCGCACACCGACGCGCCTCCTGGTGGACAAAAGTTGAAGCGCGTCCTGTTAGTGTGTGTGTGTGTGTGTGTGTGTGTGTGTGTGTGTGTGAGGTGGGAATGCAGGTGGGGGAGGGAATGAGGGAGGGGGGGGGGGAGGGTGGTAGCCAGCGGGCTGGCACCAGTCTAACCAGCGTCTACCAGGAACGTCGAAGTGTGTCAGTGAGGTCAGAGTTCACTACCGTCGTGATGAGTGCGCATGCTCCTCGTGAGTGGATCGGGAGGCCCTGGGAAGGGCTACGCTTCTTTCCTGTTGCTACAATCTAAGTATCAAGAGATACAAACTGAAATAAAGACTTTGCTTCTAGACATGTAGTAACGCCTTTGTAAAATCATTTTTATAAAGCATGAAATTCTAATGTTTACAAATGTATATATTTGCACTTCAAAGGCGGGCATTGGGGTCTGCTATTCTACTGCCATAGAGTCAATTTCTTCATTACTATGTTCAAAATGACATTCACCAAGAAGAAAATGTAGTGCGTCAACACTGTTGTCATGTGGTTAGCCTTTGTCGACAAATTGTTAGTAGACTCATGAACTTCCACTCTGAGACAAAAAGTAGTGTGTTAATAACAATAATGATAAGGCAAAAAAAAAACTGTGTTTCCGGTAACATGGTCCAAAACGTTGAAGTAGGTAGGTCGAATTTTTTTAAATTTTTTTTTAAATTTTTTTTTTGTCAAATGTCTAATATAGTCATTCTTTGCTGGGTTTTCACTGGTAGGTGTTAAAAAGTTCATTTCCTACATGGGATATTAGAAAACCATCGGAAAATTTGTCCGTACATGTCAAATAACGATTGTGGAAGAGAATATTCAAAAATTTTGAAAAAAAAAATCTTTATAAAACTTCAAAAAATCTGTAAAAAGTCAGGAAAATTTGAAAAAATCTTCAAAAGATTCTGAGGTCGGCCCTATTTACCTAAGGGCGGTCGGGTGACCGGAAACAAATCTCTTTTTTTTGGCCTAATGGAAACCATACAAGGCTCCATGCCAGCTGAATCCTGACTGAAAAGCTGTAAGATAGGGGGAGAGGGACTCAGTTGGACAAAAGCCCCCATAATGTTGACCCTGAATACATCTCCCGACACAAAGGTTGGGGTGGCCCCAGAACGGCGCCAGGCCCATGTGCGTGGCCCGTGTGTGATAGAGCGTGTCGTGTGCCTGCTGCCATCCCCATCCCCTCCCCTACCGGTCCATGCCAGCATCCCCCTGCCCCCACCCCCCTCTCCACTGCTCTCCCCACTTCTCCCCTCCAGCACTCCTTAAGGCTTTCTCCATACCACTGCGACAGACCGCACATAGCTGGAGGCCCCCCGTAGGAGAAGGGGGAGCCCGGCTCAACTGGCAGCACACATTCCCTCCCTCCCACCTCAGTGAATACACACCCTCCAACACACCTCCACCCACCTCCCCCCAACTTTATATCCCCCAAGGCTTAGACCCACGCCGACATGGCGTCGTTTACTTTTCAGGGGGACCCGCATGGCCACGTGCCGCCCTCGGACGCGTCATTCCCGTGTCCTGAATATAATTAGAGTGAAAAAAGAAGGGACAGAAATCCTAAATAGGAATGGCACCTCCCCTCCATTCATCCCATTCCGAGAACTAAAGAGCACTGATAATCTACAGATAAAATTATAGCACAATTATTAAACTGTAATTGATAATTCTGATAATCCAGTCACTACTGGGACTAGATTCTGAGATAAATCATCTGTAACTAGACCATTTGTAGGGGTTACTTTGGAGGGCATTTCTCAATAATTTCAAATATCACTATTGTGAAATGCCCTCCAGTACTCATGATTTAAAAGCAATCATGAACAGCATCGGTAATTCTTGTAGATTAACCAAGTGTGAAATACGTATCGATAAATTCAAATTTCAAGACTTCTGAATTATAACTAACAAGTAAATTCAGTTTTTCAAATTTTATTCTTTTCTTTCTCTCTCCCTTTCTCTTTGTTCTTTTGTATCACAACAAAGTATCATCCCTTTTGGTCATCGAATATATGTTGATTATTATTGTGTTGACTTAGGTAAGCCTGTAGAGTGGCATATCAATAAATTTCCACATCATTATTTGTCGCATAACATGGGTGTTTGCCTCAATTAGGCAACAGAAGTACATGCATGAACACAGAGGGTTAATTGATTTGGTCGTACACAAACAAGTGAGTTCTGTTTTGGCAAAACATGTACAGAACCTTGATTTGATAAACATTCCCATTTCCAATAACATCAATACGTTCTTTTGTATTAATAACAATTGTTTATAGCCAAATTTCCTTTCTCTAATTTGACAATGTTCACTGTAATGCTATCATAATATATGATATTCTTTTTATGATATGACGGTGGAAGCCATTTTCTTCATTTCACTCAGATCAAGGGGAATATTGTGTTGGCCCTTCAAAAAGTTGTGCCTGATGACCTATAAACAGATCATACCAAACTCTCTCACAAATGTAATAGTTATATATAGTATGTGTATATATACAACAAATGTACAATAGCGGTGGCCAACACTAACGGCCCACCAGTAACAAGCCTAATAAGCGGTACATGATGATGCTCTATAAATATGTCTAAGACTAGTTCCTTCTCAGAGTACTATGGTAATTCAACCATGGCAGACGTAGTACATGATACTTTCGCGTATGTGAAACAATCTTATGACAGTTTTCTTTGTTGAGAACAATAATTAAATCTGTAAGACTCTTCACGTGATATAAATCACTCTTCAAGTCCAATCTTCCATTCATACTCTCATCATCGCCCCCAAAAATGATTCAAAGTTATTCCCCTATTATTGACAAGAAAAGCATCATCCAATAAATTAATTCAGTACATTTTGCACATCCAAGTGTGAATTCAAATGAAAAAAAAATTATATTGCACATTGATAGCAAATTATGATACAAAATTGTAATAATAAAGTGTTCCAATATGGACAATTATTCAATAGAAATTATACGAACAACAATGCAATACATGCAGTATCATTGTAAGGTAAACTGAGGCCATATCAAACAATTGGCAGTGCTGTACAAACACAGAAACCAAAATCATTCATTTTGCACAAAATATAAATATATGATACCAAACATAAAATACTATCTATGTGAAAATGATATTATGTATATTCTATATCATTATACATAAATTATAAGACACTGTCAAAAGACATAAATAAATACAACCAAAAATACAGAACACTTAGATTGAATGAAATATCTTAAAAAGGCTCATGTACGAAGAAGTATACAAATTACAACCTCATCAAAACTATGTTCCGCCTAAGACATTGATGGAAGATACTGAAAACAATACCATAATTTAGGGGTCGTGTGTTTGAGCGAGGGAGATAATAACCCTATCTAACTGTCATTTGATAGACGCTTGTGGCACGTGATACTGATCATACTCTAGTACATACACGGGCAACATGTAGGCGCCTTGACACATTGATAGTACAGAGAAACGGCTAAGGCAGCACAGTGAATGTCAAACGTGATGATCACAAGACCTTTTCTAGATAAGTCATGTAGTGGGGGTTGTTAGTAGAGGGTAAGGCTAGTTAAACACTACTTAATCTGGGAATAGTTAACACTACTTAATCTTGGGGAACTAACACAGAAGGCTGTGTTTAACAGTGGGTAGGGGCAGGGGGTGGGGAGCAGCTCATGGGGCAGTGATGCCATACCTCACCAGTGAGTCACTCTTAAGGCACAGAGAACCAATACACAAAGCTTCTCTACCTCCCTAGTGTGACTAGAACAACACCTAATAATCTTCAGATCTGATATCAGCTCCAAAATATGCATTATACAGAAATATTTCAAATTAAAAATGTATATGTTATATGTATGAACTACATAAATGCAAGGTATAAAATATACACGATTAGACTCTAATTTGATCCTTATCTCAAGCTGGACAAAAATATTATAAATAAATATCTGGGGTAAAATATTACACTCTGCCGTACAAAAATACAGTAAAATAAATAGTTTGGTAAAATATATTGAACACATATTGAATCATGCCAATAATGATGTAATACCTTGTGATACGTAATGCAGTGACTAGTTATTCGTGTTTGATTCGATAATTGGCCACTGCTTGAACGCAGCTTACATGGTGGGGGTGGGGGGTGGGGTTGAGTCAGAGACACGCTAGGACATTGGTAATGGTAAGAAGGGGATGGGGTGGGGGTGATGTCAGCTCCCACCTGAGTCACCCCCTAACCCCCACACCCTACTAACGAACAAAGATGATCATCTGCCGACTAGATCCACCCAGGTGGGCTGGCACCATCACACAAACACAATGAGTCGGTGACTAGACAAAGATTATAACACTGAACCCATTACCCTGCATGGCTACCTGTAACTCAACCATCACTACTCTCTACACACGATATACAGACATATATATCTTATCTTTTATCAAAAATACTTTCTCATGCTAATGGCCTTATGGTGAGATAATAGATAATAAGAGTGGGTCAGTCAGAACGGCCACACTGATAACAGGGTGAGGTGGGGATCCATCACAGGTACAACACTCTATGCTGAACTTTGATAACAATATGCCTCAGCGACAACATACTATAATACCTCATGTCCCTTCACCACAATATAATATACAATAAGTCTCTCATTTCATTCAAGTCTTAAGTCTGTGTTATCTCCAGTAATAAATACTTTAAACCCCGTGCATTTACAACACACTTGTAAACTAACTCCGAACACAAGTGCCCCACGGACCCATCAGTAAGTAGTATACGGCAAAGGTGGGTAGCGTATGGCGAATAGCAGAACAATGGGACAAAAGTCCCAGGGTGTCTCTAACCTGACTAGAGCAGCAACACCAACCTTCTCACCTGTATTATTAAGACTAGATTGACCGTTCCTAACCCACCTTGTGGGCTGTACAGGAGGGGCCCTGTTGTACTTTGTTCAGTTGCCGATGTCCACATGGGGTCGGGGTAGGCCGGTTTGGCCACCCTACCATTGTTATTAGTCAGTGTCACGCATCGGTGATTTTGGCCTGCTTTGTTCCATGGGACCCTTCTCCCATCGTGCCAGCATCCCTCCTCCATCCCCTCTGCAGCAGCAGCAGCAGCGCCGGCGGGGTGCACCTGGCCCCTACTTCTCAGTTTGACTGGCCACGCCTTCCTCTGGTAGCTGCATGTCCTGTGTCTTGCATTGTCAGTTACCGATTATGGAGTTTTCCACAAAAGCATGCATGTACACACACGTAGGTGTAGACCTAATGTTCTTTGGACACTTTGTCCAAACTGTTGAAATGCCGCTCTCTTTGGTAACACGTGCGTGGGGGATGGGTGGGAGGGGGAGGATCTCAACTCTCTCTCTCGTGATGACGCCCCACTTTACTGGATTGATGAGTCACGAGTAGAGTCCCTGTTGTTGGTGAGAGATTATGGGAAACCCCATCGGCGACCAGTCTCTGGTCCTAATCAACCTCCTGTGGCATTAACACCCATGTACACAATAGCACATGTATACACACGTTCCTTCATATATAAATAACATGTCTCACAATACCAATGCACACTGCCTCTGTCTTTCACTCTGTCTCTCTTTCTGAAGCACACTTGGGATGGAAAACAACAATTTTATACATCATCTCATATCTACAGTCACGGAGGGAGGGAGCGTTAACAGTTCATCGTTGATATTCGCGTTTATGTGTGACCATGACATGCATGTATACAAGCGTTGTACACATGTGTGATACCAGTTCTAGCACGGCCTATTGACAGGCATCTGGAGGAGAATCACCTGTCTGTTCTCTGAAGGGTGGCATTTGTTGATGTGGCGGGTGAGCCCAGGTGAACTGTAGAATGTATTGGAGCAGTACTTACACGGATACACTTCTGAAGTGTGCAGGCGGGCGTGACGCTCCAGGGCAGGCCTGGAGGGGAATATGGCCGCACATACACCACAGGGGAAGTCCTTAGCGCCTACAGGTGCCCCTCCTATAGCGTGCTGGAGGACGTGCTTTGCCCTCGCCGTCTCCGACCTTAAGACCTTACCACAAAATTGGCAGGGGTAAGGCTGCTCGTCAGCATGGCTGGCGACGTGCTTACGTAGGTAAGCCTGACGACGGAACTTCTTGCCACATTGTTCACATTCAAACAGTCCCTCATTGGATTCAGCCCCTGGAGAAGGGGTCTTCCTGGCGAGACCTCCACTCTCAATCATAGTCTGTCCATTAAGGGAAGTCTGGCCCATGGTCTTAGCATTGGAACTCATGTTGGCACTGATGCTGTTATTGTTCTTGTTGTTGTTATTATTGTTGTTATTGCTGGTGTTGTCGTTGCCTTTGTTGTTGTTATTATTGTTGGCTGGTCTTGGCTTGTGCCAGCGGCGATGAGAGGCTAGGTTGGCGGGACAGTTAAAGAGTTTGTCACATTCTGGGCATCTGTACTCGATATGCACAATTCGGGAACATTTATGCTGTGCCAGTTGGAAAGCATCTGTATAGAACTCCTTACACAGCTGGCACACGTAGTCCCCGATCTTGTTCTCGATCTTCTCAAGCTCCTGCCGTGCCTCAGGCGTCACCTCCACCAGATTAAATGCACTGTCTATATCACCACATACCACTGTACCCCCGGAGGAATCAGTCATATCGTTCTCATCCCGAATAAAGGTGCCAGACACTGGAGACGACTTGTCCTCCAGTTCAAACTTGATCTTGCGCACTGCTTTGGATTTCTTAGGTGTCTTAGGCTTGGACTCTCCCGTGCCATTCTGAGTGCTTGCTCCACGCTTCTTACCTGGACTGCCTGGAGTACCTGGTGCAGAGCCTGGCTTGTTGGACGTGGAGGAGGCAGGGTTCTTGGAGCCTGGTCCTCCAGGGGAGGAGACAGAAAGTCGGTCAAAGTTTGAGAAGTAGAATGGTGAGCCCTGCTGATTGTGAGTGGGCGTGCCGACACTGGGGGCAGGAGACGACCTTGGACTGGAGGAACAGGTGGACTCAGGACGACCTGTGTCCATCATCACCTCCTCCTGGGAAGCACCTGGAGCAGGGGCCAGGGGCGGCATGGGGAAGCGGCCATTGGTGAAGGCGGGGCCTCCAGGGTATTGTAGTAGTGGGTGGTGGTACTTTACCTGTGCGTAGAGATCAGCATTAAGGTTGTAACCCCCACGGGTCAGGTCAACTCCAGGGTATCTATTAGACACTGTCTCCTCCAGGGCAGGGCGAGCCAGGTGTTCAACAGGGTGTCTGGGGACAGTGTGGGACCTCCCTGTGTTGTCGTTGACGTCCTGGAGAGGCCCTGTTGATGGCCTACCCTGACTGCTTCTGTTATTAAATTGATTTGTTGTCGTTGTAGAGGTAGTTACCGATGTACTGTAGTCCATAGGTTGGATCTCCTCCTCGGCAACTTCCTTCCGGGGTGGTATCAGCTCCGGTACCGTCCGCCCTGCAGTGTTTCCAGCATTGATAGTCTTCACCTCTGGATAAGTTGTGGTAATGAGTTTTGCTCCGGGGTCTTTAAAGGTCAAGGAGACTGGGCTATGACAATAGCCAGAGTCTGGAGAACCAAATGCGTGTGTGCTGGCATACAGGTTCTCCGGCTCGGAGCCACTATCGCTGCGGTCTTCCTCTGAGTTGTGGCGGGCACGGTAGGAAAAGGCATTGCTGGACTTTTGCCGTTTTACAAGAAACCCACGCGGCATGATGGAGCTGGTGTGGAATTAGCAACCACAGAAAAGTCTTTCCTGCTTTTTGTTTCAAACTTCCCAGAAGTGGGAATTAAATGCTGATGTCTGTGGTGTCCTTGGTTGCTGTGGTAAATGCCCCACCACTGCAGCACTGACGCCTCTAAAAAGAGATGAAAAAAAGAAAAGACAGTTAAACATGCGTCATCGACCTGAAGGCAATGTCAATAAAAGGCAATGATGACTGATGTCATGAGGACATTCATATAATTCACTGGTTCTAATGGGGAATCTCTGTTAGGATCAAGAGTGTGTGAATCCAATGTTAATATTCTACAGTTGATATCAAATACATGTAACTCCTCACTGTTGACAATGTGTATACTACTTACAGAGCGTTAGAGATCCTACTGTGGTATGATGTCTATTGGTATCTGAATGGTTCTATTGAGACATGGTGGAGGTGTATGAGAAGCCAAGGTGTTGTGTATTAGATGTCATGGTCATGTAGTTCCCAGCTCAAGCATGTGAGACCATCTGAGCTTTCCATTTTGTTACTGCCTTTATAAAGTCTTCCCCCTCCCTCTGCTCCCTCGTCCCCAGGCTTGTCACAGGCTGGCTGCCAGGCACGGCCGACCTGCCAATCACGGCACTAAGCCCCGCCCACTGCTGGCTCTTTGTACGCGAGCCACGTGCGCGTGCCTTTGTCACACAGCAGTCCGATACCGACTTCCCGCAACAATGGATACCACCTCCTCTATTCCCCCCTCCCACCCCTCCCCCTCCCATCATTTCACCTCCCTCTACAAACAACAACACGACCAGCCCTGTCAGCTTCCTCCAGCTTTGCACCTTCTGTATTGAGTGATGCAAACCCAATTACTAATGAAAAATCCAACTGACCGGGGTGAAATACCAGTATGAGCAGACGATATTTACCTGTTGGAGGCAGAAGATAGTTGCTGCTGCTTTGGTCGCGGTCTGGGCGCTGCAGGAAGCTGGGGATATCCAGCACCACGCGGTGGGCAGTGGGAGAAAATTGTCGTCTGCCCCAGCCGCGTTCCGAGTGAGTAATTCCCGTAAACGACCCGGCCGTACACTGCGCGCTGATTGGTCGGTGGGGACGCTCACCTGTCTCACGTTCCTGGAAGGTTGTTCGAGGAACGGGAGCACAGCGTCGGTACGGGGACAGGGCAGAGTGGTGGGGGTGAGAGGGGGGGGGGCTCTCTGTAAACAAAGGGCCGGCGACGACAGAGCGTAGGCCCGACAAGATGCTGGACCTTGGACGCGCGTGCCACCGTCGCACGCCACTCCCCTCGCCGCTCCAGCAGATGGAGTGGTCTCAGTCTCCTCCAGGTGTTTCAGGCTTACCTCTGCGACTTGAATGCTTCATCCATCCGCTAAGAATGCCACTGCCGTCTACTCTCCTATGCCTCCTCTGGGAGTACCGGCGACATATTCAAAGTTTCGAAGCCTTAATCAATGTGGATTTATTTCTTAAGTGCCATTGATCCGCATCATTATGAATATGAGACACAGGCACCCATGCCATTAAGTCTTATTTAAGATGTCTCCTGGGCTGAAGACTCAGATTCCCTTTGCAATAAATGCGCACTTAATGGAATAGAGAGATACATATCATTTGATCTGAGAGTCCCCGCTAACGGTAAATGAATACTTACAAGCTTGATTATTAATTGATATGGGTGGCCATAAGGTATCCATGACTAATATCTTCTATCTGGTGTAAATGACGATGACGTAATACTTAACCTGGAGTATGACCCATCACCCCCTACCCTAACACCACCACCACAATCATCCCACCCAGTCATCCTTTAATGCCGCTGGTTACCAGACTCCCTCATTGATCTGCGCTATCAGCAATTGGGGCACCAGCGGAACCCAGTAACGGCCGAGAGAGGGTGGCGGCACCTGGCGGAGGTGACACGAGCCGACGCTCTCCTCTTTGTTTATTGCCCATTCCTGCAAATAAAATAAATTGTAGTGACACTGGAACATTGCCAGGCAGTGGCCATGTCCAGAGATGTAGGAGAAGGTGGGGGGCGGGAGTAGTGTTCTGTGTGGCGTCGTGTATGGGTGAAGGTTAGCATAAGGGGGGGTGTCGGTGTTTGCGCTGTACTCGTTGTATTATGTCGACTTGCGTGGTCAGGAAATGCAGCAACAGATGGTGCAGGCAGCCCCTGCCTTTTGCATTGAAGGCTGAGGTTGGTAGAATGCAAACAGTACTGACTTGGAGATTGACAGATTTGTTCCCACGGTTAATCTATGTGTGTTACACTATACTATAGTGAGTACTACACGTACATAGTAGTATATGAATTGGACACCCACACCAGTGGGGTGTTTCAGAAGCCGGACATAATAATGAACATTAAATATCTGTTCTAAAACTGTTAGATTCTAAACTTACAACTGCAACCATTATCATCTCTCACCAGTCATATAGCTATAGACACAGTAAGGTAATGGTAATGCTTTAGAAACACATGCAGGTATAAGCCTACAATCACTATTAAAACTGCTATCATATCTCCTTATGACCGGTTGTAAACATTACCTGCTTCTGAAACACCCCACAGGCATCTTAAGATGGTAATGGCTAAAATTGGTACTGAGAAATTAAATCTGTTCAATGGTTTGGCCATTTGTGATTCTCGTTCATAGTAGACATTTTCCAAATTTATATTTTACGAATATTCCATTTCCTCCCTTTGAAATTGTATTTCGAAACTAGTAATTTTCAGACTGATTTTCCACCACCCAATTTAGATGCTCTGGTGGCCGATAGACCAGTACCATCGGCAGCTGGGGCTGCCATATATTATTCAATGGTGGGGAGTGGCCCTCTCTCGGCCGATGGGGGCACCCATCGGCCAGAAGGACGACCGAATCGGGCGGTGGAAAATGGCCCTTATCCACAGGGATCATAAAAAAACTGTATAATGTATGATTATAATTTGATAAACCTAATACTGGGAAGGGATTGTATGAGTCCCCAGATAGGGGACTCACAGTCCCATTATATAGACTTGAATAACATCAAGCCCACAACCCAATGGGCAGATTAACGTTGATTCAGCCTTTAATCAACAGTGCAATGTTTGCATATCAAAAGCTGATTTGGGGTTGATTATGCTTGAATTTGAAAGTGGATACAACATAATCAAATCACTTTGATTCAACATCTAACCATCAGTGCTGATTCAATGTTTGTAGTTCTATGTTGATTCAATGTTCTTTCAACATTGATAGTTGTGAGGTGATTCTGAGTTGAAATGTCAAAATTCAATCAACATTGAAATTGACATTGTTGATTCAACATTGACAATATCAATGTTGAATTGAGAACAATACCATTATGTCAACCGTTGACCATCTGTTTAAATGATGATGGTTGACAAAATTGAAGTGGAATCATTGAAAAGACATTGAAGGCAGGTTTATCAAGACTTTCAACACATATAAACGGACTGTCAACGTTGACTCAATGTTATGTTCTGTGGGAATGCGACCCCTCTCATGTTGCTGGAGTTACTAACCACTAACCACAATCATGGCCGTATTGCCAGCTACTTGCTGGAATTACTAAGGGAAACCGATTTCACAAAAAGGTGATTAAAACCTTGAATGGTGTCACCAATGTACACAATTCAACTCCATGATGTGCCGTTTTTAGAAATGTATAATACATTAAAAATGTGATAAAAACTGATCACAGATAGATCGCGTTCAATGATCGTAGTTGTTAGAACTATGTTTCCTGTGCGGCACGGGCGTGGGCTGGTTACCAGGTTGAATCTGCGTAGGTGTTATCAATATGCTATATACTATAACATATGGATAACACCTACACAGACTCAACCTGGTAACCAGCCCACGCCCGTGCTGTGCGGCATGGCTCCTAAATTTCACGTAGGCGCATCTTGTTAGTGGGCTTGAATTACGTCAGCAGACAGGTCGTGGGTCTTTAATTTTATTAATGTGATAATTGTGTGTTTTTTTTTAAAATATATTCTTTAATGAAGAAACCACGCGCCTTATCTTTCATCAAAGATATGATTTATACTACACCAACCGGAAAGAATCTGGTAGGAATATTTTCGGAGTACAAGTGTGTGGACCTACCGGGTATAGATCATTGAAGTCCAATGGTAGTTGGTTTTTTCAACCAAGATTGAACCTTCTAAATGATACTTATAAAACTCGGGTGGTTGTTTGTATACTCTGGATCCCTTTTTTTTTGTTACACATATTACACATAACTGGATGACGATTACCCTCAAGTTTTATAGACCCCAGCAACAAGTGCCTTACATTAGATTTCTCTATACACCCAACAAGGCTATCTCATTACTTTTATCACATGTGTGTAGTGGAATAGCAGACGACATTTTGAGTGTCTCTGGAGAACTAGCTGCATTCTTTCATGTTAGGCACGCCAGAGTGAAGCCATACAGCCATATTTCCGCCCCTTCTGTGCGCCTGCGTGGCCTCCACAGAAGATCCGGTTGCTATCGGCACCTGCTGGCACACCTGCGCCACTATCTGTCGGCCGCCTTTATCCTACGCTCCAGGCTAGGGATTATCTCCCCACCTGTGATTATCTGTATAGGCCCACCTGTGATTACCTTATGCTCTAGCCGGGAGGTGTCGTAAATACCACAAGGTGACTTATCACCGACGCCTCCCTAGTATAGCTAGGTCCCACTGCCCCCACCCCCTCGCCGTTTCCTCCTCACACATATCTGCCTCTCTAATTTCCCTCTGTCCCTTATGTTGTTCTACAGACCCATACGCTCAGGCTATCTCTAAACCTTGGTATTACCTGTTGCTATGTCTCTCTTGGCCCACATTGGTCTGCTGCTTCAGTTGTCTTACCTTATACAACCTTTGCTTATTCAATTCTTCCCATTTTAATGTCCTTTCCCAGGTAGCAAGGATACATTGGGCCAATGTCGGCTTATATTGGGCCAAGCATGGACAAACATGGCCCAATGCTCCATTGCTGATTGGGTTACCTGTCGGAAAGATCAGGAACTATATAGATCATGACAGCAGGGGGAATCCCCAGAACCTCCCTGTGTTACGTCCATTCATGCAACACCAACATTATAACAATAGGTAATTCCGTCATTAATCAGACTTGCACTTTGTTTGGTTTTGGCATCCACTGGGGCTTCCTCCTGCCCTATATTCACACCTAAATCCTCAACTTGGGAGGTGCTCCCAGCAGGTATTAGAAGGACACACATATAATTGGCAGTGGTTGTGGGAGTGCTACAGGGTGATGGCCTGCTGGGTTTGTGGGTGGCCTCTGTGTGGAAGTGAACCAGGGGATTAACCCATCAAGTACCGCATAATGCCTTAATGCCCTATGTATTCTGGCCATCATGATGCATGCATGCAGCTATGGTGAGGTAGATTCATTCACCAAGCATGGAGTCGATACAAAGGATGGACATGATGCAGTTCTGGCTAGTAGGCTTGTCAGCTGTGCATTGGTGGAGCAAGACCAACACAGCTACATGAAACTGGAGGCATCATGTGGCCTTTAAGGGATAACTGGGAGAGGTTAATCTTCACAGTGGAGATGAATCCTCTGACCACCCACCTCATCTCCTGTAGGCATCCACAGGTGTATTAGCGGCCTTTGTTCATCTGAACCTCAGCAACTCTGACTATATCTGGAGGAAGGAAAAGTCTATGACTATACATGCTGTGAAACACTTTTGTAGTGTCAGCAACAGCATTTACACTAACAATGCATTTTGTTAAACATCATGCAACCGAAACTACCCATTCTATCTCAAAGATAAGACTTGTCATGGGTGTAATTATGATTACAGCAATTATACTGTACAAATATATATGTTTATGTATGATAAGCCTGACTCAGATTGCTTTGTAAGCAATGCTGTTGCGTTGGCTCAACGATTCATGGTATACGGGACTAGCACATTGCTGGTACTAAGGAAATCAGCTAGATGGCTCCTGTAGTCGGGGGCTAGATCATCATTTGGCCTCCTTGTATAGTCTAATTTAACAACCTGCCAATTTATCACTACCCATGGTATTTTACTATAAATCATATGTGTCTATTCTCCATATCAACATATTTAAGTTGATAATCTAGAAATAGATTAAATATTCAAAATTAAAGACCAATAGATCATTGAAACTTCTGTTTGATACCACAGGTAAGCCAATCAAGGCATTGTCTCCCTATCAGGGTTATCACCTTACTTCACACCTGATACTTGGGGTGATTAAGATAAGGGGTAGGGTACAGCTTTTCAGTGTTATCACTGACCATTGTTCTGGGGGCTGATAAGAAATTTACCCAGAATGCTCTGCTCTGGAGTCGGGGGCCTAACCAAGACGGTGGCCTCCATAGCCTAATATGCTAATGCCCTATATAAGTGAATCTATATCTTTTTGGTATAAAACGTAGTGCATTACAAAAGTTAACGGGTGTTGAGGCCTAAAAAAATTGTATGTTTTCAGTAACATAGTCCTAAAGTTGAGGTAGGTAGGTCAGTTTTTTTTGTGGCACATTTTTTAATGAGGCACATTTTGGCCGAAGTATTGAATTTTTAATTATAGCTATGGTATATAGCAGGACCTCGCTTGCAAGTTGTCATGTATTCGTCTTAGCTGTTTTTGAGTTAGATTATCCCGTGAAATAAGGCGGGTAGAGAGTAAAGTGAACTGGTGGACTACCCCTATGGCTTAATGACATAACTCTTAGGAATAATTCATATTGAACTACACATTGTTAGGTTTAATATTCAATTATTTCACAGTGTGGAATTTAAGCCAGGGGTAGCTATTTTGTCTTGTTCGATAATCTCAGGGCGGATATCCTAATTGAAGGACCACAAGTCATAGATTCATGTTTAGGTAGATAGGTTTTACTTACACTTTGTAAGTTGTCTGCTCAAGCAGAGTAGGTTTACATGTTTGTATGGCTTTTGATCATAATGCTTTATGCAATATATGTAGATCTCATGCATAGTCTTTAATCTATGTTTGTGGGACACAGTGTTTTCACTGTTGATGTCTCTCCCCCCCCCCCTTCATCAAGAAGAGCTGTGGTCGGGCCCCCCTTTTCTTCTGTACATGTTAAATGACATGTATCTGAGAAGGGTGTTAAGGTGTCCATGTTTATTTTAATATGTGTGTCTCTAGCATTAGAATGCATAAGTATATGGGACTATATACACCCGTGTATATATATATAATTAATATGTACAGCGGTTGGAACTATTTTCTCCTCCAGGGCGCCCCTTAATATGTATGACGTCATAGTAAACAATAGCGCCTATATAAGCCTCGGGATCCAAATTAACCGTCAGTTGGCGGATATCCTTTGAGCGGCACACACCACGCTGGGTGGTGCTGGAAATTTTAACGGTTTTTATCCGTTTTTCCAAATTAATACGGTGTTAAACCTATCATTATGGGTAGGAAAGGAACAAATAGCGGCATACAAAGGTCCAAGACCAAGAAGTCGCCTAAAAATCCAAGGAATATTGCCAACTCTAGGATTTCGAGCAGTGCAGATTCCAATGGGGGTGGTCAAGGACCATCTTCCTCAACTGCTACTGAGGGTTCATTGGATTTGCCTGTTGACCAGACGTATATCGGGGAGCTAGAGGAACGTACTACTCATATGGAGCAGCAACTCGAAGACATCCGGTCCTTATTGGAGAACCAGGCGGTTAAACGGACATGTGCTTCGGCAGCGACAGGCGAGGCTGAGACGGGTCGTACACGTGGTGGTGTTGATAAACATTCCACAGTCAACATGGTAACCAAGCAACGGGGGCGTGGCCGGCAGCGCTCGCCTGACTACCGGGGTCTCCACGGCGACAAGAAGGGACGTCGCCATCTTGAATCTTCGAGTAGATCGTCTTCATACCGTAGTTTTTCGACGGATTCGTCGAATTCTGTTAGGTCTAGTACTTCAAGGAGCAGTCGCCAACATGCTACAAAGTCTAGAGGTACGTTTGACCAGAGAAATTTCTTAAAAAAGGGTGAAAAATTGGATAGTATCGAGAAACTGCTGATTGTTAACGTCAGAATGGTAAAGCAGTTGCTAGAGGAGGGTGAGGACGTTTTCGATGTGGTTAAGCATATTGAAGTTCTAGTGGAAAAATCCTCTACCAGAATATACACTTTGAAAGCTCTCATAGCTTACGACTCGGCGGTCAAAAATAGAGCTAATGGTGAAGGCATTGAATCGTTTGGCAATGTTAAAAGTGAGGATATCCTGAGGCACCTGTCTTATGACGGAACGGTGCAAGCTCAGAAGGCGGGTGGGTCCAAGCCTAAGTCGTTCAAGTCCAAACAATCCAACCGTACCTGTTATGCTTTCAACAGGGCTGAGGGCTGTAGGGAAGACCCTTGCAGGTATTGTCATATTTGTGAGGTTTGTAGCATGTCAAACCATGGCAAAGACAAATGTCAAAAGAACAAAAAGGACTAGGAAATTTCACTTAGGCAAGGTCCTGCATTAGATTCTGATATTTTGGTGCCTGATTTTAGTGTAGTATGTATGGTAGACCTTCCTGAGCCTCCCTTCAAATCATTTCGGGTGAAAATAATGAAAATGATGTTAATATCCCTTGTAAGGTTAGCAAGAATATTTTTATGTCTTATGATGGCCCAGTACAGGGCGAGTTTTAACCACTGTTTAGGGTGGAGTGTATTAAAAGACCTAGCATCAGGGTCTATGATAGTTGCATCAATGGTGTATGTGAGTGTGAGCATTTCATTTCTGGTAGGAAAGCTCAAATTTTACCATGTAGACTGGCGAGTTTTTTGCGACAGTCTAATGTTATTAACATAAATCAGGTAGAATCTGATTTTCTATGGTGTGGTTTTACTGAGGGGTTCAAAATAGTTGACCCAGGTTGTGATACAACATATGATTGTAAAAACTATAAGTCTATTACAGAAGGTAAATTTTATACCGCAATGTGTGATATAATTAAGGATGAGCTAGCCAAAGGCTTGATAACGAAGACGGTTGATAAGCCTAGGTGCATTCATTCTTTAGGTGGTGTGGAAAAATCCAATGGTAGATTGAGACCTATCACTGACTGCAGCATGCCAGCAGATATTTCTATTAATAATTTTATGAGCACAACGTCCAAAAGCTTCTCGTATAACTCTATTAACACTGTTACTTGTCAACTTGATAAAAACGACTATATGTGTGTGGTAGATTTGAAATCTGCTTATAGAAGTATTAATGTTTATGGTCCACATGTGGGCTATCAAGGTTTCAGGTGGAATTTTGGTAATGGAGATGAGTTTTTTGAGAGTAACCGTTTGACATTTGGTCTAAAGTGTGCTCCATATATATTTAGTAGGATATCTGTTTTTTTGACTACTATTGCTAAATTTTATGGTGTAGATAGGATAGTAAACTACCTAGACGATTTTATTATCATAGCTCAGACTGAAGAGGAATGTTTACGTAAGAGGAACATTCTCATTGAGTGTATGGAATATTTAGGGTTCGTTGTGTCGAAAGAGAAGGTGACGGAGCCCAGCCAGGTGTGTATTTTTCTGGGTATAACCATTGATTCTAGGTGTATGGAGTTGTCGCTGCCACAGAAGAAGCTAGATAAAATGAGCCTATCAATAGACGAATGCTTGGGTAAAAAATTTGTATCTAAAAAGACTTTACAGAAAATTGGTGGTTTGATGTCTTTTTGTTCCCAGGTGGTACATGGTGGTAGAACTTTCAGCAGGAGATTGTTCGATCTTTGTGCAAAAGCCAGGAATAAGGGTGTTATTAAACTTAATGAGGAAACCCAGAATGACCTGTTGTGGTGGAGGGATTTTTGTAGGATTTTTAATTGTAAAAATATCATTTTGAATGATAATGAATGTACTCCTATGTATTCCGATTCCTCTATACAGGGCTTTGGGGCCTGGTTTGATAAGGACTATTTTTATGGTACTTGGGACATCTCTAATCCTATGTTAGACTGTGTGGGTCATTTCGTTCAGGTCCCTAAACTTGATAATCTCAAAATTCACCACAGGAATATAAATGTGTATGAGCTCTACCCGGTAATGGTAGGTCTTAAACGCTGGGTGAAGAAGTTTTCTAACACTAGGGTTCATTGTATTACGGACAACATGCAGGTCTTGGCCATGTTAAATACCAGTAGATTCAAGAATAAATTGTGTATGTCCTGGTTGAGAGAAATTTTTTGGCTATGTTTTATACATAACATTGAAATATATTCAACATATATTAAATCTGAGGAAAATATTCTAGCTGACCATTTGTCTAGACTGAATTACAGGGGTGTTCCTCAGAAATGTAAAAATGTTTTAACTAAGTATAACATGTGTTGCTATGCTTCCAGATCTGAGGGAGTTGGAGCGGAGAAGAAGGTTTTTGTATAGGGGCGTGGCTGAGTCCACACGTAAAGTTCGCAAACAGCAAATTAGTAGGTACAAAAAATTTTGTAAAAGTTTTAACCTCATTCCCCTACCTTGTTCTCCTTCTCAAGCTTCTTTGTATAGTGTATATTTATCAGATAAAATGAAACCTGTATCTGTTAGGAACTATTTGTCCGCGTTATGGTATTATCAGAAATTAAAAGGTTATTCTGATTATAGTAGTAGTTTTATTGTTAAAAAGACACTGGATGGTATTGAACGTAATTATAAATGTTCTTCTGTTAAAACAAATCCTTTAACTCCGAGTGATATGTTGAAGATCAAATCTAACTTGAATTTGTCTGTATATGAGGATGTAGTCTTCTGGTCAGCTATCTTATTGTGTTACCGAGGTGTGTTCAGGGTGGGTCATGTGGTGGACTCCCCTCATAACTTTAAATCTATAAATGTATCCTTGTCTGTTGATTGCATTCGCATTGATGTTAAATCTTCTAAAACTGACCAATATGGTAGGAAACCTTACGTGGTATATTTGAAAAGAAATGATTATTCTGGTCTTTGTCCAGCTAGGTACTTGAGAATTTGTAAGAAATCAAAAAGTAGATTATTGTTCACTATAGGTAACAGGCCTTTGACTTACAACTATATTAATACCAGGTTGAAGGCTATTTCTATAAAATGTGGTATTCCCTACAGAGTTTCAACTCATTCACTCCGACATGGTGGAGCAACTTTGTTAAAAAATTCTGGTTTAAAGGTCGATGATATTAAGAAGAGGGCAAATTGGAATTCTAATATTGTGTATAATTATTTACATGAGTCCAAGCAGGATTTATTAGCCCTAGACGTAATGTTATAGTGTGGAATGGTGTATCCATTGTGTTTGGCGGTTATTTGGCATGTATAGAATTGATATTGACTATGTCAATTCTCACCAAACCCATTGTCTCCTTCCTTATTCCACTTGTGATATTATTATAATATTTAATAATTATTATTATATCCTCCAGAGCAACTTAATTAACTTATATATGTATATGTATTCTCGGATAAATATTTTGACAATTATATCTTAATATATTTTTAAGACTCATGTTTGATAAGACCACCACTCTCTAGGTGTCTAGAGTGTGTACTGTCTGGTTGGTGGTTTAAGAGTCTGTTTCACGGTTCATAATGGCAGTTATAAAGTTAGTCTCATGTGAGGTGTCCTCTATATCTTCCAGTAGAGGTCTGTTGTAGAACCTGGCAAATGTATTGGTTCTCGCCCATCCTGCCGAACTGAGTATGTCATTTATTGGCACATTTAGCCTGCCTGCTGCACTTGTGGCAGCGTGTCTTGTGCAATATGCCCCAAAGTGTTCCTCTATGCCTGTGTCCTTAATGTATCTTGATAAGATGACGGAGCTGGCTGGGGCTGAAGGCATTTTTATGGTGCCAAACACTCTGGGGTGTGCTCCTTTTGTGTCCTCCCTGTCCAGGTAGGCCTTCAGGTGTGAGTAGACACATATTAGTATGTCTTCATGTTTATCAAACCTGAGGAGTAGTGGGTTCTTTTAAGGGTGGTTGAACTTCAGTTTTGTGGAGTATTTGATCCTGATGGTTTTCTCTGATAGTCTGAAGTCATTTCTTAGCAGGGCATAGGTGCTCTGTATCCTCTGACCTGTTGCTAGCATAAAGAGTAGTAGGGTTCTCCTTGTTAGCTCATCCAGATCTAGCTCTTCCATGTCGCCCCACTGTGCCAGTTTGTGTATTACTGGTGCTGGGTCCCAGATGTGTTCATAAGGTTCCTGTGGTGGGATTAGGGCTTTTGTAAAGCTGGATTGGGACGTACATGCCCTGTTTACAGCTATAATGTCCTCCAGGCGGTCACTGTGACAATGACAACCTGCAAGCGAGGTCCTGCTATATACCATAGCTACCCCTGGCTTAATTGCCACTCTGTGGAATAATTTTCTGGAGCTTAATTCAAAACATCCTGGGATCGCAACCCCAGCGATCTTAGGAATAAATCAGCCTTATCCTATCAAGCGATCTTAAGAGTTGACTGGGTTCACATATCCTAGCCAGCACTAAGATTGCATCAATCTTAGCCTCAGCCCTCCTACACTATTCCAAGAAGAACTGACTAGGCACAGGGGTAAGAGTCCCAAAATAAAGGAATAGCTGTGGAGTCACTCTTCTTCACAAGAGTGCTTATACCATCGTTTCCCGTCCCCATATGGGCTAACAAAAGGGCACAGGGTGCAGTTGACCCCGTACAGTATTCAAGAGTTGTTCCCATGAATGTATGATTTATGCTTGCCTATAAGAAGCATTGTGCCCTCCCCCCAGGACAGAGAGAGAGAAGGGAAGAATTACCTTACAATGCACTTAACACATGAGTAGCCCTAAGAGCCCTCAAGGACACTCAGCAAACGTCCTCCCTCCCCTCTTTATGTATGCAGCAGGCTATTCACTCTTTCGATAGGAGTGTTCCCTGTAAGTGCTCTTGTACTCAGGTGAAACCACTATGCATTTCTTTCACTAAGATCACAGTGATCCTAGTGGTGGAAATGGAATAGTGAAGTGATAGTGATGTTTTGAATTAAGCTCCTGGTATATGTACCAGGATAAAAATACCAATCAAGACGTGCAACTGTCACCTTCACCGTTATTGGCCCTTTGCGCAGATTGAATCTTTGCGCTGCCACAATCTTGGCCAATTCACATTTTTCTGCATTATTAGCGATTTGCACTGATTGGCGTTTTATGCGTAGCATTGTCAAATGGATAAGAATAAGGATATTTATTCATATCTTGATCATATGAATTTCATCTTTCAGTATTCATATCAATGCCATAAGATGATAATTAATTAATAACTAATGTAATGTCCGCATAATAGGCGCACACAGATTAGGCCCCAGTTATTATTACCGCAGTCAGGATCACCTAGGGGACTCTACTGGTTATGCATTAATTTGCATACAGGTGCTTGCAGAGCAACAGTGGGTGTGTGAGTCTGTGTGTGAAATGTGGGCTTTGTCTTGACCCAGACTATAGTTGTTTAAGGGAGAACTAAATCCCCCACCCCTCCCTCAAGGACTGATAGAAATTAGGGACCTGGCCACACTCCTCAGTTAGGGTCGGTCCCCAGAATCAAGATAAGATTTATTGCATGCATGAAATGGTAGGCCCTATCCAGTGGGTGTAATAACTTCAGGGAGAGTCTTTGGATTATTGTCTTTGAACACGTACAGATCGCTTCTTTATAGTGCCAATCAATGGAAATACAATATAGAAGTACTGAAGCCATTCTAGACTTTGGTTTGCTTTTATCGTGGATGTTTCTCTAAATATTTCAGTTAGGTAGTAATGGTGGAATCTCGTCGAGTTAAGTGTTAAAATGCCAGGGTTTGCACATCACATCAATAACTATGGACAAATATTTGATCACCCAGTTCAAATCAAGGCCACTGCAGTGGCACAGTCAAAGGAAGTCGATAAAACTGAGTCCCATATTTGTTGCATATGCATTTGTGTGTTCGACTCTACTATGCACACAGTATGTTCTGTCTTTTCTTATTAGCAGGAAAAGGAGGTAGGAGTAGCGATAAGTGGTTGCTTGTCTTGAAAAAAAGAAGAAGAAAAAAAAACAAAAAGGGATCCAATCTCCCCGAAAAAGCCAGAGCAGACTGGGCCAAAATCACCACTCATCAGACAATCCCCTACACCCTCTTCCCCTGGCGACAATTATGTGTAATTGTTTTAATGCCAACGCGTCCCTATAAGTCATACAATCTCTGCACGCGAAGAGGGCACCTCACAATGGACCCCTATCGTTTCCCTCAACGTCGGACCGGCACCGGAAACACGTGTTCTCGTCCGTTCACGTCATTCCGCGTGGAGCGCGTGATCCCAGGGAACAAAGGCCGATTGGGGTAGCCACCAGGCCAGCACTTACACGCTGTTTACGCTCCCGCCAGAGGGTGGGAAAAACTGGCAGTGGGTGATGCTTATAGGGGTTGGGAGTGGGCTTGGAAGGGGTCGGAGCAGTTCGATCAGTGTTAATGGGAGCGACGGATCGAGTTACCCGCCCACAAGTTACCCCTAAACTCCCCACGCCCAAAGGGGAGGGGCTAGTGTGGGTGGGTGGGTGATGGTAGTACATAGTGGGGGGAGAGGGCGAGACGTGTTAGGGGCCCGGGGGGCACTTGAATTTTTTTTACGGGGGTGTGCGGCTGGGCCTCTGACAACCCTTACCCTTGTTAGGGGGATTTTATCCTCGAAAGTCGACCATTGTTAGGGCATTTTCAGCCAAAAGCTCCCTGTTTTCGAAGGAAAATCTGATCAATAAAATCACATTTTGAAAATTGACTCAAAAATGTCAATTTGTTATGAAAATCTTCTTGAGAAACCAGCAAAATTTGCTCGAAACACAAGCTTTTTGCTCAAAAGTAGATCCTAATTGTTAGGGAGATTTTTTTTCAAAAGTAGAGCCTTATTGGGGAGATTTTTCTAAAAGAAATAGGACCCTTGTTAGGGAGATTTTGTTAAAAAAAAGGCCTTGCCAGCCGCACACATGTGGTACAAAGACATATGAAGTGCCCCCCCCCCCGGGGTTAGGGGCTCTTTAAAGAGGTGGGGGGGGGCGAGGCTGAGAGATGTCAGAATAAGATACTAGTATATGAGTTCTGAGAAACGTCATAAAATATACTCTCAACATGGACTTAATATGACAATACAGGTCAGTGATTATTGAGGAATGTCACAATCACATTGCCATACATGTATAACATTAATCTTCCTCTCTGTCTCTGCCTCGTTGTCGCTGTCTCTGTCTATTTGTCTGTATGTCTGTCTCTGTCTCTGTCTCTTTCTTCCTCGCTCTCTCCCCAGACCTAAAGCCACTGAACTCTCTTTTATTAGAAACTGTTATCGGACCTTATATGAACACTGCATCGCAATCAGGCCATACGGATATTACCTGCAAGTAATTGCGTAGACACTTTTCTATCTGCAGGTTAAATCTCCAGGACTGCTCCTGGATAGTGACAGAGAGCATGCCTTTTACAGGTAAATAAATCCCCCCTCCTCCACCCCCATAGCGACTATACCCACTATCTGTTACACCACCGCCCTCCTCCAGTGGCTCGTCAGGCACCGTCGCCAGTTTAATCAACGTCGTCGGATTGCGATTGAAATTGATGAGTGCGTCCTTAGAAAATCTGATTAATTTTTGATAAGCAGATGAAGCCGGGTTGGTCACTGCTTTTTGCGGCACTAATGCATTGTAATGATTGCGCTCGGGTATGTGGGTGGGGAAAGGGTAATTAAGCGAATCAGGCAGATTGCTTCCATGCCACCCACCATCCGCTGCTGCCGCCACTCGCGGTGGGACATGTGGTCGGTAGCAGATCCCCCCCCCCCCCGACACACACATACCAAAGTCCTCCACGCCCACCCAGGGATAGTCCTCATCTTAAGCTATAGCCGCGGGAATTCAGCCAGGTCTCTTAATCTTACTCTAGAAGCCAGGTGCTTTTCCTTTCCCTTTTTCCTCCAAGGAAGCCTCATCTTCCTTCTTGGCACACGGCATATCCTGCTTGCGGATGGACTGAGCAATTCTTTATATGGTGAGTAGCTCAGGGCGTACAGGGGCAGCTCACCAGACTGCAAACAGCACTCATTAAAAAGGGCAGGGTTGTTGGCATCATCCTCAGTAGCTCCACGGTCTGTCCGATTGGCTGCTTCATGTTCAAATTGCCATGCAAGTTCTTTTTGTTTACTTTACGTGTCGGTGTTTGGGAATTCTATTTCAGGAGCATGTACCTTCCATCAGACTGAAATGTCTATAATTAAATGGCAAAAAATGATTATTTGAGATTATAATATCTGACATATATAAAAATTATATAATGCATGCAATTGGCTTTCCCTTTCCTTTGTATGTGTGAACCAGTATGGCATTATAGTTTCTCTTCATTATCTATCTACATTTATACTGATTATATTGCATACAAAATTAATTAGGCTAATTGGCTATCTTACATTTTCAGTTCTACAGTTCTGTTCTGGGAAGAGCTTATCCAATTATTCATTACTGTGAGCATATATAGTCTCTGTACCAAAATCTATACAACTTGATTAGATATTAACTCATTGTGAGTTGCACCATTGTGTATCTATATATCGGCACTGCTCTTTAACTTCTCCAAAATGATTGTTATTAAAGGACAGTGTCTTACCTGCAAGGGTATCTTCATGGAATTGGCTACTGATTTTGAAAGGGTCAGCGCTCTTTCTATACATGCTGATCCCTCATTGTTTGTACAATGTCAGCGTTTCTAATTGATCTAGAATGCTGAGTGTGTCACAATTCGTTGATCATGTACTCATGTACATAGTCAGCTCTCTTTTCGTTTCAATACAGGAAGTCATTGGCATGGTTAAAATGTCCTCTGTCCCACAAAATAAGACAAGGTATTTCTGCATCCTTTTCATTCCGTCATCATCACTTTCATCGATCCCCACCTACTGTTGAGACGACATCTATAGGACCTCCTACCTCACCCTCACACAGTTCTGACTTTGTCTTTGTCTATTAATACATTACTAAATCCAGTCAATATGGTATTGTGGACATCTTGTTTGAGAGATAGTGTATATGTTCTCAAAGTTATAAGGCTCTTAGAATTGTATATATCGATGTACCTATTCTGTCTGCCTATCGCTATGCTCTGACCATCCCTATTATATCCCCTTCCTTTTGCAGCACCTCCAATCCCCATAGTACCACCCCACCACTATTTCCCCCACCAGCAACTCTCGCAGCCGGTCAATGGATATCGGCAAAGCCATATTCAAATATGTAACGTGTAAATAGTGCGGGTGACAGGCTAGCTGTTGTGCTTTACCACTCAGTCACCAATCATCCACTACCCACCCAACACATCCTCCCACCCACCCACCATCCTTGCTGCCATCCCTCGCACCAGCCTCGCCCAAATTGTGAGAGCAGCTCAGCGGCGACCAACAATTAAGACAATTATCCTTATTTGGTGAGTTAATTGGGGAGTGAGGCCCATATTGCTTTAGTCCAGGTATGTAGGTCTCACCAGCAGCCAGGGGATTGGGTCGGAAGCCTCATTACATCGCAGTGTTTTAGGCGGGGCGGCTGAAGAAAGGCTTTGGGTAACTGGAGAAGCGGCAGTCTTAAGGAATCTGTGAGGACAGGGAAGAAGGGCTCCTACCTGCTGTTAATTATCATCTACTTTAGATAAGTGTTGGGCGGGAGGACGGATGACTTGTGGGGGAAGGGACCAAGTGCTATAATATAGACGTGGACTTACTGGTAGGACATGAAATGGAGGACGCAGGAAGGTGAACATATAGATATCACTGGCTTTTTACTTAGCGAGAGAAATGGCCCCGGCAATTAACTATACCTAGAAGTCGGCAGATACCTTATATTCAGCCAAAATGGTATGAAGAAATGGATGCATAAAATTGGTGCTGATTGAATTGATTGTGCACTGCAATTTACATCGTAAGGTATACTTTATTGAAATAGATTTTAAGTCAACGCTGTGTACTGCATTTAACAACATGTATATTTTTTTTAAGGCCACAGATACAAGTATCATGCTAACTAATTTTCAGTTATGCCCTGTGCTGTATATATTGCGACAGTACGTCTACCGAAAATCCAGACAAGGGAAAACAGTGTTGTGAGTAGCATACAGAATTGTCACCTCGTCCCAGGCCCTGGTTGGCTAGGCGTATACAGTAAATGGGTAGGGGTCACCATAATAACACAGCCTAATAACACACTGCTTTTCTGAATAGTGCCTTAGTGATGATTAACATTATTGAGAAATGCCCCAAAAGCCGAATGTAACGACCACCACTTTTGCCACTGCTTTCCTTGACAAGAACAAATAACTAATACAGGTGTATCAAGAAATCGGTAGCCAAGGGCTCACCTATCGTCTTCTCGGTATTTACATCAGAAACCAGAAAACAGATCAAGGAAATTCCATGCAAAGTCCATTTCAACAAATAATTATAAGAAAATTATCATTCACAGAATCGCTAACTAAGATAATTGTGAGAAAACTCTTCCAGGAAGGCCTCTTATAGGTGCAGATCAGTTATCCAGACTAATACGTAAAAAGGTCATCAATACCATGCATGTAAAAGACACCGTTACTGCCTACACGTGGCTGATAAAAATGCAGCCTTCCTACTCCAGGTGGTGCCGCGGTGGGAGAGAGCGGGGAGGGCAGGGGCATGATGGCTGTTATCTGGCAGATAGGTTATCTGCGTGCCGCCGCCCTTCCTCCCTCTGCCCTGCCCTTGGGCGGGTGGGAGGGAGGACGGCATATTTGCTTGGCTGCGGGTCTGCCTGCTCGGCCCCACGCCCAGGCGCCCGACGCACTATGTCCAATACATTATTGTCGAGGCTTACCAAGTGCTTCTCAAACACCTGACCCGGCCAGCCGTATCATGAACACACACAGCCCGGCTGTCTGTTTGGGACCACCACGGCAGAGGCTACTACACCATCCTGAAAGGAATATTTATATTAAAAGGGTAGAAAAAATAAAACCCAGTGCCAGTCCTATAGACCAGCCAAAGTCCGGGAATTCCATCTGAAAGGGCATAAGAATATGCCGTGTGAGTCGGTTGGTTTTCACTGGAGATGGTTTTTCATTCAGGTGGGTTAGGTAAAGGGGGCATACAGAGGAAGGAAAAAAGAGAGGAGTGTAAATATACTCGAAGTGTGTTTAGCCAGGTCCCTGAGAGCAGCACAGAGCAGCTCACACTCCATACAGCCCCCGAGTGCTCGGCTCACACGGAGAGTGGACGGCCGGATGACGCCCGCCCGCCGCCCGCCATTCAATAGCGCCGAGAACATAACAAATTCCACCGCTCTACCCACCGCGCATGCGTATAACCAAGAGAAGAGTTTGTCTACCTGAATACATATGTATTTCAATTCAATTATATCACCACTTGGGTGTAACATTCACAGCCCAGGGAAAGCTCATACACTGCGGTGTTCTTTTGACAGGTTTACTATGTATATGAATATCTTCTCTGTTTTTGGCCCCATTGTATGATAAGCTTCCATGTGATTAAACACATGAAAATGGTAGATATTGACTGTCCCAAGGTCCCCCCTAATGAGCAGAGTTGCTATTTTGTAGCTCGCATTTATTCAAATATATCGACTGTGTACGTGTATATATAAAGCACAGATGACGCGTTTGGTGTGGAGGATGATAGTCTTTCAACTTATCATGCTGAACAGTGAGGAATATCTAATATCCTCTTTGAAAGCACTCACATGAAAAAAAAATCTAGATCACACTACAGATTACTAAATCTACTTTGGCTAAAGAAAATTCGTCCCTCCATTTGCTTCATAGCCAAAGAAATACATGTGCCCAATGACCAATATCTCAACATCTCAGTGGATATTTTCTAGTTTTTTTCATTCATTAGCAGGGTATCTTTTGACAGCTATCTCCATAGGCAACATACATTCCACAAAAGTCTTGATACAAAAGTCGAAGGAAGGCAAATAAATAAAAAATCTTACTCACCACTGAATAATACATGTATAGGCTACCTGTAACTTTCTTCACACATATGGTTGAGCATTACACATACTCGTAGTGTACCCCCACCCCCCCCCCCTTACATAGACACCTTCATGATGAAGACTGTCTCCTCTGTCCAGGTATCTTTCCTGTCATCTCTGCCACCTGTAGAGAGCATGCAGCTCACAGCTTTCTTAGAAGGTATGTGGAGACTAGCTCAAATGTGGGTTAATGAGCAGCTCGTAATGAGATGTCAAACAGGAGCAGCTCACAGAGTGGGTGGCAGCCTGGTGCTTGGATCATGCCTTTCTACATAATGCTCTCATAGAACCAGGGGGACTACACCACTGACCGAGTACCTCGTCCTAGTTTCATGGCATACCTGGCCAGTTCCTAGAGTGATATTTGAGAAGAGACCTTTGGACGAAGCTAGCAATTGAAACAGACAGTCGCAAAACAGATACCTTTATAGAACCAGTGATGTTGCACCGGTTCCAGAGACCTCTACAGTTGATAATCTCTTTATTATAGATGATGAATAATCGTAGTGATTTTGAAATGTATGTAATTCTACAGTAAAACCTCATAGCAGAGCCCCTTATAACCTTTACTCAATTTTCAAAAAGATACCCAGAAGCATAAGCCTATCTCTCTGCATGTATTAGTATTGAAAGTATATAGAGGATCTCAGGAGCAGAGCTGAGCTCCTCCAAACATAATCCAGCACATCTACTGAACTGCTCGGTCACCATAACACAGCATTAGAGACATGGCGATTAGTGGAGGTGGCATTGACCACAAATAGTGGTTTTGAAATAAGAGCAGGTTAGACCAATGATGTAGTGTTGTCCAGGAGTTACCAGGACAATGCCATCCAGTTGACATCCGTTCACTACGTATATCATTGTAAACGCGGCCAGAGATGGCTTGATGGCCGACGGGGGACACTGGAGAGCCAGATTAAATAATGCTACCGTCCAGCCGGTAAGCCAAAGAAAATATTGATATCGCAATTAACCCTGGAGCGAATGGCACTTTCCTGGAGGCTGAACAAAAGGGAGGATGTATTATGCATGGAAGTAAGCCGAGGCCGGGCTGCGCCACTCAACAGTTAGCATTGTGACAGGAAGGGCTGGTCTCACACATGCCACCATAGACGACACACTGACTTTATTGACCAATTATGATGGATACGTAAGGGCAGACAACCCACCAGGCACCCCTACCCTCTTGGGCTGGACATGATTGGATGTAACATAAACAGGTCAATACCTCTGCATACACATCAGATCATGTCTGTAGTCTCCGTGCCTCCAGCACTGTTCTGACAATAGTATAAGCCTTAATAATATAATACACGCTTCAGGGTGTGAGGAGGTCCCTACCTGGCCCTCATCTCAATCTAGGGTAGATTCACCATGAGTCGAACACATATATAGACTCAACCCAAAGACTTGAATCCATCACTATTCATACTCAGTCCTATTGTTGTTATCTTGAAAGAATACATTTTCACCTCTATGCCTCCTGTAATTGACAAAGATAGGAGTAGGCATCATTCACTAAGAAAAACAAGAAGTGCCTGGATCAAGATATGTATCCGACTCATGGTGAATCAACCCTACATCCACTTACACCTCCTTATATATGCTCCAGGCTACCACACACTGTGATGGATACAAGGTCTTACCCCCCTGCCTGTGTGTGTTGTAGGAGACGCTGCATCTAATTGTCTCATTGTGTGAGCCCAGGTCGCTGTGTGGACCTGGCCTCCAGCAGGTGCTTATACAGGGGCGTGGTGGGTGGGGTGGGGGTGGGGCAGACAGACAAAGAGTTGGATACGAGCGGGGGTGGGGGGGCACACCACGAGACACCTTTATAGGAAATCGTTTTCGAATCCACTCAGCACATGGCTGAGCAAAGGTTTGAGATTCACATAAATAATCACAGTCATGCCAAGTGACTCCCACCCCAACTTTAGTCTGTACAATGGGGAATGGATGTAGCCAAAGGTTACAATCACTTGTTTTAGAACTGTATTTAGCAGAGCCGTTTGTTTCTGATTCAGTCTATATGTCAAGATACAGAGAATGGCTTCTTATGCATGGCAAACGGCCGGTGTAAGAAGACATCATATCGTCATTGTATCTTGATGACATTTTCATATTGAAACTTGACATGAGTGGAAAAGTCAGAAGATTGACTGAATTGTGCCACTGGTTGTCAACTGACTATCATACATTTATATCAGCAGCAATGGAGAAAAGGGCTCTAAGACCATCTGACAGTGCATGTGTACATGTATTTATAAAGTTCAGGTATATGTAGTAATCAGGTTTTGCTTTACTACAAAAAGATGGAATTGTGGCGCACAGAAAGGGACTATGTGTAGGTGTTGGCTGGGTGGGATGTGTATTAGACAGGTAGTGGGTGTACCTTATGGCATGGCACGTGGGGGTAAATATTGATGACGCCCTGCGAGCGTACCCCCCCCCCCCATAGGGACAGAGAATGAGAGAAGGAAGGTGGGGAGGGGGGTCACACACCTGGTCCTGATCGTTATAGACTAAGGGTTAATTGAAGGTTTACAGGTAGGGGCATGTGGGATAGGGAAAAGAACCAGGGTAGAGTCTGTAGAGGTATGCTGGGTATCACAGAGCACACCCCAATGTACATGTACATGAAGACAACGGATATCAATATTCTATCAATATCGAGAAAATGTGTAAAATATCGATGTGAGATAGTTTGCCAGAATCCCGGAGGGGCCACTCTCTATCTGTCCTATAGTAACCATGTGCGTACACGGCCCTTGACTTGGTACCCCTTTTAGTGGGGGGAAATCAACCAAAAGATACCCCTTTTGACGGGAATTACCTTGGAAAAAGAAAAATTCACAAATTGGGCACCCTTTCAATGGAACACTTTCATAAAATCTACCCCTTTCCCGACCATATTTTGAGATCTTTTTAAAAATGGTACCCCTTTCCCAGGCAAAAAATTGATAATTTCCTGGGAAAAAGTACCCCTTTTCCGGTCAAAATGTAAGAATTTGCTTTAAATGAAGTCGGGAATTTGAGAAAAGTAATGCCTCTTAATATTAAACCTAACTTTGGTTCTAGTTGGAATATTTCAAAAATTCTTTCGCCATTTGAAAGCCCTTGAAAAGGGTACCCCTTTTTGCCCAAATCGGGCCCAAATGAACCCCTTTTAACGGGTCCGGGGGGGGTCCGCTCATGGGGCCAAAAAGTACCTGCTAGTTTGTGTACACACATGGCAGCCATAACTCCATGAGTGGCCCCCGAGGCCAGAATTAATTCATTTTATTCATTTATTCTCTAGGGGGATAATTACATTGGTTGTTTTGTGTAGCTGATCTTGTACATATTATGGATAAAGTATCACATATCCACCCTTCTGATATAAAACAGTTGATTTTTGCGGGTATTCGCAGAAAGAACTGACACCACTTCTAATACATGGCATTGATCAGCTGTTATCTACAGACTCGACAAGGAACAATTGATTTTCCCTCAGGAAATGGCACATCACGAATACCGTGTTTGTGATCTAATGTCAGGATCTGGGCTGATAATCAAAACACCAAACAATCACTTCCTTCTTCCGCCAAGCCTCCTGCCCCCAACATGAACCACCACCACCCCATCCCCTCTTTTCGTACACACTCCAAGGCACAGGACATGAGGCCTGCTTTGAAATAATAGGCACCACTTAAATAAATAATGATATACCTCTTTTATTACTCTTTAGTAGTCTACCAATTTCTCTAATGTTTCAGCTAATATATCGGTTAGGGCCGTTTTCCACCATCCGACAGGGTACCTCTTTCGGCCGACAGCTGCCCCACTCAACCACCTCGGCCGACGGGGCTGCCATAGGGTTCAATGGTGGGGCATGGTCTCTGTTGGCCGAAAATAGTATCTACTACGGGTCTAGCGGCCGATAGAGGGGGCATATCGGGTGGTGGAAAATGGCCCTAAAGTATCCCCATGATAATGACCCTTATAAATCCATGACGTATTTCTTACGTATCCTACTCTGCATGTATACTACTCTCACCCTTTCTTACTACAGGTAGCCTTCAGCCAGCCCATCCCTCTGCCCCGAAGACCATCATCCAACCCCAGCCAGGTGCCAAGCAGGGCCGACAAAGGACATAAAAGGCCGACTAGTGTCACAGTTCACCTGGCTTGGGCAGTGGTGAGTAAGGACGGGACGTCATGCCTCACTGCATCCCCCCTCCCCCCCTCCCCCCACTAAACACCATCGGGTGGCTTCGCGGAAATTCCCGGCGCCTGCTCACTCGAGCATGACACATAGATGCTGCTGCGGCTGGGAAGTTCTGTGATGGCCAGAGTGCACCTAGTTGAACCCTGTATGCAGTGTCTCTATAGCAATGGTGGGTTTGTCAGATCAAAGGTTGCATCATTGTGGAAAGCTGATTTTATTGGTATGGAGTTGATCTGTAGTCAAACAAAGTGGGATGTTAGTGGTAGGAATCGATAACATCGGCCAATTTTAGCAGTCCCTGGAAGATGGATTTAATAATATCTAATAGTGACACTAACCTCGAATTGACAGACATTGTATTACCCCCCCCCCCACCCCTGTCGTTATAAGCCTATTTTGGTTAATGGAAATTAAATTTTCTAGCGATTAAAATTGGTTATTTTGTAAAGAGGTTGGAACCTCTATATCTGCACACGCTAGAGTCAATTTCCTTTGTTAGTCTGTGGAGCAAATGGTGCATGGCATTACTAAGAGTCAACAAAAGCGTGTGCATTGTCCAAGTGTAGTGGCTTACCTTGCCCTGCAGCCACCCTTATGTATCCTATCATCTCACATCAAGGAAAGAAATAAAGTCCCTAAAACATCACCATCTTGGCTACTCCACACAACAGTGTTTATTATCAAACAGATTGGGGAGGACCTCACCTTTGTGACGTCACCTAAAGAACGCTCCTGAACCCGCCGCTTGTTGCATCGAGGTTTGTTATTGGTTATGGACAATGGCCTCCCTATCATAATCTCCCTAGGGTCCACGCATGGAGTAGGAGAAAGCGAGAGCACCTGAACCGATGACGTAACCCCCCTTTAATGATGACGTCATCAGGCAGAGCTCTCCCCAAGTGCACATAATGATGCAGCCGCACGCTCCATAGGATTGGGACCAGGAAAAGGCCAATTGACGACCACTAAATTGCTTGAAATGACAAGAGCTTTGTAGGGCGGGAAGTATAATTGTTATGTGATTGCGTCATGGTTACAACAGCGGGGTAGTGGTGCGGAACGTAGGGTCTCAACTGGTGGGTGTGGCAACAACTGTCGATGGTGGCTGAGAGGTGGGCGGGCTGGGACGCATGGAGAATGGGAGACAGGAAATTAGTGGGATTTAGGGTGCTCCGGGTATAATCCACCCTGTATCACCCTTTAGATAAGCTGGCAGAGGGTAATGAGCCCCCGTGTAAGCCGCCATGAGCCAGTCCCTCATGTAATGGGGTTCTGGAGGTAGGGTAATAATCCCAGTCTCATAGCACCACACCACAAACCCAATGCCAATAAAATAAACCCTGGACCATCAGACAGAATGCAAGTCATGAATGGCTGGGATCCTTCATAGGCGGTAGCACAAACGTAATGGGCTTCTGTCCGAGTGGGCGCACTCACGTTGAATGAATTTTGATATAGGCTAACTTAGATGAAATGGCTATTTACAGTTGATGCAGGGTTGAAGTATAATTGTGGTTGCATTTGAAATTTATAATCAAAACTTGACTGGAGACCAGTATAAATTTGCACATTGATATGTCTACTACTGATCAGATTTTGAAATAGGTAGGTAATGTTTACATCATTGTAATGACATAATTCAAAAAGACTAACGTGCTTTATGGTGTGAGGGTTGGACGTCTGTTGGTCCATTTACATATACTACTTACACCGACATATTATTGATATACTACTTACAGTGTACGCACAACTTCTTATACTACCGGTACCGGTACTTACATATCTTTCTCGCCTTTTGTCTGAAACCATATCTGTACACGCCTGACGTTGACCTCATTTTATAACATACTACGACTTGATATTTTCAAATCGTACAAGAAGCACCATGTATGAATATGTTCTTGTTGAGAAAAACCTTCTAGGCAGAGCCAACTTTATACAATGTAGTTTCAGTCACTTTCGCATTTTGTCAAGAGTTAACATTCATTCCGGCACCTGGTTTTATCACATATCGACTGTGCATTCCTGTTTCCCCTAAAACAATTTGAAGTTGCAGTTCACCGCCAGTACCTTCCCCAAACAGTTTTTTTTTATTTACGCACCGCTAATATCATTGAGTGGGAAAACGAAAGATACAAACTCGATATGTGGCTGCGTCGGGTGGCCGTAAACACCTTGTTAAGTGCCCTGCGTCCCTCTGGCGCGTAAATTAACAGGGCTCTCGGCAGCGTTCCGGCGTCTAATTGTCGTCTGCTTAATGAGACTGGCACCGTCTGATGAAATGTGCCCTGATCCGTGCCACTAGAGCTCATCCACCCTGCACCCCATGCTCTTCCCCATCTTATGGTAGCCTCCCCACACTATTCAAGGTGCACTTACTCATGAACCTTACTCCCGCCTATAAATAAATAAATACTAAATAATTCTGTTTCGCACGATACGATAGTCAAACACGCCCAGTAATGGCCACAAAACTTTACCCGCCGTCACATAACATCCTATCAGTTTTTTTTTTTTTTTTTTTTTTTTTTTTAAACATATAAGCATGAGCACGGACGATGGATCATGGAAGCTACTTTTTCGATCCAATTCTCATCCATTCAATCACCCACATTTCGGTACCACCATCAACTCTATCCAATGAGAAACCATCCATAGTAGGCCTACTTACCCCCTAGTCACACACTAGCCTTCATCTCACCCCGCCACCCCCACCTACTATCCCAATCCTGACCACTGCCCATTGTATCGCCCCTAATTATCGCCCATACTCTGGTCAGGTCGAGTGCTCGGGGTGGACAGTTTTAGCTCACTTTGACCCACCCCTTTAGAACTCTCAAAGCAGGGATATCAGATGTCCCACCGTGAATCTGGGGACAGGATCTGCCAGAAATCAGGCAGGAGAATGACATGCCCCTAGAGGTCGAGGGGCGCCACCTAATGGCGTCGTGTCGGGTCGCAATGTCGCTTGGGAAGGGTGGTCAAATGAGCGGCCAATTCTGGTGGTAATCTTGGAACAGATTTACAGGTCTTGTGTTGCTTTATTCTTTGATACATTGAAATCATTTGCCACTAAAAGAGGCCACAACTGTTTCACACGATAGTTCATACTGATATATTCAAATAAGTAGTTCAAAGAAAGTTCATGAGTTATTATCACAGAAAATGGGAACATTGATCCCCACTATTGTTAAGCAAAGTGTGGGTTATAAAACAGGTATGGGAATAGGAGGGACCCCCTACCCCCAGCAATTTTGACTGATAACTTTTGACCCACCCCAAAAATGATATACAAGTGATCGGGAACGGGTCAAAATAACAACAAAAATGCCAACAACATTTTATGTCAAGGTGAATATCGATGCTTCATTGACAATGCACTAAACCCCCGTATTGCACCCCTGCGTTAAATAACCAGTGCCAAATCCACACGATGACGTCATAGGTCTATCGCGCATGCAGAGCATTTTTGAAACGTAAACATTCAAAATGGCGGCGGTCAGGATTTCGCGATGAAGACAGGTAAATGAGGGTTTAATTTCAATCTTATTGATCAAATATCGATTAATTAGTCACTCAAACACCTTGACATAAATGTAAAGATGAACTCTGATCAGTTTGAGCTTCCTGTTTCTTCACTTGGGTGACCTGCCCGCTCCGCACTCGGCCTAACGGCCTCATGCGGAACGGGCAGGTCACCCTCGTGAAGAAACGGTCAGCTCAAACTGCTCATCGTTCACCTTTACCATTGTACTCACTTTAAAAATGTTTCTCCTTGAAAAGAAATGCACTGTTTTCACTATAATCTAAGCTCCATGTAAGGACCAGAATCAAGCACTAGACTAAATGCCGTTATTGTAAGGTGTATATTGTAAATGATAGGGTGCTGCTCAGCCATGCATGACGCCGATGGGCGTGCTGATAGTTTGGGGGGAGATCTGGAAGTCTGGCCGACATATCAGTTCAGCCCAGAAGGGCAGCAGGTCAGGGCACATGGCGACACGTGGCAGGGTTGTTAGAGGAGGCATTGGTGCATGACCACACCCTCCCCCTCCCCTATGGCTCCCAAGCGTAGCGGTGGTAGATGAGGGCAAGGGGTGGGGTGGTAGGGTATAAGCACCTGCCAACAGAGCCTCATCAGAACCACACCGCCCCCACCACCCCTACTCCACAGCGTGTCCACACACTATTTAACCCACTTAAATTCAGATCAGCAGCAACAAACGCCAGTTAACAGTCACATAACAATTCAATGTAGCCTGCCTATAATCTAAAACCCTACCTGATACATTAATGATACAGCTTAACATATCAAAGATTGAGGAGACTTAGAATATTCTAAGACTCCAAGTTTCTAAATTGATTTAAAGTAGGCCACACTGGGGAGTGTGTGGGTGGGGTGATGGAGGCACTCATTGTTTGGTGCTAAGTAGGGCAGAGCGGCCCAACCTCGGCCTGTCGCCGGCTGGTCCTTTGTTAATCAGCCACACCAACCTGCTGGTATTCCTGTGTGAAAATAACTAAACCACAAACCCACAAAATAATTAAATGTAATCACCTCTAATTCAAGTGTCAGTATGTACATGTATGCATTAGAGGAACACATGCATGATGAAATGGTAAAAGGATATTCCTGGATGCATTTCAGTACTGTGTGGAACTCATCGATGTCTATTTGAACTGGTTGCCAGTATAGATATCACATTCCCTGCCCTGGGCCTATCTGGGCAATATTTTATTGAAGATATCTATAATATGAGCTAGTATCGGCATGCTGTGTGTTCCCAAACACAAAACCTTTCACGAGGAAACTAGCTCTACTATGTCCTGTCATATGATTAATATTTCAGCTCTGCACTGTGATGTCCTCTTCTTATGATCAATGTGCAGGGGAGGGGGCGGGGACCCCCTCCCCCTCCCCTCCCTCTTCATTCCCCCAGGGCCCCACCCACTGTACTGCCCCCTACCTTAGAACCACACCTATACACTCACCCACACCCTGATTCACTTCTCACCTCTGAGTTGTTGTTAGGCGTGTGAGTTACTCGGTACTGAGCAATGTAATTAATCACTCTGTGAGCAACTCATGAATTTCCATACATGTCTCATCTACTGCGCATGTCTGACTGACCCGGGACAGTTCATGACGACTGGGGGCTCTCTATGATCCCCATCAGAACAATCCCACGGGTGTGTTTCAAATTGTACTCTTTAACCTTAGGACCTGTCAGCTGCCAACCCTAAATATCTCTATAGTGTACCTCCATTCTCTGAGTGTTTTGTTAAACGTGTGACTATCTGAACATTGGTGCAGCATTTATACAGCGTGTACGATGTTGTTTAAGTGTACCGGTTTATAGTTTTACCGGGTATTACTATGCACTAAACTTCCTTAACAACTATGAATTACATGAACCTCTGGTTCAAGTGGTTCATTTGACTTTCGGGGTATATGATATTTGTATACCGGTAATTCCATGTGTTAATGCTTTTATTGCCCTGGTTACCATTTGCCAAATTATCCCTTCTCTGAAGGACTAAAAGGAATAGGTTGTAGCAAGAAGCCAGGTTACCTGGGGCACAACACGGCTGAATGTGTCAGAACCTCACACCGGAAGTGCTCAATGCGCGTGCGTAGAAGAGGCCGCAGAGGTGTGTGGGTAGGTTCCGGGGTCGACAGGTAACGAAGCGACAAATGCCGCTACAATCGGCGCGTTTGTCGGCGTCTCCACTAGGGGGCAGAACGATCAAAGAGCCCGCCAGGCGGCGCCACGCCAACCGGGGATCGATCAAGCTGCCACCTGTCGGGCAGCCTGCCTCCCACTGACCGTGCTGACTCAACACCAGAGGCAGGTCTTTCCTTCATGTGCCGTCACAAGTTTTCTACACCCTCTGTTATCTTGCTCACCTTTGGGTAAGGACTACATTGATGAGACAGACAGAGTCACATTTCCAGTCATCCATAGATAGACGACCCTCATTCCCACCCCATCCCTGCATGTCCTTAAAAGATTCAACCATCGTCACAAGAGGCCCCTCTAGAGGTTATCAACCCCCCATTTATTCCAATGCTACATAAAGTCCACATGTGTGGACTTAATCTTTTTAAAGTGTTGAGTTTTACAGTACTTTTTTTCAGAGCCGTCCCCGTTACTAGGACTACCATTTTTGCTCTGCCCTTAAGTGAAAGAGTTAAGATTCCTGCACCATTATCCTTAACCACAACCATCATTATCCTAAACCACAACCATAGATCTATGTAATGTGCAACAAATGGGACTTGAAAAGCTGTAACTTTCAGTTTTTTATTTGTTACATAATAGTACAGAGTAGTATGAATCTGTTAACCTTTTAAACACAAACAGTCAGTATCACTTGAAATTTTACATTTCCGGGTTTTTTATCCCAATTCATCATGTTCGTGGGTAATAAAAAGGTCCGAATGCATTGACCCAGTAACCCTGTAGTAGAATGTTACTCGCTTTGTTACTGACGTTTATGGCATAGACTAAACAGATGCACATACATTGTATACTAATTCAATTCATTAAGTCGTTTTTTGTTAATTTGAATAACATCGACAATGGATTACTCTGGAAATGAATACTATGAGCATGTAAATGGAACTGCCTCTGCCCGATGAACAATCAGATGACTGCTATGTACGAGTCTGATCATAACAGGCATGTCTCCCTTCATACAAAATGCACATCCCCATCAAACCGTATGCAATCAGTGGCCAACAACATGAGCATTAATATACAGTAATTTGTTGATGAAATTCTGGACACACTGGTTGTTGTGGCATACCATTGATACTGCGGTGGGCATGCCACGCGATCAGTGGATGACGGCTTGTGGTGACTGTTATTGGCATCGGTTTGAAAAGCCTGCCAGGGTAAAAAAAAAAACTCATTCTATACGACCAGAGAGTATTAGGCCTGTCATGAGGAAAGGGTGATGGTTTCGGAGGGGGTGACAGTGGGGTTATTGTACCGGCTAGCTGGTGTGATAGCCGGCGTCGACCAGTCCCATATCATTGCGCGGCGCGGGCGTCCAATTGTTTTATCAGTGCCTAACGGCAACAGACGTGGACAGGCCCCCGGCCCAGAGCACCTCAATATTTAATAAGCACAGCGCGCCGGAATTTATTGCTACATTTCAGCAGTGGACAGAGCAGCTCGGAGCAGCTCGTGGGTAAGCACTGGTTGCTCGGGGCTCGCCCCTTGTCGTGCGGCATTACAGCGGCGTGATGAATGAGCCTCATATCAGCAGTTTTTGTTTCATATTGCTGATCCTGGAGTAGGCTGGGTGGGAGGGGGTTGGGGTAGGGGCTTCCTGTCTGTCGCCCTTCGCCTTCGCCGGTTAAGGGACTGGCAGCCTCCTACATACGAAAGTTATATGCGCCTCTTGATGTCGCAGTCATATCGCGAAAATCAGAAACCTATGGGAAAAATAAGCACAACTATTGTGAGTTCGCGCTGTACCCTTTTTAGTGTACAAATATAATTCACGGGTAATACTTTTCAGATCTCACCATTTTGATGTCCCTCAGTCAATCCTAGATCATGGTCTCCAGCCCCAAGTTAAACAACTCGAAGTTTAGGAATCAAGACTGGAACAGAGCAGGTGACGACTCTCATCGTGGTCGGCGAGCTGGGCGTTATTGGTCTCTAATTGTTACTGGTATTACTGGTGTGTCTAGCCATACATGTAAATTGTAGCATGATTTTGAGGGATTTATCACTGGCCACATAGCCCATTGGTCGCATCGTCCATCCACCGTTTTAAGTCCTCTCCACCTTCGCCCGTATAAGGCTTCGCCTGCGGCACACCTTCATCTCCTGTACTACTCACCCCTCCTCAACCTCCTATACAACTTACTCTCTTCAACTCCTATACTACTCCTATACTACACCTTGCCTGATTCAGAGTTCATATGTATAAATATATACACGTATGGAATCTCTCTCTCTCTCTCTCTCTCTCTCTCTCTCTCTCTCTCTCTCTCTCTCTCTCTCTCTCATCTCTTATAAGACCCAGCTAGTACAAGGTTCGCAGCGGGAACAAGTGGGTGCTTTTGACAATTTATTGTCTTCTAAGAAGAAAATACTACTTGAGAATTGCTATTCTCAGTCTATGACTATTGCGCCCCCAGTTACCGTTATGTGGAATAGGACGCTGGCAGGCAGGAGGGGGTTAGGGGGAATGAGGACATTTAAAGGGACAAAGACACGTGGTGCGTGACCTCGTCTGAAACCAGAAACCCGTTCCGCATGAGCTGCTGCAGCTGACCCATTTCGTGCCTGACTGGGACGGGTTTATTGTGGGATGGAGGCAGCATCTGTTGGTGTGTGTGAGTGAGGAAGGTGTGTGTGGGGGGGGGGGGCAGGATAAGGGAGGACGACCGTTACAGGTCCTGCAGATAGTAGGCTCTGACAGAACCTGGTTCCTCGCCATCAACCAGCTGTCTCGGCCGGCTGCACAGCTATGTGGACACACTTGAGTGACGAAATTCAAAATTTGAAAATCCTTTGGATATAGACACATATGAGGGCGAGAGGCATGTGAGCACCTGCCTGTTAAGGCATGCCCATATTCTACGGTTAACCCTTGTCTGGACTTTGAATGAGAGAAGGGTCCACAGGACATCTGGAGAAGGGTGATATATCATTATGCTGATGCATGGTTATGTCAGTATAGTCGTTTTTTTAACGTTCACCGTAAATTATTTGCCATTGTCTATTTAAATATTAACATCTCTATATAAGTTTTTTTTTTCATTTCTTGTTTGGCTCGAAATAGATTATTGTTAATGTGATCAGCTCCACGGAATACAGCGCCCATCATAATTATTTGATACAACACAAACAACGTTTAACATCGAGATCTCCCAATGAAAATCAGATTTATGACAGAGGTAACCCTTTTTCCATTTTAGCCAGCTAAATGATATGATGGAGTGTGGACATTTATGGACCTTTGCTACCTAATGATAAGAGATTTTGAAATCTATAGATCCTCCTTCAATATATTGCACTAACTGCGAGTATATATGAACTTCATGCAGGCCCTACATAATTAGATAGACCTATGTTTTTGTTGTTCTCTGACATAACGAGTAGTGAACTTCGTATATCATTCACAGCTAACAATAAGATTAGTTGTAATTGATGCTCCTAAAGCACGCGTTTCAAACGCTCAAATTCAAGAGGCGGGTGGTGTCCATTTAAACACACAGAAGCATTTGCTTTATTAGTTGGACGGAAGGTAACTTGAGCCCCCTTTGTTCGGTGACAGCGCCCGATCCGCGTCCCGGCCAGACGCTGGTTTCAATCCACATCAAAAAGCCGCGTCCATCCAACACCAAGAACCAGAGCACCCAGGTAGCAGACGACAATCGTCTACCGGGAATGTACCCGGCGCGCGTCCCTTTTGTTGTAATCACTTCAGGCTGGAGGAACAGCGGTATCAGGTGACCTGCAGAGATACCGACAAAAGCACTGGGGCCGTCAAAACATCTGTCCGGGGCCTGAGTTGAGCTTTTGTCTGATAAGGGCTCGGCAGAGGAGAGGAGGAAGGCTGCCGGGAAGGCAGTGGCGTCCCTTTGGAACTGCATTAGTTGTGTTGTTTTAATGGCCGATGGCGTGCGATGAGCCAATCAGGGGCCATGACACAGCCGCTGTCGGTAGGGTGGGGGTCGGGGCGGCGTTAAGTGTTGGGTGAACACACTGGATTCCACTGATCCATGCCTTTGTTCTGTAAGGTGGCAAAACACAGGGAAACGCCTTCCCCCACGTCAGCCGACAAATTAGGGGCTGTCTATTAAGGCCCACATCTTCAGTGAATTAGAGATTAGGAATACTCATTGAATACACATAGACACAAACTATTATACGCTCAGTCTGTTTGTAATTTCGCAAATTTCTTAATGATACATTTAATACCATGTCACGTTTTTATTTTAAGTTACATTTTTTAGACAGGCCTACATGCTTAGAGAATTCCGGTTGGTGTCCTACACATGCCATTTTTATGTCGCAGTTCAAAGTTGTATATTGCCATTCACCCTGCAGAGACACAACAAATACCATGTTTCTTAATGGCGCACATTTGGCTACATGATCAGTGATGGTATTCATTACTAATGAAATATTCCAGGGTCACCAGGTAGTGATGCGATGAAGCGTTATTACTTAAGCTCCACAAGGGCCGGCATTAACACTTAATGAGTAGCAACACGATGCCTCTCCATGTTGCACCAATGCAGCAGTGGCGAGTCTGCTTCAGGAATGTGAGGATCCACCCATGATGCAACAGTGGCGAGATACTAAGCGTGGCTGCATTCACGGGGGCGGGGGGGGGGCAATCTGCATAGCAGCATAATACATTAATGCACCATGCAGCCCTAAAAGGGTTAAGAGTAACATAATGGAGTATGCAACACTCTGGTATTATTACTACAGGTGAGAATGTCCAGGTTTTGTTTGACAGACACTGATTAACATCAGCATTATATAAGACTCCCTCTCATTCAGATGGGTATTGTATAGATGTTTACAGGTCTAATTATGGCCAAATTCTACTCCAGGTAACATAGAGGTTACTAAATAGCTGTCAGATCCAGGTGTGCAAATGTACACCTCAAATCACGTCCCTGGGTATGTGTGTGTGTGTGTGTGTGTGTGTGTGTGTGTGTGTGTGTGTGTGTGTATAGGGTGACGTCCAAGGTGTCCTGCTTTTATTGTTATTCATACCAACAGGAGAATGCGTCCATAGCTTAGTTCTAAAGGGTTTTCTTCTTCTTAGGTTACACAATGCCAGTAGATAGTTCTGCAGGATCACAGGGAGTAAGATCATACATAGTCTCCCCTTGCATCCAGAATTATAATTGTAGGCAGCCTACCTCTTGGACATTCTTTTTCTGTTCTTTTCTGGAAATGGCTTTGAGGTGCACGATGTTATAGGGGAAAAGCAGTCAGCGTTGTGTGCAAGCATGAATCAGGCATAGCCAATGCACATATACATTGGATATGCTTGCTGTTTCTAACACATTTTGTACATGTAACCACAAATAACCCCATTTTGAAAAAATGAGAAAAGGCTATAACACAACATTACACCTATACCCACTCTTCATGAGCTCTCCATAATAGTAAACATGCATGATAGCCTACATCAATGTCACACTCCTATAGCTGAACCTACGACATTCCCTTCTGCCTTTCTCACACTATTCACCTTCCATCAACCCATAAAACACAGTGCCCATATCCTGCACACCACAAGACCAAACACCCCACTTTTAAGCACACTGCGACTGGTGGCGCCGCGGTGTGGCACGCTTAGAGATTACAGGCAGACCCTTCGTAATGAACATGTCCATTTAGCAAATTAAAGCCGGCCGTCTGTTCCTTGGGGCGGGCCGGCTTAGGCCTTCTGATCTCCCCCCCGTACAATGACATTGACTCACGTGTCAGTGTTGATCCCCTCACAGCCACTCCTTGCTCATTGAATTGCTCGAGCCACGGCAGAGCTGCTCACACCCGCCCTACCCTGTTTCCTCCTCCTCCAGCTCGTCTCAGGAGGTAGGCGTGAAGGAAGATTATTAATGAAGGAGATGGATTAAATTGCAAACACTACAAAAACACCACTATGGCGGTGAATAAGATCACACTGCCTCTGGATGCCTGTGATGTGACTTTGGCACGCCGCCTCTGTCAGATACAAGTTCATGTGTTTGAGTTTATTGTTTTATCTCACCTTGAGCTGCTCCAGGACCTGAGTGAGCACCCCTCTCCCACATATGATGTCTAACAGAAGGACTGGTTCTTAAATTTACCCCCAGAAGTCATTCCATTAGTGCTTGCTTTCAGATGTATTGTACTATGCTTCTATTGCCACCCACGCATGATTTCTATTTGTAACCCATCAAGGTAAAACACCTCTCTGCGGGGGATTTTAATTCCCCATTTGGCCACCAGGGGGCATTGGAGGGGCAAAATTACTCTAAAATAATTATAAAAATATGTTAAGCTAATTTTTTATGCAGAATTCAATGGTCTCATTTAAAATTCACCATTTTCAGTAGAAATGGCCCATATTTGGATGGTAAAATGAACATTTGTGGATCAACACGGTAAAAGGTACCCCCTCGCACCCTCTCACGGGCGTACCTTTTACCGTGTTGATCCACATTTTTCATAAAAAATCAACCTATATGCCTGTTCCTGGTTGCCATAGCAACCATTCCAATTATCAAAATTTGCAGATTTTCATGCCAATTTTCGGGGATATATTCACCCAAAACTGAAAACAAATGAAAAATTCCTTGTGGTCAAAATCTATGATAAAAATCACCATATTGTTATGTATTTTTTTTATGAAAAAGTCTGAATTATTGTGTTTTTATACATTATTATGGTTAATAATGTATTTATAGCTTAATCCTCAATTTCAAATATGAATGACGACCTATGTTCAAAGAGGGGTTCTGACATAACTACTGGGAATATTTAAGCCAATAATGTCTCATTTTAAAGATCTTGAGATGAACTTTGATAAAGAATTTCCCTGCAGAGGGGTGTTTTTGCTTGCCTGGTAACATTTTATCAAACTACCTATAGATAGATTAGGTATAAATTGCGATGCACCATGAAGGACTGAATTGTTATATCACACATATAGAGATTTCTCTGGTGTGCCAGTCCTCCGATCCGATCCACTTGGCCTGTGCGATAGAATTAATGATCATTGACGGTAGAAATATAAGCTAAACCATTGTAGGGTACACCATCAGACATCTCCAAAAGTTCTTTCAGTCGACTTCAGGTATATATCAGTTTTAAAAAAGGACAAAGTATACAGGCATGAAGTTGAAATTATCTAAATCATAATACGACATACTACATACTTTCATTTGATATTGAAAGGATTCTCCCTTCTTCCACAAGAATAGCCCCGAACGCAGCATCCTTAAATATTTTACAAGGGTTTAATCGACACATATCAGTATACTCATATCGCCACTTGATATAACCGATTGCATCACCTCTACTTTCGACCAAAGGGAGTTTTACAAGTTTAAGGATACACAAATAAGATAGTGCTTTTTGACCTTTGAGACTAATTCCTGGAAACTACCGCTGAATTCATAATTATTATTGTCTAGGCCATTTACAGTACATTGCTTTTATTTTTGGAAAACAGTAAGAGCTGCTGTTAGTACAAATCCAACGACCCTACAGAAGCTTGCTGGGTATGCAATACAGTGGTCTTTACTGCCTATTTAAAATTCGGGCTGAGAGTGCACTGGCCGATCACACAATTAAAAGATACAAAATGTATCTCATTTGGACTCTGAAATACCGGTATGCAGCCGACCACACGACTCCACGCAGTGGTAGTAGTATACTGAAAGCGTGGGTATTGCGTGGCTGCCAATGAGGCATGGGTGAGGTCATGGGACAGAAACGAGAGAATAGGCATCAGAGATGGAAAGGTGACTGTCCATTGAACATACACCTGTAGTCAACTAATGACATGTATCCAATATCCATATCAAGGCAGTGTTCTTGTACTACTTACTACCTTCTACTGACTGATACATACCCGCACAACTCCTGCGGCGCCATCTTGCGGCGCACTTCCTCGTTCTGAGAGCAGATTCGCGTCCAGGCCACGCGAGATGCGCGGTAATTGGTACTGACGGACGCTGCCGACAGATGGCTCTGCCACATGCGCCGATCACACCTGTTGTACTTCTCTTATTTCTCTGTCACCTTTCCTGGATCAAACTTCCCGGGGTCTGGCATAATGAGACAGAGAAAATGTTTCCGGAGGAGACCTGGGACTCAGATTTGTGATAAGGGTCAGAGAGCAAGTCACGTTTCTAAAGTCTCGTGTGAGAAGTGGTGAAGATATCTCACGTGCATCTCATAGCCATTAAGCAAAAGTTTCAGATCATTACTATATCACAGATTTATGACTGTATACATGTAAACGCCCAGCCAAGTCGCCAATGAATACATATGTACAAAGGGGATATAAATTTGGTGGTGTAATTTTTCTTTAAATGGCTGGACGAGATTATGTGAGGATGGACACATTAGTCAAGGCTGCACTCAACATGTTACCCCGGGGTATGTGACACTCTTTGCCTACCAAACTCCAGAGTTAAACCATTCGCATAGGCATCATCTAACACGTGCCCTTGTGATTGGTTAAAGAAATACCCGATTTTGATAGGGTATTTCATTGTGTCACTGTTTTCTACATACATTTGTAATTAGAAAACTCCCATCCTTCTTAATTCTAGCAGCAAACAGTAGTAAATCAGAGGGGAAGAATTATGTCTCATAGAGTCTGACAACCTTTACACTGAAGGAAACATCCCGACACTACCCCTCCCCCAACCCATATTGCAAACCTCTGACATTTCATTACACAGAGTGTCAGTATGATGAGTGAGACCATATCTGCTCACTCTGGAGTGAGCAGCTCTCAGACCAGGCTAAGTGCTCAGCGTGGGAATGCCGCCTTTTGAAGGTGACACAGCTACTAAGAGCTGCTACTGCTGATGGTGCCATCAAGGCGGGAGCTGCTCGGGAGTGGCTCAGTGAGCAGGTCGCTGATTTAGGGGGGTGCCTGGTCGCTCAGGTAATGGGTGATTATTAGGCAGCCTGTAGATATCAGGTGCTCCCTGTGTGGTTGTCCTGGCAACCAGGTGACACCTGTTCACAGGTAAAACGAACCCACCGGCCGGCCACACTGAGGCTGGCATCAAAGACAGGAAGCTCTACGCCACATATACAGGAAGGCAACCAGGCAGTGCATGGTGTAAACTATATCCGAGCGAAAAATATTTCAAATTAGGGAAGGAATGCATTTGCTGACGTGCGCGAAGTGTTTAATTATTCCTGATTTGAGAAGCAAATGTTCATAGACTTGGAGAAATCTGTTAAATGTCACTATGTTCGTCATCGGTTGATTAGTGAATGTAACTTTTATTCAGAATACAAATATAACTTTTTTTCTGCAAAATGGGAATATATCACACCTTCTCGTTGTCATGGAAACATTTCCACAATTCCAAACAACAGATTTAATGGGTTTTTCTTTTTTTTTTGGGGGGGGAGGGGGCATCATACGTTACTCGGAACTTAAATTTCGTAAAAAGAAAAAAAAGAGAAAAGAAGCATTGAAATATCCTTTATTCATTTTCAGGATCGAAAAGATAAAATTTAACTAATAGTTCTTAGAGAACCCCAACCTCTTTACTGTTACTAAGTTGTATGGGTATACCCGGTAATGAACTGAGAGGGGGAAAAGAACAGGGATACAGTTTCACAACAGCTATTCAATAGAAGTTAACTGAATTTCAGTTAATCCAGATATGGTCCAATTTCTGAACTTCTCATATATCTATTACAGGGATAGTACCTTATATTGTGTGGTGGTAGTGCCGTGTTATTTGTGAGAGTGCTCCTGGGACTACTTTGTTGGAGCAGAAGTAGTATATGACCTTGGGGGTGTTTAATCATCTGGCCACTCTCCTCCAGGGGATGATGTATCACTATGCTGAGGCGGACTAAAAGAGTAGCTCACACGGGCCACTAATACCAAGAGTATGTGCTGATGAAGCAGTTTTGGGATAAGCAGTTCATATCTAGAGCTTCTAATAGAAATCATTTAATATGGCCTTATATCATTTGGAAAGGTGGCAATGTCTAAAAGCATTCCGACTGCCGCGGCGATCGCTCGCACATAATGGACCTCTGAATAATCTTAAATTTATACAGCTGAAGGACAATTTATAATGTGTAATTGACAACCTGAAAAAATGTGATTGTGAATGTGTTTAAAAGAAAGGAAAGCGAAAGAAAGAGAGAAAGAATGAAAAATAAGAGAGGCAGACAGAAGGGGAGTGGGGCATTATACATACTACGCGTGTCGACGGATGTAAACCTTGAGCTGCACCCATTAACCAATGAGGGCATGACACATTCCGGCGGCGGGTTCATATATGGATATGAAGGTGGCCTGTGTGGGTGTATTGTGCTCGGGCTGGTAAAGTATGTATATGTGTGTCGGGGGGGTTGTGGCAGCGGATTTAACTCTTAAAGGGTTATGAGCGCATTGTTACGTCATGCCCACTCTTAAGAGTTGATTTTGTCCCTCCCATAGACCTACATGGTGAGTAGAGACTGCAGGGCTGTATTCTCAGATTGTGCTGACCTTTATACATGGTACATTGATACAGTAGTGGCCATTGAACGGTTAAAAACCGGCACTAACTGATAGGCCAAGGCGAGCTGGATGCGGGAACCTCATCAAGTATGGAGGAGCTGCTCGGGGAGCGGCTCAAACTGTGGCCGGACATGGACACTGTTACAACCCGAGCAGCACATGGTTATTGGGGACGCCCGCTGTGACCTGCCATCCAATCACTTCACCTTGGTATTAAGCATGAATCGCTATGTTGTGTGTACGGGAGGTGTTCTGGACTAGACTCAATATGCATGAACATCTATTTATCTAGTGCAGTGTTTATTTTTGCCTGACACTGGCATGCAATAAGACGTACACATTTTATTTAATATATTTTTTTTCTCTGTTTTCGAACATAATACTCATTTCTTATCTTACGTATTTCTGCAAGAATCTTCTGATTGACCATAGGTTTGTTTCGTCGTAATCACTACAGGATAAAAACAAGCACGGAGGCTTGCACATCTGTACTAGAGTTTTCTTACATCCCACGCGTTGAACCAGTGCAGCCCAAGGCGATCTTTCCTGTCGAACATATATGAATATCTTTCACGCGGCAATCGGTCTTTGGGTAATTCATTTGAGATTGGTACAATAAACATAAAGCAGTGACCTTCAGAAAAAAGGGAGGGGCAATTCCGAAAGCTTTATGCAAAGGCACCTTTTTAACCTACACTGTCAGCCCACCCACGTAAATATACAGTAGAATGCCTGTTATTTTGCTATACAGTATTACCTTGTGTAGGCATAAACATACATACTAGATGTGCATATAGTGCTGTACTTACAGGTGGTTCTACTGCTTACTTACAGGGGTATTTATAGTCGATTTACAATTGGGGCTCAGGGGCGTAGGAAAAAGGGGGGGGGGGCTGGGGGCCTGGGCCCCCCAATAATGAGGAGGTTCCCTATATAAGCCTATATAAAAATATAGCAGCCTATATAAAAATATAGCAGCCCCCCCCCCAACCCAGCCCCTGGGGCTGAGAGTGTATACATACTGAAAGCATTTTTCCCAGTTGAAGCAGAGTGGTGGAAAAAGTTGATACCTTCCCTTTATAAACGCCCCTGTATGATCAAAAAGTTATCCTTTCCTTACCCAGCATCTTTGAATTCTATTTTTTTCTTATCCCACTTCCTTTAGAACGGAGAGGAGGGGGCTCATGTATAAAAAAACAATATTATGTTCTCAGTGAGTACCAATACACTTAACTTTATTCTCAGTTTACTGCAATACGAGCTTGTTTTTTGGCCCTCTTCCAACTTGCCGATCGCATCATCGGACACGCAATTTGTCTGACGTCAGCTCACGCGAGACTGTTTGACGCTGCGAGACTTCGGGACCCGGATCAAATATCTGTACTTCCGGTTGGACTTATTAGGGTGGGTGCATGGGTTAAGGTAGGACCATCCCTACCTGTCTGCGACCTAACTTCATGCGTGACCCTCCTGCAACCCACCAACCCCCACATCTCCGCAGGCAGGGGAGTTAGGAGAAGTGGGACAGAGTAGGGGGGGTGAGCTGCTCCCCTTCATGTGAGCAAGAGAGGGAGCTGCTCCATTGGGACAACAGCATGTGGTCTTCTCCTTCCCCATGCCTGCAAGCACCTCCTCCTGCACCCTCCTCCCTAATTGATCCCACCCTACCTCTTTGTCCACACTCTCCCCGTCCCTGCCCCATTGTGCCCTAAAACCCCCACCCCCTCCTACCGCCGTCGCGTATTGGCACCCCAAAAGGCGCACCGTGGCGCCAACGGGGGCTCTGTCGGCGCCGTCGCCATTTGTGTCGCGGCCTCTGCCGACGCCGCTTTGTCCCAGAAATAACGCCGCCTAGCTGTCTTGTCTGCGGATTCCGCTGAAACTTAAAAGCCAATTAATTTGGTGCACGTGCCTTTTAATCCCCCCAGCTTCAGGGAGGGCTGGGCTTGCTGGGGGGCCGTGGGTAGGGGCGATAACAGGCGGGGGCAGAGGAGAAACGAAGGTAGTGGACACGCAGGGAGAAGGTTTGGACTTCCGGTAGTGTGAAGCAGGGGGCGGGTGGGTGGTAGGGTGGGGTGCTGTAGGAAAGACAGGGGGAGAAGGAAGGTAATCAACGCCAGCATTTGTCAGCGGCCCACACATACACTGGCGACGACAGGGACTCTTCTTTATGGTATTAATGTTTGCCCCTCCTGAACACTTGGAGTGACGTCCAAATACGAGTCCAGATTCCATTAATTTCTCAAGCAACCGATAAAGCGTGGGCACAATAATAGGTGGGGGCTGGAGCAAAAGGCCTCACACGTCGGCACCTTGCCGCCTGGAGGAAATGACACCTGCCGCTTGGACTTTGATCCCTTCCCCTGAGATTGCCATTTTTCTCCTTCTGACCCACTCTTCGCAAAGCGGCCGATGTGATACTTTTCATCCCCTGACAGTGGGGTAAACATGTGGTGCCAAGCAAGGAATTAGATTTTCTATCCTTTTCTTCTAATACTTGAACGTTATTTCCATACTTTATTAACCTAACTGTGCATAGAGGCATAAACATTTTCTGAGGCATATGTATATGCCTGAACAAAGTTTTCTGGTTCTGCTGCTGTGTGTCACGGATGGACAGGAATATGGCATGGGGTTGGCTTGTATATAAATTATGTGTACCTGTATATGTAACAATGCCGAAGCATTCCGTGGTAGATCTACACTGAGAATAGTAAATATGTTGCATGATATTGGTACTTTATGTCATCTGGATTTGAAATTAGTAGCAGTGTCACCTGTCAGGGGTAAGCGTTCTTCGAGTACCGGTTATGGGCTCTAACTATCCTCAAAATTGACTCTCACTTTAGTGTTAACTCAAAGCAGTCTCATTAGAGATCCATAGTCCATTCTGTATAAAGTTATCACTGAAATTTAGTGTTTCAGGTAATGTCAGGGACTTGTTAGCAGAAATTTGGTACCAACACAACAATATGAACACTTAAAGCTATAGTAAATCCCTGCTATTTGATTCAAAATGGATGCCGGAAGGCCCAACTGATCCTTCTTATACGCTTGTCTGGTTGGAGACAAAACATGACATATCATCTCTATAAAACACAGGTCAGACATTCTAAATGTACGAAGCCATCGCAGTAGCCAAAATGTCATTTTATAGGGCGACGTCAAAGCCAAGGTATCGGCATCGTCATCAGCGAATCATTATTTAAGGGCTGAGATGCTTGGAAAATTATTCTTAGCCTTTGCCAAGCGTTCCTAGGCCTTCTTAGCGCCGGAAGTAGATGGCGCTGAAGCCGACAACGCGGCTTCCTTTCCGACGATCTCTGTCAGTCCAATGGATACCTGTTTACGATCGGCACAGATCCACCGGACTGTCGCCGCAGACCAAATACCTCTAAATATTCCCAAATGTCCCTAATGGTCAATTGTCGGCCGAGTTGCAGAGAGGGGTCATGTGATTAGGGCGCAGCGCCATCTATCAGGACCTGACGTGACGCGTGGACGTGACATGTGGCTCGTCGACAGACGCCTGGCATCACGGTCAATGACAGCCATGCCACCTAGCAAGATGTCATATCACTAAAACTTTGCTCACTCAGACACATTTGCATCATGTATGTACATCGATTAAGCAATTCTGTGAGTACAACTCTGTAAAGACACAGACCTAATTGGTTTTTAATTAACAGTTTTTAATTCTAGCAGCAAGTAGGATTATCTTCTTCCTCAGCAAGAGGTACCTCTAAAACATGTCTCCAAAGCGTCCTTTAAACAGCAGTAGGCCCCGACTGACATTCTGCAGAGTCAATTCCATTAAAACAGGAGCTTGTTTCAATAGTGTCTACGACAGGTTCAGGCCCCTACGACTAGAAAAGGGCCAAATCTTAATTACCAGATGATCTTAGGACTTTGGCCATAGTGACTAAATAGCTGGCTACATTACTGGGCGATTGCACTGCCTGCTGGCTAAATAGCCACCAGAGCAGTGACTCAATAAGGGATCCTGGACCTTGTTTCAATAGATTCTACGACAGGTTCAGCTGGCTACGACTGGAGATCTTACCAAATCTTACCAGCTGATCTTAGGATTTTGGCCATAGTGACTAAATAGCTAGCTACATTACTGGGTGATCGTACTGCCTACTGGCTAAATAGCTACCAGAGCAGTGACTTAATAAGAGACCCTGGTATGACAACCCTCTATGTGAATACATAGTGGGTACTCGTAGCTCCTGCTGTCTGCACTCCTTTGCTCAAATGCACCCCACCTGTACTCTTTCTTCTGTAACCATGTATGTGTACTCTATATATAGACTAAAACCCTGACCTTAGGCCACTCATAGAGGTCGATGGACCTTATTATATATATAGCAAGGTTTTGAGGAGGCTATGTATAGGTAGAGGGACTTGCTGCCAAATAGAAGCTTTCTGTTCAATTATGATATTTGTAGGTATATTTGACCACCTTTAACAACATGATCCATTTTCATGATAATTGACCATGTGTGCGCCCTAGTAACCAAGTGGGATCACCTATAATTATATAGGTACTGTAGCCCTATGCTCATTTGAACAGTAGAGTATAAACCATACTATGGGGGAGGTACGACTGGGCACTATTTAGCCATTTAGTATGGGTGCCTGGCCTGTACGACTGGGTGCTATGACTTCATAGTGGCCTGTATGAAGCCATCAGTTGAATACATATCAGGGCCTATTTTGAGGTCTGTACTGTAGCTCACTATGTAGTCATTGCTATGGAGCCATTTCATACACCTCCCACTACGATCTGTGGGTGTCCTGTTCTGGACACTAATGAAACTAGGTCCAGAACAGGCAGTGCCTGCATGTAGTATTGTGAACTGCAAGACTTGAAGCTTGGTTTCAAAAGCAAATTGGTTCAAGGCTGGCTAGGCAAAGCTATCTGGAGCTTGTTTCAATAGTGTCTACGACAGGTTCAGGCCCCTACGACTTGAGAAGGGCCAAATCTTACCAGGTGATCTTAGGACTTTGGCCATAGTGACTAAATAGCTGGCTACATTACTGGGTGATTGTACTGCCTGCTGGCTAAATAGCCACCAGAGCGGTGACTCAATAAGGGATCCTGGACCTTGTTTCAATAGATTCTACGACAGGTTCAGCCGGCTACGACATGAGATGGGCCAAATCTTACAAGCTGATCTTAGGATTTTGGCCATAGTGACTAAATAGCTGGCTACATTACTGGGTAATCGTACTGCCTACTGGCTTAATAGCTACCAGAGCAGTGACTCAATAAGGGGTGCTTATATGATAGCCCTCTGTGTGAATAATTAGTGGGTAGCCTTAGCTGCTGCCGTCTGCACTCCTTTGCTAAAGTGTAGCCAATCTGTGCTCTTTGCTTTGTAATCAAATAAAAATTCTCTCTATATAGACTAAAGATCTAAAAGGTCTTGACCACAGGCCACTCACAGAGGTCGAGGAGCCTTCCTATATATAGCATCCCTGACCTCAATCATCCTCTGAGAGATTGTGGGATGATAACATCTATGGATTTTTTATCTATTGAATTTGATTTTGCAAGATTATTCCAATTAATTGTGTTGTACATTATATATATATGGGCTCCTAGAAAAAATAAGCAGTATGCAGAATCATGACCATTGACCTTAAATTTAAAACTATGATCCATTTTTATGAGAATTGACCATGTTTGTGACCGTGTAACCAGGTGGGATACCTTTTTAGTTAGGGACAACTATTGTCAGGTGGGGGGGGGGGGGCTGATGGATTTTGGCAGATGGGCAGATTTTTTTGTGACAAAAATGCCCCCCTAAGAACTGATTTTGCAAAATGCCCCCCCCCAAAAAAATCAGATACACACATGCAATGACGCATTGCGATGGGTATTTGAAATGCCCATATTTTAGTTTTGACCCCCCCCCCCAATGTGAAGGTTTTAATGGGGTTTGCCCCCCCCCCCGCCAAGGAAGTCTTTTTCAGAATAACCCCCTATAATAAACAAGCCCCCCCACCTGGCAATAAATCACTTGACCCTTACTGCAGCCCTATGCTCATTTGAACACAGAAGTGCATACTAGACCATGAAAGAGGTATGACTGGTCACTATGTAGCCAATAGTGGCTCCTATGACTGGGTGCTATGACTTCATAGTAGTGGGTATTGAGTCAGTAGTACAATAAATAGCAGCTGCTATTTTGAGGCCTGTACTGTAGCTCACTATGTAGTCACTGGCATGGAGTCATTTCTTATACCTCCCACTACGATTTGGATCGTGTTTCAATAGTTTCCACGACAGGTTCAGCCAGCTACGACTGGAGATGGGTCAAATCTTAGCAGGTGATCTTAGGATTTTGGCCTTGGTGACTAAATAGCTGGCTACATTACTGGGTGATCGTACTGCCTGCTGGCTAAATAGCCACCACAGCAGTGACTCAATAAGGGACCCTGGTATGACAAACCTCTGTGTGAATAATTAGTGGGTAGCCTTAGCTGCTGCCCTCTGCACTCCTTTGCTCAAATGTATCCAATCTGGGTTCTTCACACTACAACCTATAACCCTGTGGTCAGTGCCTTTGACTCTGGGATGGCAGTTTTTTTTTCTAAAGAATAAAATATCATTTGGAAAATTGTGGTGTTTCACCTAAGAATTGAGCATTACTTCCACACATGGGCCAACTATGTAGTTACTAGTATGCAGTGGTGTAGATAGAGCTCTAGGCCTTACACCGATTTGACAGCCCTCCTACCCCGGCCCCTATTCAAGGGAGGCTGCTATTCAAGGCCCGGCTCCTATATGAGACATTATGGTAGTTACTGCAGCCCTATGCTATTTTGAACACAGGAGTGCATACTAGACCATGAAGGAGGTATGACTGGTCACTATGTGGCCAATAGTGGCCCCTACGACTGGGTGCTATGACTTCATAGTGGTGTGTATTGAGCCAGTAGTTGAATAAATAGCAGCTGCTATTTTGAGGCCTCTACTGGAGCTCACTATGTAGTCACTGGTATGGAGTCATTTCTTACACCTCCCACTACGATTTGAGGGTATCCAGTCGTGGAAACTATTGAAACACGATCCAGAGGCCATCCTGTCATGGAAACTATTGAAACACAATCCTGGTATGACAACCCTCTATGTGAATACATAGTGGGTAGTTGTAGCTCCTGCTTTGCACACTCCTTTGCTCAAATGCACTCCACCTGTACTCTTTCCTCTGTAACTATGTATGTACTCTATATATAGACTAATGCCCTGACCTCAGGCCACTCATAGAGGTCAATGGGCCTTACTATATATATATATATATATATATATATATATATATATATATATATATATATACACATATATATATATATATATAGCAAGGTGTTGAGGAGGCTATGTATCTTCAGCCTCACGTTGAAGGTAGAGGAACCTGCTGCTAAATAGAAGCTTTCTGTACAATTATGATATTTGTAGGTACCATAATCTCCTGCGTATAAGGCGTGTCTTTTACGGGGGTTTTTAGTTCTCATTGGATCCACAAGGGGGACACCAAGACCTTTCTTTTGATATCTTACATGCCCCTTGTTTAAAATAGGACAAAAGGGGCCCAGGAGGGTCCTGGGTGGCCCAAGCTACACATAGGTTTTTGAAAATTCATTCAGTAGAACCAAAGTTATGAATTTTTCATTTTTTTGAGAATTTTCCCAAACTCTAGGTGCGCGGGAGATTACGGTATATTTGACCACCTTTAACAATATGATCCATTTTCATAATAATTGACCATGTGTGCGCCCTTGTAACCAGGTCGGATCACCTATAATTATATAGATACTGTAGCTCTATGCTCATTTGAACAGTAGATTACAAACCATAGTAAGGGGGAGGTAAGACTGGGCACTATTTAGCCATTTAGTATGGGTGCCTGGCCTGTACGACAGGGTGCTATGACTTCATAGTGGTTTGTATGAAGCCAGCAGTTGAATACATAGCAGGGCCTACTTTTAGGTCTGTACTGTAGCTCACTATATATGTAGTCATTGCTATGGAGCCATTTTATACACCTCCCACTACGATCAGGAGCTTGTTTCAATAGTGTCTACGACAGGTTCAGGCCCCTACGACTAGAAAAGGGCCAAATCTTACCAGATGATCTTAGGACTTTGGGCATAGTGACTAAATAGCTGGCTTCATTACTGGATGATCGTACTGCCTGCTGGCTAAATAGCCACCAGAGCAGTGACTCAATAAGGGACCCTGGTATGACAACCCTGTGTGTGAATATATAGTGGGTAGTCATAGCTCTTGCTGTCTGCACTCCTTTGCTCAAATGCACCCCACCTGTAATCTTTCCTCTGTAACTATGTATGCACTCTATAATAGACTAATGCCCTGACCTCAGGCCACTCATAGAGGTTGATGGGCCTTACTATATATATATATATATATATATATATATATATATTGTAGCGTCCGTTCGTATTATGAATGATCGAAGAACACAACGCGTCAAGTAACATTAACTCGCTTGGTTTATTGCCCTGGCACTCCTTGGCCACACCATCTAAATGCCATCTGCTAGTAGAAATGTCGTCTGCAACCTCCTCCGGGAGCTAGCTGCTTGACTGTTCACCTCGGGCTGTCGGCTGGATCTGACCTCCGGTGGAACTAGTCGCGCTTTATATACAAGTCTCCACCGGGACGCTGCCTCTCGTGCAGCGTTTCGGCGGACCACTCCCGAGCGTTGAGACTTTCCCCGAATGACTGCGTGGCAGTCATTTGGCGGACGAGCCTCTCCGCTACACTCCTCCCAACTAATTTAAAACTCTAGGGGGTGTACAAACTAATACCCTGGACGGAGAACTACGTCCTTATGTTAACTACAGCGTCACTGAGAGAGAATAATAATAAAATGTCGTTATATTACATACACATGGTTGTCATTATTTACAAATGATCAATCGCAATATGGGCCCTTTCGCCAGTAATTCTGGGCCCCTAAGGCTTAAGGCCGTCTGCCTCTTCCCCGGGTCCACTTCCACCGCCCCGGTTGTGCTGCAGCGACACTTCTCCGGACTGCCTTCACCGACCTCCCTCCGGACTGCGCTCCACCAACCTCCCTCCGGACTGCGATCCATCAAACTGGAAGACACCCCTCCCTTCTCCGACCGTTTACTTCGGTCTTACTGCCTCCCCGACAACCGCTCCGGCCCTTCCCCGCCGAACATCTCCCGTTTCTCCGGCCGTGTACTCGGTCCAGGCTGCTCCCCGACCACCCTGTCGTCTATCTTCCTCAGCCCTCCCCGACCGCTCCCGTTCCCCGAACGGCTCCCCGACCTCTGCTATCAACAAGGAGTGACCAGCTTACCTAGTTTATTCCACCGCGTCGTCGTCTTCCTCCTCCTCCGGTTCCCCCTCTCCTGCAGCCTCCTCCGCTTCCAGCTGCTGCTGCTCCCAGGGCCGGCCGCAGGTTTTACAGGTATCCCGTTGGCTTAAGTCCACAAATCTGTTCCGGGTTATAACCACAGTCTTGAACTCACCTCCTGGGAGCATCACTAAAGAGGTGGTCTGGCTCCCCTCCCCCAACTGGCGCACATCTGGCCCCTGCTCCTCCGGGGGCAGTAGTCTCTGTGCCAGTCGTCTCAGGGTCGCCGACCCTTGGTAATCCGATTGCCAGGGGTTACGCGCCCCAGCCTCCTCAGCGTGTCCTTCCTCCACCGCTCCGCTGGACGTCCCGGCCTGTGGAGATGCACCAGGACCGTCCGGTAGCGGCGCTGCAGGTGCGGGGGTGGATGCCACCGGAGTCCCCGGCTCCCAGTTTGATAACACTGTTACACGTGGTCCCGCCTCCATCGGCGGTGGGGGTAGCTTAGCATCATTCAAGGAGGCCCTCACCCCCGCCGGTAGTAGCACTCTGGTCTCCCCCTCCTCCGCGTCAGTTAGTTCCAATTTCATGAGAAATTCGCCATGGGGCGAGTTCACCACTAACCCATCCAGTCCTATGGCTATCACCCTCCCTTCCCCCCTTTTCACCGGTGACTGCTCCTGCCTTAGCTGCCTGGCCAGGAGTTCAGCGGCTTCCCTCTCATCCTTCTCCTTCTGTCTCTTTTCCGCCTCCACCCTCTCCTTCTCCTGCTTTTCTATCTCTTCCCGCTGCTTTTTCTGCTCTGCCTCTTGGGCTTTCTTCCTTTTCTCCTCTGCCTCTGCCTCTATTCTCTTGGCTTCAGCTGCTCTTCTCTTTCCTAACACCTCCAACTGTTTCTTCAGCTGCTGCGTCTGAATATCAATCCCGGCCAGTCCAGTGGGAGATAAGGTAGAGAGCACCCCCTCCTCCACCACCCCTTGCGCCGCCGACCCGGACTCGGCGGGTACTGCAAAATCTCCCAATTCCTTCCCCTTCACCGACCCCGCCGAAGTATCCGCCGAAGGAGTTTTCACCATAGCAAGAGCATCGTCCAGATTAAGAGATCTGTTTAGTGACACGTCTGTAGCCTCAGAGACATTCACCGAAGTGTCCAGTCCATACAATGTGAGTTCAGTGCCCTGGACCCCCTCTGGACCCCCCTTTTCCCCGCTTCCTCCGATTTCCTCCTTAGGTCCCTCCCCCAACACCTCCTCCTCATAAGACTGGAGCTCCTCCTCAAACCCCGGATCCACTAAATCATAGTCCACCTCCGCTCCCGGGAACAGTCTCTTGAGTCTTATCATCATCTGATTAGGTGTTTCCCCCTCCTTGCCGTACTTGGCACACAGGTCTGCTATCTTAGCCCTTTCCTCGTCTATCTTAGTCCTCACTTCGGCGGTGCTGGTGCGTACAGCTGGTTTAGTCCGACTCCCCACTATCCCCCCCGAAGACTCAGGTGGGCCCGGCGGCGGCTGCTCCCCCCGCCTCCCCCCGCTGCACTCCTTCTCCGGAGAAGCCAGAGCTGACGCTGCTGCCGCCGAGGACTTCCCCTTGCCCCCTTTTATATCCTTTTTTACCCTCTTCTTCTCACTTTTACCCCCAGCCGAGTCACTGGGGTTCTTCCTCTTCCCTGATGAGCGGGTGCCAGCGCTAGGTGGACCCGCCGGAGAGCTCTTCGCCCTTGCCTCCTCTTGCTTCTTCTCAGGTGATATCTGATTAACATCTGCTCCAACATGTGTGCAGACATAGTGTAACTGCCTGGAGTGTCGCCTTTCCCCAGCTGTATTCCTGGGGAGCTTAAGTCACTGAAGGGGCTACCCCCCTGTAACGCCTTCTGTGGGGTTAGCTGTTTTCGGGGCTTGCTTCCTTGTCCTCTGGTGCTTCCTACGTCGGGGAACTCCAGCATCACCGGCTGTACAGATCTTATATGCCCCCGGAGGTCGCCCTCCCTCTTCTTGCGAACTTGGTGGGAACACTCTGGATACAGTGGGCAGCGGTGCCCCAGCCCCGCTCCGGCGTGGCCCTCCACATGTCGCTCCAGGGTGTCTTTTCTTGCGAATACCTTTACTATTCCCCTGTCGGCGCACGTCTGGCAGGCGAACTCCGGAGTGTCTCCGGCTCCCTCCCCCTTGGACCTGGCCTGTCTTGGCATGCTGGCCGTGAAGACCTCCAAGTCGGCGTAGTGGATAATTTCTCGTCGTAGACTAGGTGCTTGCTTCTCCGTCGGATTCTGAGTTGACTGAGCACCTCGCCCTTCCTTTATACCTCCCCGGCGCCGAGACGTCCCGCCTCCTCCCATGTCCCCCTTTGCCCTGATTGGTTGGTTGCTTTCGGCGAGCTCGGCGGGCCCTGGGAAAGTCGCCTGGGTATTCCCCTCCCCACTTCGGTGGCATGGGAACCCTCCTCCCTCATCCTATATTTTTTTCTTATTGGCTGGACACCTGTCTCCCGTTTATGTGGCGATCTCCCTATTGGCCGAGGTGACTGACCCCTGGATCTAGCCCAACTTCTACCATGGCGCCTCCTCTCCGCTGAACGGCTCCGCCGTCTCTCCCCCTCCCTGGCTACCACCACCGATTTCACCTCTCCGGCGCCTTTCTCCGTCCTCTCCCGGCTGTGGGACCCGCCAGGGCTCCCGTGTCGTCGTCTCTCCCCTCCTTCTTTGCTCGGGGATCTAGTTTTCTTAGAAGAAGTTTGCTGGCTTCTTGGCACCACCAACCGTGTGTCATTTGTTGCCGCCATCTTGCCATCAACCGTCGTCATGACGTCACCGCAAGCGCTGGGTCCCGGCGGGTCCTCCCCTATTATCGCCCAGGGAGACCTTAGGCTGGTGACCGGCGGCCCCCCTTCCTGGGCCCCGGAGAGGCGGAGACCAGTTTGAGATGTACGTCGGGTGATACTTTGTAGGAAGGTCTTCCTCTTTGAGGTCATGATGAAGCGCATGGAGACCATTCCTCTCCACCTTCTCTCCTCCTCTCGAGTGATTGCCTTCCTCTCCTCCAGCACCCCCGCGTTCCTCTCTTCTACTCTTTGATTAGCTTCATTTTCGTTTTGCGCCCATATTAATTCCTGTTTCCATCTATTCCAGGCTTGCCGCTGCTTTCTCCAGTCCTCTTGCATTTTCAGATACACCGGTGCCGTCCTCCGCTCTCGCCGAAGCCGACCATATTCATCCATTCTCTCACTGTTTTCTTTGATTTCCAGCCTTCTTTTCTCCCGCAGGTCTTCAGTTTCTTTTTCAGATAACCCATCAGGAATATCCCAGCTAGGCAGGAGTGGCCCACCCAGTGGAATCTTCGGCAAGTCGGCATCCCACCGTTCAGGAGGTTTTCGGGGCTCCATTGAGTTACTCATCACGCCACCGTCTGCTGGCCTGCTCTGCGTCACTGCTCGTACCATGGCGTTCCCCTCTCCCCCTGGCAACTCCCGCATTCCGCCGAGGTCTCTCTCTGGTGGTACCTTCTTGATAGAGTCGAAGTGTACTACTTTCACACGGCGCCCCTTCCGTATGGTGAACAACACCTTCCCCCGAACCTGGACCACCGTCCAGGGGCCCGTCCAGTATGACTGAAGCTTCGGAGAGACGCCCTTAACCCTGAGTGAGTGGTAGTAGAAGACTGTGTCCCCTTCCAATATGTTCACTGCCCCTGCCCTCACATCATAGTTACGCCTCTGCCTCTCTACGGCCCGACCCAGCACTTCCCGAGCATAGTGAAAGGTTTGGGCCATCTGCACCTGCAATTCTGCCACATATCCTTCCAGGGAGTTCGGCGGGGGCCCCGCCGGATAGAGTAGAGCCAAGGGGGTGGTAGTCTCTCGGCCCATCATCATCATATTCGGTGTTATGTTAGTAGAGGAGTGAGCGGAGGCTCTGTATGCTGCCATTACATAGGGCAATTTCCTGTCCCAGTCCCTCTGGTCCTTGGCCACCGTGGTGGCCAACAGCATCTCTATGGTTCGGTTAGCCCTCTCCACCATCCCATCACTCTGGGGGCGGAAGGCACATGTCCTAGTCTGGCTAACTTCCAACAACCCTAGGACCTCCTGGAACACCGCCGACTGGAAATTACGGCCCTGATCGGTGTGGACCGTCCCCGGGGATCCCAGGCGGCACACAAACTCCTCCACGAAGACTCTAGCCACCGTTTCTGCCTGCTGATCCCTCATGGCATACGCCTCTGTCCACTTGGTAAAGTAGTCGGCAATCACCATAATGTACTTGTTCCCTTCCCTAGTCACTGGTAGGGGGCCCATGATGTCCATGGCTACCCTCTCCATAGGCAGACCTACCGCCACATGCCCCATGGGTGATCAGTGGGGTGGCCTGGCCGACTTCCTTCTCATGCAGGGTTCACACCTGGCGCACCACCAAGTGGCATCCCGCCGAAACTCGGGCCAGTAGTAGCTATCCTGAAGACGCCGGATGGTCCTGTTCCGCCCCAGATGCCCCCCCAAGCTTGAGCCATGCTCCTGTCGGAGGACCTCCTCCCTCATAGCTCGGGGGACAGCTACCTGGAACCTTGACTGCCCCGCCGGCTCCACCCACCACCGGCCCAAGATACCGTTAACCTCCCCCAGCAGGTCTCTCTGGGCTGCCCACGCCTTCAGTTCGTAGCCAGCCCCTCCCAGTTCCGCCGGGTCCACCTCCTCCCCTTCTATCCACTTCTTCACTTGCTGCAGAATTGGGTCAGCTGCTTGCTCCCTTTCCCAGTCCAGCTCTTCGGGGAAAGCTATCTCAGCCGGCGAGGGGGGCTCCGCCAAAGCCTCCGGCGAGATCTCCTCCCCTACTGTTTCGGGGGGTGCTTCCCTCCTCTGCCCCTGAGCACGAGTGATCACTCTGCACACTTCCATTCCTGCCTCCTCTCTCCCGCACTGTCTGCACGGCCTACGAGATAAGCCATCAGCATTCCCGTGAAGCTTCCCCGCCCTATGCTCTATCCTTAGATCGTAGGTGTCCATCACTTGCAGCCACCGAGCGATTTGCCCCTCAGGTTCCTTAAACCCCATTAACCACCGGAGGGACGCATGGTCTGTCCTTACTCTCGTAGGCCGTCCTATCAAATAATGCCTGAACTTCTTCAGAGCAAAGACAATGGCCAGCAGCTCCCTTCTGGTCACACAGTAATTCCGCTCCGCTTTATTTAGGGTACGGCTAGCATAAGCCAAGACCCTTTCGTGCCTCTCCTGCTCTTGTGACAGGACTGCCCCCAGTCCAGTGTCGCTGGCGTCGGTGTCCAGTCTCAGTTCCCCCTCCGGCCGAGGAAAGGCTAGGATGGGGGCTCTAATAAGCTCTTGCTTCAGATGCTCGAAGGCCCGTTGGCAGTCTCGGTCCCATTCAAACTTCCTTCCCTTCTCTGCCAGGCTGCACAGGGGCTTGGCTACCGCTGAGAAGTCTTTGACAAAATTTCGGTAGTACCCGGCTAACCCCAGGAAACTGCGCACTTCAGTGATATTCTGAGGGGTGGGCCACCCCTCCACCGCCTCTACTTTGGCTGGGTCGGTGGCTATCCCCTCCTCACTCACCATATGCCCCAGGAACATCACTCTCCTTCTGGCCAATTGGCACTTGCTTGGTTTGATCTTAAGTCCCGCCTGGATAAGCCTGTCTAACACCTCCTCTAACCGGTGAAGGTGCTCTTCAAAGGTAGACGCGAAAACTACGACGTCATCCAGATATACTATGCAGGTCTCCCACTGCAGGCCCTGCATCACCACCTCCATGACTCTTTCAAATGTCCCGGGTGCATTGCATAACCCGAAGGGCATACGGCGGAACTGAAACAATCCCAGGTGGGTGGCAAATGCAGTCTTCTCCCTGTCCTCGGCGGCTATGTCCAACTGCCAGTAGCCACTAGCTAAGTCCAGAGAAGAAAACCAGGCAGCCCCGGGCATGGTGTCGAGGCAATCCTCTACCCGAGGCAGCGGGTAGGTGTCCTTGATAGTGACAGCGTTTAGCCGCCGATAATCGACGCAGAACCTCGTTGTACCGTCCTTTTTTTTTACTAGCACAACGGGGGATGCCCAGGGCCCCACCGCCGGCTTGATTACCCCCGCTTCCAGCATCTTATCCACTTCCTCGTCTACCACCTGACGCCTGTGAGCTGCCAGACGCCTCGGCGGCTGTTTCAGGGGAGCTGTGCCCCCAGTGTTGATGTGGTGTTGAGCCAGCGTAGTATGGCCCCTGTCCTCCGGCCCCAGCTGGAATGCGTTGATCCTACTCCTGAGCAAGGTGGCCAATGCCCTCCTCCTGTGCACCTCAGTCCCGTCCACCAGCTCAGCCACCACCTTCCTCCCTTCCGCCGTCAGTTCCTGCCTTCCCACCACACGACACCTTCCGCCGGTCCCCCCTTCGCCAGCCTCCACCGAAGTCAGGGTTCCCAGCGTTTCGGCGCGGTGGATTGTCAAGGCTTCCCCTCCCGGGTTCAAAACCCGCACACAGGCTTGCCCTTCCTCTGGGACTATTAGCCCTCGCCCCACCAGGAACGGGCTACTCTTTCCCGCCGATTCCGCCTTTTCCACCATCCCTTCCTGCCCTTCAGGCCAATCCCCTAAGACCTGGCCCTCCACCAGCGCTTCCTGCCCGCCGGCTACCACCGCTGCTCTGGCACACACGATCCTCCGGACCAGCCCTTCTGGATTCGAGTCCCCCCCGGCCACGCTACCGATGCTTCCGCCATATCCACTTTGATACGGTGGTCCCTCAGGAAGGAAGCTCCCAAGATGGCCTCATTGCCAATCTCTGCTACTGTAAACTAGTAGTCGTGATTGTAGACCCCAGTTGAAAGCTTCCAGTGAACTTCCCCCGCACCGCCATGGGCCTGCCGTCGGCGTTAAAGATGTCGCTTTCGGCGGGATCCAAATCGGGGTATCCCCCTGCCCGTCTCCACCAGTCCACTGACAACAGGTTAAGGGACGACCCCGTATCCACCAACAACTGTACCTCCTTTCCGCCTATCTTCCCAGCCACTATTATCCCGTTACCCCCTTTTTCCTGTCTCCCCTGCACCCTCTCGTCCGGCCATTTCTTTTCAACCCTGACAAGGCCGCTGGTCAGGGTCGATTCTAGTTTTCCGCCGGGCGGGAAGCGCTAGGCGGAGCTGACTCCACTTTCCGCTCGGCGTCTCCCCACTTCTTCAGTTGGGGGCACTCCCTCTTAAAATGGCCCTCCTGCCCACACTGGAAGCAGCCTGTTCGCCTCCTGGTGGTCGCCTGGGACCCTGCATCTACCTTCTGGCTCAGCTCTTTCACCATGGCGGCCATCTCATCCATCTTGGTGCAATAGGTTGTCATCTTCTCGGTGAGGGAGGCGTCAGCGGCTCTCACTTTGAACTTGTCTACCCCTTCCCGGTTGATGGTCTTCAGATAGGCCTCCGCCCCTATTGCTGTCATAACAGCCGTCTGCAGGTCCTTGGGCTGCGTCTGATATACCCACTGCCTAAGCTGACTGTCTCCCAACGCGGACAGGAACCGGTCCAGAACCAGTGCGTCCACCGTCTTTGCATCGGCGTCGGGGTAAGCTAGCCGTGTGTATTTTGTAAGTTCCTCTTGCAGCGCCTGTAACGTTTCCCCCGGCTTACGCTCCCGGGTTCGGAGGAGCGCTTTGTAAGTTTCCATCTGATTAGGCGGTTCGAACCTGAGTTCCAAGGCCTCCCTCAGCTGCTGATACCCTTCCGCCGTAGCTGGTTTAACCCCTGTAAGCAATCGCCGGGCCGGCCCTGTTAGGCTCAACCCGAGAAACATTCCGGCCTCCTCGGGTGTCCACCCATTAACCCTTACGCACAAATCAAAATGGTTGAAGTAGTCCGCCAAATCACCAGTCCCATCAAATTTGGTAGGTTTAATAATTGGCTTCCGCCCTTCGGCTGGTCCACACTCATCTCCTCCTCCTCCCCCTCCGATCTTCCTCCTCCCACCTCTTCCGGCGACGACACCTTATCCTTCTCCTATCTCTCCCTCCTCCACCGGAGGCGTCCGGCCCCTCCGTGGGGGAATTAGGCGCCTTCTTAATCCTTCTCTCCTTTCCACTTTTATCTGTTCAGGGGGCTCTCTTCGTGCCCGACCTCCCTGACCCGCCTCCGGTTGTCTCCCGTTTACCTCTCTGCCCTCGTCCCCCGGGCATTCCTTGAACTCCACTTCTTTGTCCTCCTCAGTATCACCCTCAGCGTCCTCAGGTAATTCAGGTAAGTAGATCTCTCCCCCTTCAGCCTCTCTAGCTTCCTCCTCCACCTCCCGAGCCCTTCCCACCTCTCCCTCAGGCAGTTGAGGTTGCACTAGGGGTGTTCTCTCATCCCAAGCCCACCCCTCTGCGGCCCTTCCTTCCGTCGTAGGGGTTCCACCAATCATGGGAGGCCGCCCCAATGCCATCTCCGGTTTCCTCTGGCGGCCTCTCAACCCCTGTGGTCCCCCCTCCGGACCCCCTTTCTCCCGACTCTCGTCCTTCTTTACCGCAGACCTCAACTCCATTTTCTTTTCTCCAGATCCTCCCTCAGCCATTCTTCGACCTCACCGGACGCAGGTTCGTAGAAAAGTATTAAGAACACCGCTGTCACCAATGTAGCGTCCGTTCGTATTATGAATGATCGAAGAACACAACGCGTCAAGTAACATTAACTCGCTTGGTTTATTGCCCTGGCACTCCTTGGCCACACCATCTAAATGCCATCTGCTAGTAGAAATGTCGTCTGCAACCTCCTCCGGGAGCTAGCTGCTTGACTGTTCACCTCGGGCTGTCGGCTGGATCTGACCTCCGGTGGAACTAGTCGCGCTTTATATACAAGTCTCCACCGGGACGCTGCCTCTCGTGCAGCGTTTCGGCGGACCACTCCCGAGCGTTGAGACTTTCCCCGAATGACTGCGTGGCAGTCATTCGGCGGACGAGCCTCTCCGCTACAATATATATATATATATATATATATATATATATATATATATATATATATATATAGCAAGGTGTTGAGGAGGTTATGTATCTTCAACCTCACGTTGAAGGTAGAGAAACCTGCTGCTAAGTAGAAGCTTTCTGTACAATTATGATATTTGTAGGTATATTTGACCACCTTTAACAATATGATCCATTTTCATGATAATTGACCATGTGTGTGCCCTTGTAACCAGGTGGGATCACCTATATATAGATACTGTAGCCCTATGCTCATTTGAACAGTAGAGTACAAACCATATTATGGGGGAGGTATGACTGGGCACTATTTAGCCACTTAGTATGGGTGCCTGGTCTGTACGACTGGGTGCTATGACTTCATAGTGGTCTGTATGAAGCCAGCAGTTGAATACATAGCAGGTCCTATTTTGAGGTCTGTACTGTAGCTCACTATGTAGTCATTGGAGCCATTTTATACACCTCCCACTACGATCTGTGGGTGTCCTGTCGTGGACACTATTGAAACAAGGTCCTGTGGGTGTCCTGTCGTGGACACTATTGAAACAAGGTCCTGGTAGACGGTCTGTCTTGTGAAGTACATTCTTGTTGCACTATTTAACATTTTACTTGCTATATGATACATATTCAAAGGGAGTTCACCACTGCACTTTGTTTGGAAATACATGTATTCATTATTCACCTCACTGCCATGCTATTAAACCAGCAGGTTATTTCAATATGGCCTAATATTGCTTAATCTGGAGGTATATTGAAAACGGCCTAACATCACCACCCCAGCGATGGTATATAGCATTGGCCTATCTTGTAGATTTTATAAGACCTTGTCATTGTCCACTATCCATTTACCTTGTGATAGCTCACTCACAAAATAACAACTGCTATTGATTTTCCACTATTCGTTTTCTACTGCTACCACAGGGGGTAGTGGTAGAGAAATAACACTGCCTATTGGAGTAAGCCTCTCACTGTACACTTAGGGCCATTTTCTACCACCCATTATGAGTGCTGTATCGGCCGATAGCTGCCCCACACAACCACCTCAGCCGACGGGGCTGCCATAGGGTTCAATGGTGGGGCATGATCTTTGTCGGCCGAAAATAGTATCTACTATGGGTCTAGCGGCCGATAGAGGGGCCATATTGGGTGGTAGAAAATGGCCCTTAGGCCCATTTTCCACCAGCCCTTAGGCCCATTTTCCACCAGCCGATATGGCCCCTCTATTGGCCGATAGATCCACAGTAGATGCTACCGTCGGCCGACAGAAGCCATGCCCCTCCATTGAACCCTACGGCAGCCCTGTTGGCCAAGGTTGCACTTTTGTGTAGCTATCGGCCGATAGAGGGACCCCATCGGGTGGTGGAAAACGGCCCTAAGTGTCACTTGTGTTTGTATGTGCTGTGCTCCCACTACCACTTCAGGCTATACCTGCAAGTCACAGACTACCATCACTTAAAGTGATAAGCATGGTTCTTGCTAAACACCAACACCATCCCCTGTTCTAACAGCTTATAGTCTTACCAATGAAACTCTAACAGTGATTGGTGTTTTGGGGTGCTAACATTGCTACCTAAAAGTGCACTAACATTGCTCCTTAGGCCCAGTTTCCACCACCCGATATGGCCCCTCTATCGGCCAATAGACCCATAGTAAATGCTAATGCCGGCTGACAGAGCCCATGCTCTTCTATTGAACCCTATGGAAGCCCTGTCGGCCGAGGTGGTAGTGAAGTGTAGCTGTCGTCCGGTAGAAGGGCCCTATCGGGTGGTGGTAAACGGCCCTTATAGATGCCAAAATTGAGCCCAACACTAACATTGCAAAGCGTGTGGCGTTAGGCCAAATTGAAATAACTCCTGGAAGTTGTACCAATACAATCTACCATCGCAACCTATTCAATGTTAGTGTTTGACTCACCTTTACTTAATTATGTTGGTGCTATCTTTAGGCAATGGCACTAGTACCCTAAAAATACTATAGCTCTGGAGGTTATTTCAAAGTGGCCTAGCATCACATCATATGCATTGTTTGTAAATAAAGCACCTATACCATCTGTTCTACGTATAAACACTAACAGCACCCCTGTTCTAGCATGCATTCTTGCCATTAACAGTGTAGGTAGGTAAGATTGGTTGGTAGTTTCAGGGTACTAGTAGGAGACTTTGGTCCTTTGTTTTGGTATAAAAACATCTTGATGCTTCCACCATTTGCCCTTGACTGAGACTTACTTAAACAAAATAGTACAAATAAAATACTTGGACGGGACATGTCCTATTCACGGCTTTTATCCACAAAACTGAATTTAACTGCTGTATGCATGTAACTAATAGGTTTTTCTTTATAGCTATTCGAATAGAAAGTAGGCATGCTTGCGGGATAATTTAAGGCATATTCAGTGATATTACTATATTTAATGTTATCCTGGTGTTTTCTTTATTTTCTTCTTCAATGGGACATGATTGAAGTTTACTTTGATAAACTATAATAACTGAACCATCAAGGGGATGAGAGTATAATGCTATTTTCTATGTATGGGAGGTGTACCTTTTTAAATGTAATGAAAGTATTTGAAATGATACTGACTTTTATTTTTTGGTGTCTGAAACCCCCAAATGTGCTGGTTTCTTTCGACCTGACCCAGAACTTTCTCAGCTTATGAAAGCATTGAGTACAATTGACCTCTATTATATAGGATTCTAGACACACATCCAGTGGATCCACCATTTTGAAATTTGCTGGTTCTTCTAAAAGTGGCAAAACACACTGATAAGACATAGTATGATAGGTACCTTATCCCTGGATAACAACCAGCAAACGTTTTGTGCCAGCAAGTCTCAATCAAATGTATACCTTATAATCTACAAAATAAACCCTGGGAAATTGAACTTTTGCCCCCCAGACGGCCAACTCAGTCCCAAATTTGCCCTGAATGACGCACAGACTTCGGCGCCATTGTCATGTATGGCTAGCCCAAAACTCATGCACCAGACACGTGACTTCAGCGTTAGCTCGACCATGACGTCATCGATGGCCACGTGACCGTGTTGACGCATGCCGTCACGATCAGGGCGTGGAAGAATACAGACTTGTTATCTTGTGATTGGCCGATAAACTCACTGGTGCCTGCCCGAGGCGGGCAGGCCACCTGTGCGGATCTCATGGTCAGCAAGAACGAGCCAGTGACAAAAAGCAGATGACATTTAGAAAGCCAGAGCCTTTGGTCTGGGAGCGCGGGAAAATGGCTTGTTGATTAACCGCTCGACCAAGCGTGAAGTCTTATTTAATCAGCATCATCTCTTTAAGCCAAAGCAAAAGGCAGCGGGGCCGATGTTCAGCTTTCACTGCATCCAGGATGGACTCCTGCTCGCCCATTAGTAGTCCATCCTAGATGTACTCTGCCTAGCCAATCAGCGGCGGCCTGCTGCCTTACTCTGCGGCCGCCTCACCGCCCATCTTCTACACCTTAGATGTACAATCACTGCTTTGTACATCTGGGATGTAGAACATCAGTTTTCTACACCCTAGATGTACAATGACCACTTTGTACATCTCGGATGTAGAAGGAACATGTTCTACACCCTGGATGTACAATGACTGCTTTGTACATCTGGGATGTGGAAGGAACATGTTCTACACCCTGGATGTACAATCACTGCTCTGTACATCTGGGATGCAGAAGGAACATGTTCTACACCCTAGATGTACAAGCACTGCTTTGTACATCTGGGATGTAGTAGATCAGTCTTCTACACCCTTGATGTACAATGACTGCTTTGTACATCGCAGCCGCCCCCGCCCCCCCCCCCCCCCTCAAGATGGGACAACATTTTTTTAGCGCCTCCCCACGCCGCGTAGCGGCGGTCCCGCGAAGCGGGACGGGAGGCGCCATGATGATTGCATTTCCCCCATGTGATGAGGTGTCACAATACAGAATCCACAAACTAAATTCCCTCGTATGCAAGAAATGACGTTGTGACCGCTTAAAAAAATGCAGGGAGGCATTTTTTACGCGGTCACAACCGCATTTCTTGTTACACTCCCCCTCGGGAGGCCACTAAAAATTTTACGCACCCCCCCCTCAAATGCACCACCCATGCACTACCTAATAATTCTAGTCCCTAAGGGCATGATCATTTTTTAACAAGAGGGCGGGGGTCGGTGGGTTTGCGAGAAGATGGCAGTACAAAATTCTGACCCCCCGGTCAAGTGCTTGAAAAAATTCTGACCCCCTTTGGGGGTCTAGATGGGGGGTCCCCATGTCACATGTCGATTTAAAGAAAAGGCAATGTCACATGTCATTAAATTTCTATTTTCCCATGTCTTTGTCACTAAGCCTCATGTCACATGTTCAAAATAAGACCATGTCTCATGTCATTAACTTTTTACTCCTCCATGTCCATGTCAATAAGGGAGTGATCATTTTTTAACAACGGGGGGGGGGGCTGGTGGGTTTGAGGTGAGGGTCAGAATTTTTTCAACCCCTTGCCCGGGGGGGTCAGAATTTTTATTTAATTGCTCTGATGGGGGGTCAAAATAATTTCACCTGTTTTCAGTGGAAAACCCCGCGCATTACTATAGGCTAAAAGGGGACATTCACGCGCGATTTTTGTCCCTTATGGGGGGGGGGGCGAAAAAATTTTATCCCCTCAAGAGGGGAAGTCGAAATTTTTTTTTTGGGTGTCCGTGCGCAAACCCACCAGCCCCCCCTGTTGTTAAAAAATGATCACTCCCTTACTGACATGGACATGGAGGAGTAAAAAGTTAGTGACATGAGACATGGTCTTATTTTGAACATGTGACATGAGGCTTAGTGACAAAGACATGGGAAAATAGAAATTTAATGACATGTGACATTGCCTTTTCTTTAAATCGACATGTGACATGGGGACCCCCCATCTAGACCCCCAGAGGGGGTCAGAATTTTTTCAAGCACTTGACCGGGGGGTCAGAATTTTGTACTGCCATTTTCTCGCAAACCCACTGACCCCCGCCCTCTTGTTGAAAAATGATCATGCCCTTAGGGACTAGAATTATTAGGTAGTGCATGGGTGGTGCATTTGAGGGGGGCGTAAAATTTTTAGTGGCCTCCCGAGGGGGAGTGTAAAATATGTTGTCCCATCTTGAGGGGGCGGGGGCGGCTGCGATGTACAAAGCAGTCATTGTACATCAAGGGTGTAGAAGACTGATCCTCTACATCCCAGATGTACAAAGCAGTGCTTGTACATCTAGGGTGTAGAACATGTTCCTTCTGCATCCCAGATGTACAGAGCAGTGATTGTACATCCAGGGTGTAGAACATGTTCCTTCTACATCCGAGATGTACAAAGTGGTCATTGTACATCTAGGGTGTAGAAAACTGATGTTCTACATCCCAGATGTACAAAGCAGTGATTGTACATCTAAGGTGTAGAAGATGGGCGGTGAGGGGAAGCGATATTCGCACCTCTACGAGGTGCGTATAACTCCTTATTTTCACCTCGGCGAGGTGCGTATAAACGCCCTTATACGCACCTCGCCGAGGTGAGAATAGCAGCACTATTCTCACCTCGACGTGGTGAAGACAAAGTTCCTTATTTTCACCTTGAGGCGGTAGAGGTACATCAGCCTTCCCGGCCCCAAAATGGCCAAAATTTTTACACCCCTCCTTTTGTTTGGGTGTGGTCATTTTTTAACAACAGGGGGGGTTGGTGGTGGGTTTGGGGGGGACAAAAAAATTCAGACCCCTCTTAGGGAGTGGTCATTATTTATCAACAGGGGGGGTGGTGGGTTTTCGCACGGACGCATGTTCACGGCCCCCCTTGACGGTAGTCAAAATCTTTTGGGCCCTCCCGCGCTGGAGGCGAAAATTTTCGTGCCCCTCTTTGATCTATAGTAGTGCACGGGCTTTTTTGCTAAAAAGAGGGTGAATTTTTTTAGCCCTCCTCGATCTGAAAATTTTATGCCCCCCCCTCAAACCCCCCCTGTTGATAAATATTGACCACTCCCTTAGGAGCGGACAAAAAAAATGTCGCCCTTTTTGAGCGAAAAAAGCCCGCCGCCACTAAAAAATAAAAGGGGGGCACGGAAAAATTTCAGACCCCTCCGAGGGGGGATGGAAATTTTTTTGCTGCGCACGCATGGAATTTCACCAACTCCCCCTATTGTTAAAAAGAACTTTTTTAAGAAGGGTCTCAATTCTTTTTATCCCCCCAAAGCCACCCTGCTCTAGTAGGGACAAGTCATTTATTGCCAGCTTGGGCGGGGGGTTGGTGAAATTCCATGCATGCGTGGCGAAATTTTTTCTGTCCCCCCTCCGAGGGGTCTGAAATTTTTTGCTCAAAAGAGGTCCCCCTTAAAGGGGTCTGAAATTTTTTTGTCCCCCCCAACCCCCCCTGTTGTTAAAAAAATGACCACTCCCTTAGGGGGGCATGGGGAGACAAATAAATGTTGCCCCTTTTTTGCTAAAAAGGGGTGAAACTTTTAAACCCCCCTGCAAGAGCGCCATCCTACCCTTTTATTAAAAATGACCATTCCCCAAAAACTTCAACATTTTTTAACCCCCCACCCCCATGGTCATTTGAAATTTCTGGCCCCCCCCCCTTCCAGATCACACCTCCTCGAGGTGGCAATAAGGCAGCAGGCCGCCGCTGATTGGCTAGGCAGGGTACATCTAGGATGGACTACTAATGGGGGAGCAGGAGTCCATCCTGGATGCAGTGAAAGCTGAACATCGGCCCCGCTGCAAGTAAAAGGTTGGCAATCAAAAGCCATGTCTTTAGCTCTTCCTAACTCAAATGTTATGATTGATTTCTAAATTTAATACATGTAATTTAAAAAAAGGTTAAATGAATTGAAGCCACTTAATGGTGTGGTTCTAAACACCTTTCCTAAAAATAATTCTTGTAGCGTAGGTCCAATGTACTGCTCATCAGAGAAGTATTCTTGTTATGGTGCTGCCGTCGTTACTATTGGACACTAGCTGGTGTGGAACTGGTTCCGACGACACACACTGATAAGAACTGATAAGATGGGACCAGCATGTCCCTGGAAGTGAGTGTTAACCAGGGACAAGGTACCCATCATGGTGTGTGGTATCAGTGGGCTTTACCTCAACCAGCGCAATTCAAAATGACGGCTCCACTAGGCCTCCATACTGAGTCCTATAGGGTGGATACGAGGTGCCGGATCAAGCAATGGCCGGCCGATACACTGGGCCTGGGCATCCATACTTCTCCTATAGGATTAAACCTTAAAAATGTAGTCCTTGTGGGAATTGATTGTGGATATGATCGAATAGTCTGCACTTCTGTGTAGATACATAAAGGATACTGTATATTGGACCCCCCCCCAACACAGATATAGGCCTATACCTTGCATTCGTGTGCAATTAAGTGGGTGCCTCTTATTTTTGAACCACCATACTTATGTATACATAGTCTACTGAGAATTATGTGCTACCATTTAGCACATAAGTTTTTGCTCTATAACTGGTCAGTGAAAGATAGACCCTTGGCCTGGAGATCAACTGTAATTCATGTTAATTTTGGCCTCTCAAGACTAACTTGAGAGTAGGGGAAGCCTTTAGTGTGGTGTTGTACCTTTGATCCAACAGTGACAGATGTGGGTAGGGCAGTCGACATCGCCCATAAAGGTGGGCACAAAAAAGAAGGGAAAACACGACAGTGTGGGCCGACACAGGCACACTACCACAATGAAGCCTTTTACCCTAAGCATTACCCATATGACCAGACTATGAAAGAGTGCTTTCTCCCCTCCCAGTGCTCCCACGCCCGGCAAGTCCGGCCTTTGTCCCCTCTGCCACTCATTCAATTTCATTCCATTGCATCGACGCTTGGTGATGATGTATATTTTATAGAGGCGTCGAAACATTCCTATTTATCCAATCCGCCGTAATGGAGTCCGCCCGTGCGGTCCTGCCCCTGGGGTGTATTATTTGAGGACGCACGGACAATCGAAAGCAGACGACAAAATTCCAACACAAATGTACTGACGCGGGCGTACTTGACGGTCGGGTTTGTTTTTGGCGCGAAAGGCGGCCAGCACGCAGTACCGCACTACCGATTGACGAGAAAGCTAATAGTTTGATGGGGGTACTAGCGAAATACTGGCCACCAAAACGTATCGACCGCTTGTTTAGGGGATAGGGGAGGTAGAATCCATGCGATTGATGTTTTCGATGCAGTTAGAAGAATGCGTGGATGTCATCCAAGTCCTTGATAACTGACTGGACACGTGTGCCCTACATGTGTGTTCTCATAACTACATCATTTCCTTTTTCAATTACTCTCCCCCAAGTGAAGGTTGTTTAGTGTCTGCGATACATTGATCATTTAAACCTGGTGGAAGCATTCTTTTTCATATACTACTAGGAGTCCCGCGCGACGGCGTCCCCACCCCGCCACGCGTCTCCGGTAAGTAGTATATAGAAATGATTAAATTCTCCTGGCATCATGGTGTGCTAATGAATCTACCCGTTAATTTCAAGTTGAAATAACATTTCTTATAAAATAGAAAATACATGTTTTGTACATATTAACTCGATAAGAGTTTCTATTTATGTAATATGGAAAGGGATATAAGTCTGGACTTTATCATCAAGATACAGATAGTAAACCTACAAACCTAGGGAGGCGTAAATTTGATCGTGTAAAAGACTAACAGTTAATACGCGTCTTTGAATTTATTTGAACTTTTATTGGGGGTTCCGGTTTAGGGGACGCTAAATGTGTATACCTGTATCTTGCATATATGCTTATATAGGGCCGGCCGCCCATTATTATAGGATACCTTCCTACTATTGGAACGCCCTACCCTACCCCCCCCCCAATTTTTCCTACGTCACTCGTATTAAGTGACTGCTGATAAGTACCGGTGGTACAGTTGTCAAGACTTCAGGTATAACAGATTTCTACTTCAGAGTGAAAAAAAATCGTTGATTGAAGTGTTGTGGTTACCTTTAAAAACTAACTCTGTCAAATGCTCTTTAGAGGAAACGCTTCTAATATTTTGATTAGGCATTAGTATGCATACTTAATTTGTTAATGTAGTCTGAAAAGGACAGCGTTCTCTGAAATGTTTGGATAGAAAATATGCCATTGGACAGTGTTGATTAGAGGCCTGCAGCGAGGTGGGACTGTGGATAAGGGGTGCGAATTGAGATGCCTGAGGGTGGGGGAAATTGGGGAGGATGACACAGGCTATGGGGCACATGTCACCGGTCCGGACCCAGACGGCGCCTGCCCCGAGGCTTCCATTCCCTGACAAAATAACATTAATCACACTGCCCCAACAGACATTAGCTGAACAAGTGATACGCCAAGATACCTAGAAATATGCCCGGCAAAGTCCAAGTACTATCTCAGATTAGGTACATCCCCGGGTACATCATACTATAGAACGGAAATGTTATTGATATGCAAGACCAAGAGTCGATCAAAGAGTTATGATGGCAGACGACCTTGGAGGAGACAGTGTCTAGTGGCGCCGCCTCACTGATCGTGATTTCAATGGGAATTCCACGGGAGACGCCCAGATGAGCAGACGAGATTTGAGGCAAGTGGTCACCAGTGGCCGCCAAGGGCCGCCAGCGGCGCCTGCCGTCTGCCACAGCCCGCCAGCGGCACATCAGACGCCCTAATTAAATCGCGACCCGTCTGAATAGCAAATCACCCTTAATCACGAAAATCAACTTACATCCATTTACTGCGCCATTGAGAAGCATGCCGTTGTTTAAAAGGGTGGGAGCAAACAGGGGGTAGCTTCAGAGGGTGGCAAAGACCACATTGCAGCGGTTTATGGAGGAGCTCACCTAGTTGCTGATGTAACCAAGGCCTGTGGCAGGTGTATCAAACTTATGTAGTAGACGGATAAACGGCAGCCTTGCATGTCACCAGCTGGACCGGACAGTTGGATAAAAACTGGAAAATCCCATCCTCTCCTTCAGGATGCTCTAGGTTGCCTATTGCCCAACCTAGTGTGTTTTAATCGACACTATATTTCATTAATCAACGAACATAGTTTCACGCATTTTAATGAAATCGCTGTCTTCCCTTAAACTCCTGGTTTCTTTGTCTTCCCATTTTTTCCCACTCCGTACAAACCGTTTCCCTTCTAAACATGTTTCCCTACACTGTTTCGTTACATCCCGCAGCGTCTTTGTGTAGTGGCAATCTGTTAATATTCGGGACCGGGTTAATGGCAGAGCCTTGGTACAGGCTGATTAATTTGACAAAGTAGCGACAAACCATCGACGGTGGCGCCAACCTCTCCCCTCTACCTCTTCCTCGAGACCCCATCCTCCTCCCAAACCCTAACCCACCAACCCTCTGTCTCCTCCCACCTCCTGTGAGTAATTATTGACACGTAATTTCGGTGCTGAGACTGAGATGCAGCAGATCATAACCACTTCCGGTGCCTGGCTGCGCAGTGTCGGCCTCTGGCGGCAGAGGGAGAGGCAGGACATTAGGCGTTGCAACGGGTCAGCTGGGAGTCCACATGCTGATTAGGTGGTGGGGACGACAGTATCCAGTTACCTGCCTTTATGATTCAATGCATTTGGATGATAAAACTAGGCAACAGACTTTTAAAGCCATAATATCATTCCCTTTGTTTTGCCCTAATTTTGCCCTAATTATGCTACCTCTCTCAAAGCCCAACTTAATACCAGCATTTTTTTTTCATGTGTGACACTAGGCAGTACATTATGCATATAGATGGCATCATGAAGTATCAAGTCACTCCTACACTGCAAAAATGTATGTCAGATACACAGCAGGTAGCAGCACTACCTGTGGATGGACTATAAACGCACAATCACAATCAATTGTTGTGATAAATGGCCCCAATGGCACCATTTTTGCAGTGTAGTGACCATAACAGAATTGCAAAGTTTATTCAACTAAGAGGCGATTATGATGACCCAAAGTTAGCAGCAACACCTATAAGCTTCAACAAAGGTGATGGCAATTTAAGTTAGAAGTGATTATATACAGGTGCCAGCATGTTCAGATCAGAGTAGTCTCTGATTGTGACTGTTGGTCTGATAACAACCCTGGAGGTTAATTCAATGCGATGGTAGTATAGGCACATCTTATAAGACCTAGTCAGTCTAATTTAAGTAATATAGTGGTCGTAGCCCAGTCAGGCACAGCATGTCCTGTGGATCATTCACTATTCCTTTTCCAGTCCTACCACCACTGTGATGGTACCAAAAGAAATGCATAGTGGTTTACCGTAAGTACAAGAGCACCTGTAGGGAACACTCCTACTCCCAAGAGTGAATGTGCCTGCTGTATACATATATGGGGGAGGGAGGAGTTTTGCTGAGGGTCCTGGAGGGCTCTTCAGGCTACTCATGCGTTAAATGCACTTGAATACTGTAGGGGTCAACTGCACCCTTAGCCTGCGTGTCAGGCCTTCCGACTGTAACATGCTTTATGATGTTTTAGGTCCGTCATGGTGGTCTACTGCACCCTATACTCTATAAGTACCAGTAGCTCATATAGAGAAGGGGAACGCTTGTGTGATCACTGTTGTGAAAAGCAGTGTTTCCACAGCTATTCTTGAATTATGGCCCTCTTGCCCCTGTGCACAGTGTGTTCTGCTTGTGATAGTGTACACAGGGCTGAGGCTACCACCACTGAAAACATTGTGCTGGCTGTGATAAAACAAGGCAGTCATATATTGTGCCTAAACATGGGTAAAAAGTGACACTCATGACGGTTATGATGTTGGGGGTTTTAAAAAGTGACGGTTGTGATGCGGGGGTTTTAGAAAATGATGGACAGCAACAATTTCAAAGGTTCCCTGTACTCTGGTATATATACATAAAAAGTGACTGGGTGACGCTCCATCCTTCCTAAAAAGTGATGGTGTGACATCCTGAAAATTCTAAGCACCCATGTATAGGCACCACATTACCACCGCAGAAATGGATAAGGCAGAAAAATTCCTACCATCACTGGGGTAGGCCTAGTGATGTTAGGGCCTTTTGAATTAGGGTAGGGTGGGGTAAGACGCCCTTGATTTATAACTGTCTCATTTCTAAGGAAATTATTGCTACTTACAGTATATTTTTTACATTAATCAAAGGATGGAATGATATGTTCTTCATGTGCAAAAGCTTGTCAGCCCTGCCTCATAGAATGTTACGATAAAACATGTGTGAAAAAAGGTGGGCCTTTTACCCCATCGTCTAGAGGCTGGGGTAAAAGGCCCAAAGCCTTTGGAGTAAAAGGCCCACATGCATATAAAAGAGCATCATAATTGGAATAAATGCTCCATTTAGATTCTTGTCCTAAGAAAAGATATTAAAGATAATCTTCATAAGCTACAACTAAGATTTGGACATTGTAAATCACCTAATGTAACACTTTAGATATTTCATACTGCAGTTCAAGGGATAACAGGGTGGGATAAGGTAAAATACCCTAATAGCATGTAAATGAGCTAGTTCTAAGAAAATAATTCCCAATTAATGCATATTTTTCACACTAATCAAGGAATGGAACAGGGTATAATAATTGTGGAATAGGTTGTCAGCCTAGCCTCATGGAATATTCCATTAGAATGTTTGACAAAAAGGGGGGCATTTTACCCGACATGTCGAAAGGCTGGGGTAAAAGGCCTACAACAATGGGTCAAAAGGCCGATGGATCCAATGCTTAGATGAAGTTCACGTAAAAAGCCCTTGTAGCTGTTGGAATAAAAGGGAAGGTAAATAAAATGTATCTTTATGGCCTACTTATGACTCCTTTGCCTTATAGCACCTCAGCTAATACTTTTAACCCCTTCAAATTGCTATCCACAAACCATGCACATTTTAGGATGCTTTTATTTCTATTTATCTGAAATTGAACATGATGATCTCAGCAGTTATGAAACATTGAATATCTGATAAGTCAACTATTTCTCATCCAATCATAATGAAAACCTACAAAAGAGGTCTTCTTGAGGTAATCTTTACTTCCAAGTGTTAAATGGCTGTATACAGCTAGTACTTTAGACATGAGAGCTAAAGGGCCTTTTACCCCAAAGGGCGTCTTACCCCTTCCAACCCTGGGAGGGCCATTTTCGCTGGGGTTGAGGACAACCTTCGTGAAGTGCCCTGTGATGCTGGGTATATATTGCATATTTACCCTTTTCATCCTTATTGGCAACAGTGGTGTTCGTTGGGGGAAGACAATGCCCTTACAATACCCTTACACTATAATTCCTGTACAATTTTTAGGATAACACCAGTTCTTAAATGAAGACATACAGGTTCATACAGGGCCCCATCACTATGGACAATGTGCAAATTGAATGCATTTAGAGGCGCGCGCGGGTCAATTACGCGATTTGTCTAATTGAAGAGAACTTGATCAAATTGACAAGTAATGGTCCTCAGGGAGAGGACGTCTGGGCGACTGTCAGCGCCAGGATTAATGTGCCTCACCGACAGATGCTCGCCTGTCAGACAGCCGACGTGAGCAGGCGATAATAGAGGCACTCAGGGGACAACGCTGGCGCCCCCTATCCACTGATGCCGGCACCGAAAATGGCGGGAAACCTGAGACGATGACCCCATAGTGATGGGTAGATGGAGAGGGTTAGGGGTGATGGGGATGGGGTTGGGGTTGGGTGTGCAGGTTTGGATTCATTTATTGTGGATACACACAGATTGCACTGTCACTCCGGGACTGTTAGACTGTGGTGTAAATAAAGAGGGGATGGTTGCATTGCCATGTAAATGCCACTGAGTTGGAGCTATAATAGATGAAAAGGTGCGGAACTTGACCCTTAATGATATGAAATCCTATATGCAAGCCTAGGGCCCTGGATGGCACATGGCAATTGTAAGAATGACACTTAAGGATACTTAAATCGCGATGCCCCATACCACCTCTAAGAACTAGTCTACTACGTTACATGTGCAGTCTAAGAAATCCCCTGTCATTTCACCTATTTTTCCCCTCATGTCGAATTCAAGAAAAGGCCGTGCCGGGAGGCCATGTCACCAAGTCAAATTAGCGGTCTAGAACCATAAGCCTACACCTCGTCTATTTAGTATCGGTATCGGTATCACAACAAATATGTATATTATATATGAGCTAATTTCTGCATGCATGAAAGATTGGAACGATTTTATCGTTATCAACGGCAGGCTTATGATGCATATAAATGGATCCCATATGCGTTGGTCTAAAACGTCAGTGGACTGTATAGCTTATCTCGCCAGGCGCCATACCAAACAATGGCGGCCGCACTAGGCCTCCACATTGAGCCCTATAGCCCTCCGTCCAAATAAAGGGTAGGCCTATCTCTTTATCAATTGCCTCAACAGGTTCTCCCTATGGGCCGCTCTTCTATACTGAGGTAGCCGATTGTCCAATAGGCGCGGCCATTGCTTGTTACCAATGACTTATCACTGATAAGAGCTATCAGATGGGTACCAGTTGCCCATGAGAGGCCCACAGTGAACAGTCGGGATTATTTCATTGCCTAATAATTGATCCCGCTAGGTTGCTATACAAATCCAACAATGTAATAGCATATTGTTTTGTCATCAATAGCCAATAATTATAATGAACGGGTATAACAGGGTACACTTATGTAGGTATTTATTGTATGCTGTATTATGTGTGTATTTATTATATGCTATATGGGAGAGTGCTATGGGAGTCCTGTATAGGGTTTATGGTAGTATAGAGTTTATGGTAGGCTGTGGAATGTGTAGACGGAGGGGAGTCGACGAGATCTGGTCAGGTAGATTCTGTAGAGGGGGAGGGGGGAATACGGGTGAGCAAAACATCGGCGTCTGAAAGGTGTGAGGGGTTGGTAAGAGATAGGGAGGAGTCAGTATGGTGGGAGCAGCCGAGGAGGCAACACATACTCCTGGAGTAGACGAGGATGAAGCTGTTTAATATTTAGTATTACACCTAGCCAATGTAAGAACGGATTGAGCAGGATCTCTATGGCACTCATACCTCTCCAGTAGCATCGGATTGTTAAACATGAACTGCTTGTATGAATAGACTGATGTCGTTGAAGCTGTACAACCATGAGTGGACTCATCATCAGCTGTAACTGTGAATAACCAATGAACAATAAATGGTGACTTGTATCGGCGTCTTGGTGTTGGTTAAAAGGATGGGCTGGGCCAACATCATACCACTAGAGTTAGTCTTCCCAAATACGTGAGAACAGCGGAGTGAGCTGATAATAACTACACAACTTATACCACATTAATATACATATAAACACAACCCACACAGCCCAGATGGTGGAGAATTAGTGGTTGGGCTTATCATTGTACTGATGAGCGGCTCGCCGTACCCGATACCTAACAGCTCAGACGCTGGATGTGACTCAGCGGCATCGCCACACACTGACAGTAGTGACGGTGTGGAAGTCTATACTATCATACCTGCAGCGCGCACATTGCCTGGGAATGCAGCAGTAGCACATAGTGGTGTAGCAGAGGGACAGGGTGGAAGATCCGGAGTGAGTGAAGCGGGACCTGATCAATCACGTGTCACTCTTAGATCGGATCACACACATGTGCATGTGCAATTAGGACCCAGGTCGCAAGTGGTGCTTTTGCCTGGAGAGAAGGTGTCTAGAGAGATTGGATTCCCCGTGGCTCGGTCAGAGGAGGAGCGGGCGTCGTCTCAAAGGGATCCCAAGTCTGGGGGGACGTCTGGCCTACAATTGTCTACTGCGGCTGATTCTGAACCAGCAGGGTCGGTGGTGGTGGACGATACCTCTGGACCATTCTCAGCATTGGGAGTGGAGAACGAGCATCAGTCATCTGCGGCAGAGTCGGAGACCAGGGCTGATAATTCTAGTGATGGGCAACAGGCGGCGGTTCAGGAGCACACAGTGAGTGCTGATGCAGGGGAACGGCCTGATAATCTCTGCAAAGGATGGACGACAGGAGACAGATTAGTGAATTATAAGTATTTTTCGACGCCCATTGCTAGGAGCTCCAGTATTAATTTCTGTAAGGCTACTCCTAGGTGCCTTGAGTTTGAGGGTACAGCGGACCAGGGACAAGTCAGACGCGCATCTGAGGGGGATGTGGCGGATATTGGTGATGAGGATTTGAATTTTGAAGCGATTGCAACGTCATTGGGGTTAATTGAGCCAGTACATGAAGACGGACAGGTGGATGAGAGTGGAACAAAGGATGGTCATGAGGATGAGGGGGACGCACATGGGGAGAATGATCCAGTAGACGGAGCGTCTACAGTGGTGGCAGTGCCAGGACGAAGCAAGGACGTCGGTGGGAGGATACAGGAACAGGGGTCGGAGGCCTGTGGTGATTTACAAGGGGGGAGTGCAGGATTGCTACCGTCTGGTTTCTTGGTGGTTGTTGAGAATGGGAGAAAGTTAAGTGATAAAGACTTGGTGGGTCAGGATGAGACTGGTGGAGTTGGACAGGATTGGACAAGCTGTACTACACCGGTTGTTACAGGTGATCGAAGTGACAGTCGTCTGGGAGAGTCTGTGAGTAAAACAAGGGTGGATGAAGTTATTACAGGTCTGCAGAACACTAATATTAGGGTACGACAAAGCATAGAGAGGGGGAGGGCCATATTGGAACAGGAGCTGAGATATCGGCAGGCCATTGATGGGGAGGAGCCGCCCGCGAGGCCGGAGATAGACCGGGAGCGTGTAGCACGAAGGGAGAGATTTTTGAACGACACTGTAAATTGGAGGAAGGTAACTGCGAATATCCGCTCAGGCAATAGTACAGGTCGTACTACAGATGAGGGGCATTTAGATGATGTTCTAAATAGCCATCTTCAGACTGATGTTTCGGGTGACTGGGAGGACTGGTGGGCTCGGAGAGCGGACGAAAAGAGAAGACGGCAGATAGAAAGGGAGGCCCGGGAGGAAGCCGCTGAGGGCTCCGTAGCTGCAGGTGTTGGAACTGGTGTACAGGGGAACGATAGTGAAGAGAGCTCAGTGGGTGATTTGGATGCGGAGAAACAGGTGGAGGAGGATATTGCACCTATTATTGGTTCTGAAGACGACGACATGGCGCCTAGTCCGAATGTTAAATTACCATCCTTCAATGGGGAACCTGGGGAGGATTATCGGAGATATTTCAAGGAATTGAATGGAATGCAAAAGCTATTTGGATGGTCTCCGGATCAACATCTTGAGTATGCAAAATTGGGCTTGAAGAAGGGGGCATCGAAATGGATGGATGGTATTCCAGAGGGGGAAAAGGATACTTTGGACAAAGTAGTGGCTATAGTGAAGAGGGTTTTTGAAGACAAAAGGCCACTGTGGCAGAAACATAGGGATTTGCACTGTCTGAAGCAGGAAAAGGGACAGTCGGTCTGGGACTTCGCATTGAAAATAAAGGAATATGATGAGTTGGATGTTCCTGATGTCATCAAACTGTCAGTCTTTGTGGGGGGTTTGCTTCCGCCCATTGATAAGGACCTGATGAAACACAATGCTGATTCTTTTGAAGAGGCTCTCAGACTGGCGTCTTATTGGGAAAATGTGGAGAAGGGCAGGAACTCCAAAGGTGTGGCGCAGCTACACATGCTAGAGTCTGAGGGGACTCGGGATGGAGCATGTGGGGACGATCAATTCGATCCTAAAGAGTATGCTAGAGAACAAACTAAAGCAGTGGTGGAGATGTGCACTATGGAATATAGACGGGGGCTCAGGGAGATGGAACATGGACGGGAGAATCAGCAGGGACAATATGCTGGAAGGGGTGGTAACTCACAAGGGCAGTATCAGGCGCAGGCGGGCAGAGGGACCGGCGCGGGAACGTATGGTCAGAATAGACAGTTTGGCACAGGCGGTGGAGGTCGAGGATGGAATTATCAAGGGGGACGCGGTGGAAATCAATATAACGCGTCTCAGTATTTCAATAACAGGTTTCAAGGACAGAGATACACAGGAGGAAGCAGGCAGGGTCAACAGGGGGATGATAAAGGTCAGAGAAGAGCACAGGAATATGCTAGGATGATGGGAGATGCAGGAGAGAGTCAGAAAGGAGGAGGGGCGATCTATTGTTTAATTCATGACTCTACTACACATTCTACAGAGGAGTGCACGTTTTTGAAGAAATACAGGGATCAGTTGTCATCCTCTCAGCAGAACAGAGACCAACGAGATCAGGGAAATGATGTTCGCAGGCCGGGAAACGGGCACAACGGCTCATTCCTACCCCAGAATTAAATTTGATATCAGGGGATGGGTCGGGAAACAGGGGATCAAAAGACAAAACGCCATGGTTGGTTCAGTGTACTATTGACGAGAATGCATACAGATGTTTAGTGGACACAGGCGCGTCTGATTGTTTTATAGCACGGACAATTGTGAGTAGTATAAGTGAGAGAGCAATTTGGGACAGGCAGCCATCTCAATTGGGGAAGGTGCGTCTGGGGGACAAAACATCATTACAAGTTTATGAGACGGTGCGACTGCAGTGTTTTATGGATGGTGCTTGCATATACTATGATTTTAATGTGGTGGATTCACTGGCTTATGATATTGTGCTAGGACGTAATTTTCTGGTTGACGCAAGGGCACAGATTATAGCTATAGATGGAAAGGTACGTCTATTTACTGAGGATCCGGTCTCAATTGAAGTAGCGGCGATTTTGGACCCATGGGAAGAAAGATTGGTGACGGTGAAAGGATGGGATGTTGCGGCTGAAAGGGTTGGAACAACGGTCTTGTTGAGACCATCTAATTTGGCGGTGGTAGCTGCGGATGGTGCGGTGAACTATGTGGGGAAGAAATGGTATATGAAAATTGCTAATCTCTCTGACAGGCAAGTGTATGTGGATACAACTGAGGTTATAGCATACGCGGAAGACATAGATGAACCGGAACTTAATTTGCTGGAGGTAATTGATACAGCTAATGTTGGCAGGGATAGAAAGGATGAGGCTCGTGAGATTGTGGCACGATGTAATGGAGACCGGCGGGAGAATGGTCAAGATGCTAGGAGAGGGTCAGAGCATCGGCAGGATCCTCAGGACAGTGGTGGTGGATGTGGTGTTTTAACCTTAAGTGAGCAGGAGAGGCTGGATAAAATTGAGAAGATCAGGGGCCTTGATTTGGGTGACACTATGATGACGCTGGAGGAGCAGAAGGTATTCAGAGAAATGTTGGTGGTCAACATGGACACTATAGCATTTTCTATGAAGGAGTTGGGTCATTGTTCATTGGCTCCAATGAAAATAAGGGTCGATGAGTCCAAGGGTCCGTGTATGGCACGACCATACAGGTATTCTCCTCAGAAAATGGATATTATTGATGAACAGGTGAGGGAATTGTTAAAGTTGGGAATTATTGAGCCCAGTGACAGCGTCTGGAGAAGTCCGTTGGTGGTAGTGCAGAAGAAGGATGGAAAGGCTAGATTATGTACAGACTATCGCATGTTGAATCTTATTACGGCGGATGACACATATCCTATGCCCACAGCCAGAAGCATGTTTTTGTATATGGCATACAGAAAACCTATAATCTTTACAGCCATGGATTTGCTCAGTGGGTATCATCAGTGCGATTTACATCATGACAGCAGGCAATATTCAGCATTTGAATCACCTTCGGGAGTTTGGCAATGGACGAGGATGCCGTTTGGTATGAAGCAGAGTCCATGGCAATTTACTAAGATTATGTCATTAGCACTAGGAGGCTTAATACCACGTACTTGTCTGGCCTACCTAGACGATATCATTATCTTTGATCCGGACGTGGACAGCCATATTACTAATGTCGGCAGAGTATTGGCAGCTTTAGGTAAAGCAGGTTTGACAGTCAAGCCGGAAAAGTGTGAGTGGGGCAAAGCGGAAATCAAGTTTTTGGGGCACATTATTAATGCTGAAGGAGTGCAGACGCAATCTAAAGTGATCAGAAAGGTGCAGGAATTTGGCAGGCCGTATAATGAACATACAACTAGATCCTTTCTGGGGCTTTGTAATTATTACAGGAGTTTTATTCCTAACTATGCTGTTTTGTCGATGCCTCTGAATAATTTGTTGAAAATCAAGGTGCCATTTAAGTGGACAGATGAGTGTGAGGTGTCATTCAAGAAAATACAAGCAGCATTAGCGAGCACACCGTTATTGGTACATCCAGAGATCGGGGGTCACTTTTATGTTTTAACAGATGCTTCGGATGGCGCGTGTGGAGCGGCCATCTGTATAAAAAGGGATGGATTGCTGAGACCGGTAACATATTATGGGTATACATTTACAAAGGCTGAAAGAAACTACACTATAACAGAGAAAGAAGGCCTAGCTGTTATAAGAGTATTGAAGAAATTTGAGGATATGCTGACTGGGGCTAAGATCACGATAATAACAGACCATCAACCATTAATACCTTTGCTTCAACAAGCCAGTAAGGCTCCATCCAAAAGGTTGACTAGATGGGGTTTAGCAATGACTGACTTTGACTATGAGATTAGGTATGAGCCGGGAGCCACTCACTACCTGCCGGATTTTATATCCAGAGTGCCGTTGGCAGTGGGACAGGATACACCTGGCGAGGAGTCGGGGGAGTTTGAGCCTGAGGTGGGATGTGAGTTACTCGTGATGGAACTGGTAGGGGAGGAATTGGATAGGGAGACCTTCATACAGGAACAGTGGAAGGATGGATTCTGCAGGGGGATGATGAGATATTTGGCGGGAGATGAATTGCCAGTGGATGAGGAAAAGGCGCGAGGGATTTTACATAATGCTGATTTTATGGGTATGAAGGATGGATTGTTATGCAAGTATATAAAACCAGCTAGAAAGAGGGGTGGGCCTATAGCTGACCTAAACCCAAGGATAGTGGTGCCTAAGGCTATGGTGAATAGAGTGCTCTATCTCATGCATGATGATATCATGTGCGGAGGACATGTGGGAACAGTGGCGTTGAATACAAAAGTACAGGCTCGGTTTTATTGGAAAAATATGATGGTGGACATAGCTAGGTACGTGCGGCTATGTGAAAGGTGCGCGTTGAGAAAAAGAGCACCTCACTTTAGGGCCAAGGCAAGGTCATGGGATACGCCGGATTATCCATGGCAAGTGATACAGACAGATTTTGTTGGGCCACTACGTAGGTCCAAAGAAGGTTATAAATATATTATGACCTTCATAGATCTTCTGACGGGATGGCCGGAGGCATTCTGTACTAAAGACACGACTGCGCACACGGCAGCTGGGGTGTTTCTACGGGAGATCGTGTGTAGGTACGGCAAGGTGGAAGTGCTGTGTAGTGACAGAGGGTCTACGTATATGGGTCAGGTTTTTCGTGAGGTTACAGCTAGATTATCAACCAAGCAGAGGTTTACGTCTTCTAGGAATCCGACCGGAAATGCCAGGGTGGAAAGATTGCATAAATCATTAGAGGACACGATAGGGTGCTATGTGACCGAGGATCATGAACACTGGCCAGAACTGTTACCCATTGCATTGTGGACAGTGCGCTCCAATATCAGTATGAGGACGGGGTTTTCACCATATGCACTACAGTTCGGGAGGGATCCAGTGGCTATGTCCTTTGCTGAGGAAAGGCCACTGCCTAAAGTGCCATCTGAGAGGGATTGGTTTCTTAGAACAAATCATAGCATACAGTTATTACAAGAGGCGGCCAACGCTCATACTGCTAGGTATGAGGAGCAGCTCAGACGTAGATTGGATGGACGGGCTCGACCTGTATCTTTTATAGAAGGGGAGTGGGTATATTACTATGATCCGAAATGCGCGGTGAATAATACATCGAAGTTTGCTGGTAGATACACGGGGCCACATAGGGTAATAGAAGTGGTGGGGGATAACAGGGTGAGGTTGAGAGCAGTGAAGACGGGCAAAGAGATACCTCACTTGGTAAATGTGAATAAACTGAAGAGAGCATACAAAGGGGAGGGTGAAAATGACGAAGGAGAAGCCAGAGATGAGAGAGCAGTGGAAGTGGATAAGTCAGAAGTGGAATCACAAGTGGATAAAGAAGACATAGGACATGAGAACCCGAGAGGGGTGACTGAGGTGGAACATCCTTCATCTGGTCTGGAGGATACAGCGTTAGCGGGCGCTGATAAGGAGGACAAATTGAATACGTCAGACGACGATAGAAGTGCACATGAGAAAAAGAGAGAGGTGGCCGGAGCTGGACCGCGCGCACCTATACAGGAATCTGATAATGAGAAAGATGGAGTTGTACGGCGAGATAGCCGGGAGAAGCACAGGCAGGAAGCTGTGGTCGATAATTGGTGTAAAAAGAAAGGGTTACAGGATAGTGATATTGATAAGGTCGAGGGTGGCCGAAGACAGGATAATGAAGAGAAAAGGAAGGGTAGAGTGAGAAATGTTGAGGTGAAGAGACAGATGGACGAAGAAAGAGAGAGAGAAGAATTGGAGAGAAGACAGAAGAGAAAAGAGAGAGAGGATAGAGCTGAGAAGAGACGGAGGCAAAGAGATAGGAGAGCGCAATTGGCTGCAGGGGCTATTATGAGTGAGGAATCTAGCAGTGAACATATCATTCCAAAGGGACCGATTTGTAAGCATCACAGGAGAGGCAGAGAGGAGCTCAGCTCATCCAGCGATGGAGAATAGGGTGAGCTTAGACGGGATGCTACAGGATGGGCGATAATCCTGTAGTATTCACGTGTGTTGCTATGAGGGAGAAGGGGGGGTGATGCAGGTGCCGAAGGGGGAGGGGCCGCCCGGAGGAGCAGGTCAAGCTGACTCATGCAGGTAGACGGAAAGGAGGGCGATACACAAAGAAAAGGGAAAAGTAGGGCAAGGTAGGAAAAGAGGGGAGGGGGGGGGGAGGTCAGCGCAACAGGTATATGCAGGAGGAGATGCATCAGGAGGTGGCAGTGCGCGCACAACGAGGGACGAGATAAGACCTCACAGTAAATAGCAGGTGCTGATGGACGGATGGCAGATAGCTGGTACGATAGTGTTGGAGAACAGCAATACCAACAATACTATAATACGTGGATGATTCAAGACAACTATTGCAATAGCACTTACAATGAAAGGAGCACAGTGTCTGCAGCAAGTTCAACAACAACAGAAACAAATGAAAAAGGATTTGGTGCGACTTCAACGTCAGGCCAACCAAGCTCAGCGCAAGAGCCAATACAGGTGGTGGAAGCAGCTCAAGCCGAGGTCCTGGTAAATCATCAGGGAAACATATGGGATAGCATACGTGACATCACTGTGGGACAGACAGAATGGGAGTGGTTGTTGGATGCCACTCTACAAGGCACCGGTGGTATAATTAAGAGAGAGACTCAGACCACAGAAACAGCGACACAGACAGAACCATCAATATTTTATAGTAAAGACGATGAATTTGTGCTGGATACATCAATCAGATTGGATGACATATTGATAGAAGAGTATTACAGCAGAAGACAAGTGACATCAAGGCTCTGTCACATTTGTGGCAGGACAACAGCAACAGCGGCAGGAGCGGCCAAACACCTGGAACAGGTACATGGGATAAAACATCTCATATAATGTCCACTAGTGAGGAAGCGGGAAAGAGAGCACCATCTATAGTAAAGGCAGGGAGATATAGGGGACAACAGGTAGAAGACGCGCTGGATGCTATATATGGATTTGGATATTCATTGCCGAAGGTATTCAGATACAATGGGGCGACGTTACAGGATATAGTAATGCAGAAAATATCAAAACTGAAATTGGACATCGCGAGATTGCCAAGATATTTAAGGGAACAAGTAAACAGACATCACTTTAAATATGGAGTAGGGAGTGTGACTAATGCATTCTTTTTCTCAAGAAAGTGTAGGAGGCATCGCAAGACTAGTAGAGGGAAACGATGCAGGCAGTGTAGACAAAGAGATGAAACTTGGGAAATGTTTAAACTGAAGCAAAAGGGAAAGCATATTACCCAAGGAGTATTAACATCCGGGGTTAAAGACAATGAGACGACCCTGGAGGAGGAGGATATAACTGAAGACTTTGATAAATATAACTAGAAAGGATATGAGTTAATAGGAAAGAACAGAGGGACTGTATGGTTATAAAATACAATACCTGTTAAGGGAACGTTGTGAGGGGTTGAAGAAATGTACAAAATGGCAGGTATCAGTATAACGCCACCTACCTTTAGAGGAGCACCAGGAGAAAAGATAGAAGAATATTTCTACGACATGGATCTGATTAAGAGAATATATGATCTAGGGGAAATGGAATATGTGGCATTATTATTGTGGGGAATGAAAGGTGAAGTGAAAACTTGGGTTAGGAAATTACCTGAGGAAAGTAAGAATACTGCATGGAAAATACAGCAAATAACCATGGCAGTATTTGCAGCTCCAGATGCCTGGAAAGAATGGGGTACAGGAGGAAAGAGACAGAAAAGACAGCGCGAGAATGACGGCGCGGAAACAGAGCCAGCGGGGGAATGAACACGAGAGGGAGGAGAAAAAGGGGGGGGGGGGAAGTGCCGGACACTGAGACAGACATATGTATATTAAGAGCCCAGTAACAGAAAAGGGGGGGGGGGAAGAGAGCAGACATGCGCAGGTAAAGAAAGAGATAAGATGCAATGACAAGCAAGACAGTTGGCAGTGTAGGAGTGGAACTCCAGCTGTACAGACATCGGCAAGCAACAGATACAGACTACACTCAAAAGTTTAACAAGATAGAACAACCAGCATGCTACGTGGACATAACCAAGACAAGACAACATAATCAGCAGTTTAGATAAGCTGTAAACATGAGTTCTAGTGGAAAAGCCTGGATCATAGACAACGGAAGGTTCATAGCGGTTGAGATGAATTAATGGAGATCAGTAATAATTTACTGAAGGAAAGGAATCATCGCCCACTGTAGAGAGGGTAGAGATATTAAGGCTCAGATACACCCTACTCTATGGATAAGACTTAACTACTTAATACAGTTTGTGGAAAATTGTAAAAAGGTCGGATCCATTTAGGATGCATTTAATATAAAATGTATTAGAAATACATACCTGAAGTGAAGATTTAAGGACTAGTAGGAGTAGAGGCATCATCATCATCAGCAGATGAAGCGGGAGAAGAACTGAAGATAGTAAATAAAGCAGGTATATGAGACAAGAGAAAGAAGTGCAGCACATACAGGAGGCAACCACTATGGGGCACCTTATAAGTTGTCTAAGGGTGAATGGAAACACTAGTCGGAATCAGCAGGACCACAGTCGCGACACACATAGAATGACTCCAGTAACAAGGTCCATAATTAAGAGGCCTAAATTTAAAGGATATATTTGTCCAGAAGTAAGGCATTCTGTTAAAGAACCAGAGCCTATAATGGTTTAATTATTTAGGAAGCCCAGACTCTGAGAAAGGAAATACGATGTCTATAGTTGTAGATATATATTCAAAAATAAGTGTGAGTGAAATTCTTTTCTAAGAAGGTATTAGGACACATAAAATTCAGTCATATGGGTGTATTAATGAGATCAGTTATACACCTGAGACTGTGAATGTGATCGCCACTACTCACAAATCAGAGGAGCTCAGCGACTTTATAGAGTTAGCTTATGCAGATATTTTAAAAGAAAATATGTGTATAGTATCTTATTACAAGAACGAAGTGAGCGTCTCTAGGAATCAAAGTATGAATCGCTAGGGAAATATACTTACTTCTGCGAGAGGGTAGAAGCTGGGGAAGCCAATGTTGGAAGGATAGGACCTCCAAGATTAGAAGAACGGGAGGTTTGTGGTCTGGCAGGAAGCTGATAGGGATGATGTCGCGTAGTGGTAGCAGATGAAGATGTCAAGAGAGATATGATGGTAGAAGAACTGTGAGTCAGTCGTGAGGAAGAGGCCATGGTGCTGGAATGACAGGTCAACGGTGAGAAGGGTGGATGTCCAGGTGAGATAGCCAGAGTACTCCAGAACGAGGGCGACATTACTGGAAGGTGTGGAAGTGAAGCTGCAGTGGATGAAGATGAAGTAAACTGACCGGAAGTGGAAGAGGTCAGGGCCAGAGCGGGCGTATGTAGGCAGGAAGGCGGAGACCTAGAAGCCGAGGTGGCGCGGGCATCTGCAGCTGGAGCAGCTCGGATGGTGATGTGAGGCATCATTAATGAAGATACAGCAGGAAACTGACCGGAAGTAGTGGCGCTGGTAGTAGAAAAGGGACGAGAAGCAGCGGCAGAATAGGTAAATGTGGATGTTAGGGTTGTTCTGGACGTCAGAGGCGCAGTGGTGGTTAGCAAAGGTGTGTATGGTAAGGGCGAAACACCGGAAGTAGCAGGAAGGTGAGAAAACACATTGTAGTCTACATATGAAGAGTGATGCTGAGGTGGCAGTGGACGAGAAGTTGATGACACAGCGAAGTTGGCAGGCAGAGAATATTGGTGGGAGGTGTCCACTCGTAGAGGAAGGGTCGCTGTGCAAGTTGGTAGCGCATTGGAGGTAAAGGTGGATGCGAGGCTTGGAGCAGAGGTAGCAGGCACTATAGCGCTATAGGTGGGACGCGCACCTATGGGCGACATCAGAGTGGGATTCCAAGGTGGCACGAAAGGAGTGGTAGGGTTGACTGGAGGCGGAGTGATGTCGACATAAGCTGGTTGATAAGCAGGAGTAGGAATAGGTGGAACAGCAGCAGTTGATTGCAGGCGGTAACTGGGATCGGGCATCCCATCCAGGTGGATGACGCGCAGTGTCATATCAGTCATGTTACAAGCTAAGCGTAGATGATCTCGAATGGTGGTGTGTGAGGGCATGGTCGCGCCTTGCGGTCCGGTGCATACTAGCATGCACGGAGTAACGTTAGCATCTGTGGAGGACAGGTCTCTGCAGCCGACGATGTAGGTGAAGCCGGGCTGGAGACGATCTATCGGGAGATAGACGAGTGCGCCATTGACAGAAACGCTGGAATAGCTAGCCATCTTCAGTGCGAACAGGGTGGAAGTCAAGCATCGACTGAGAATTTAATTCTAGGTATCTAACCAAGGGGATGGGAAGTTGAAATAAGAAAATAAAAATATAGTGAAAACTATAGTAAAAAAAAATTGAGGGCACATTAGGAGGAGTCGCTGAGACAAAGACTCCAATCCAATAAATTGGTGTTATCAGATGGAAGAGACGTACAGCTAGATAGGAGAGGAAGGCACACGTGTTCAGATTGACGGGAAAATATATACAAGAAGGGGTAAAAGGGTCATGAACTGGTGAACTATCTGACACGATAGGGCTTATTAAGTGTTCAAGATCCATAAAAACTTCCAGGAGCGATCAGTTAGGAGTCGTAGTAACCCAACTCGAACTGTAACCGGAAGCCATAATAAGAAGAAAATGGCGTGGCTAACTATACTATGTGTCTTATGTTCCTTGTGGGGTGTGGTAGATGCTGGAAGGCACACTTTCGAGACTTTAGAGAGAGCCGAATTAGGTGTCATTTTGCAACCTGGTAGACGTATTTCTACGGCTGAGCACAATCATGTGTCACAAGTGTTTGTATTAGAGATACCAGATAGATTACCAGAGCCGGAAATGGAAAGTATTTATGAACAATGTGTGAAGAACATGCAGGTTATGTGTGATATTCAACATCATAACAGAACCTTATTATTTGAAGATACCTGTGACAACATCAAACAGAAAGAAGAATGGTTGAATCAAATTATTAGAAAATTAATACAGGCCAGAGAGGAGGAAGTGGAAAAGCTGATGGAAAACATACCTGAACAACAACAAGTCAAAAGATCTAAGAGAGCAGGTATACCAGGTCTAAATATTATAGGAGAGTTGTCGTACTATATTTTTGGCACTGGAAGAGCTGATGATGTAGCCAGAAATGAAAAGGATATTCAATTACTGAAGACTTCGTATTATAAGATGCGTGATGTTATTAAAACATTGGCCACAAGTACTAGCAATGGCTTGGAGGACGTCATGGCGGAAGTGGGAGAGTTGGCTGATAGACAGTTGCAATTGTATGAAATGGCTAAGATATCATTGAAGAGACGGAAATTGCTGGAAAGAACTCAAACTATGCACAGTGTGGCATTATATGAACTATCCATTGTATACAACCATGAAAGCCTGCTGACAAGGGTCAAATGGGGGTATATCATTCATTTATTAAATGAACTCATTGAGATAAAGGATATGGCAGCTGAGGTAAGATTGGCATCACGAAGAAAACTATCCTCAAAATTGGTCACTAGAGAAGATTTGAAAGAAGCTATAATCAACACTGAAGTATATCTAAAGGCTACGTACCCACGATTTAGAGTCGCTTTTACTGATCCTGAATATTACTATGATAATAGTGTGGTGCGAGTATATCAGCACCAAGGTCGTGTGAAGATGCAGATAAGGATTCCGGTGGTGTCAGAGGAACACATATTTTGTGTATACTCTGTAAAGGTGTTTCCAGTACCAGTGCGGTTGGCCAATAAAGAAGCTGACGGGACGAGAATAGAGGGATTGCCATCAGAAGTAGCCATATCAAAGAATGGGCGGTATTATATATCAGAGCCAGTGGTGAATTGGGCGCGTTGCCATGGCAACTCAATAGCAGTATGCCCAGATATTCCACACATGAGAAAAATAGCCGAACGAGGGTGCATGGCGGCACTAATAAGAAATGACAAGGTGGCTATAGCAGAAACATGTGAGATCAACTATATAGTGCAACCAAATTTTCCTTCATTTGCGATAGCACTGGGAAAGGGTCGTACTTTGGTATCGGGACCCGACATACAAGGTCAATTGATGTGTCAATCAAGCCCACCTGTTAAGGTGAACATGCATCATTACGCCATATTGAACATTGGGTGTGATTGCGCATTCATGACTGCCGGGGCGTGGATGCCTTACAGTTTGGCAGGATGTGGTCATGTGAACATGGAAACTAATGTGACTTTTGTAAATAACGATTTGCTACAAATGAACAGCGTTAAGAAATTGACATGGATAAAGGCCGTATTAAATGGTGAAACTGTGGAGGTATTGCAAGATGAAGTGTTGCCAAAATTAGTAAAGACCAAAATGAAGCACAAGGCTAGAATACAACAGTCGCCAGCAGCTGTCAATCTGAAGAATTTGGTGAGTGCAATGGAAGACGGATCAGCTTTGCCTGATTTGGATGGCATGAGTGGTGGAGGCCAGTTTCCTACTGAATCACTATGGGATTATTCACCAATAATGATTGCGGGGGTGATTGTCATGACTCTGATGGTGGTACAATATTTTTGTTTAAAAAGACTATTAATGGCATACATATTAGCAAGAATGCCTATGAGAATAAGGAGTCTAGAAACTTGGGACTATGAAAAATACGGTGAGGATGTTGGAGGTAATTATGAGGAAGAAGATCCGGAACACAAAACGACAATAGCTATGTTATCATTGATATTGATAGTACTGATAATAATAATAGCGCTACTGGTGAGGAAGGTGCGACAACTAAAGAGGCTTCAACCAGTGGATGGACTGTATCTACAGGTGGCAACTAAAGAGATCACAGAAATAATACCATTGGGGGAGAGTCTAATGCCTTTGGACCAGGTATTTCAAAGACCAGCAGAACAGGCTCTTATTAGAGACGTAGCAATAAGCTACTCGTGCCCGAAGTACATAGCTACAGTGCAGTGGGGTCGAGTGTTATATTCCACTGAGATGGCAACGGCGGAAAACGCAGTGCCATTGCCATTACCGGCCACTGTGAAGGTGTCAAAGAAATTAGCAGGGATACTGAACGGTGACTATGGATTTACGGTGATGACAAGATTGATTAGGTATAGTGGGGGCCTGGCGACAGGTGTACCACTAGAGATACCTATGATATCAGCGGCGGGCTGGACACCAATAAGGAACAGAGAGATAAATACACATCAGTTATCTGACACGGGCCATGCCAGAGCCATGGCTCAGTTAAGAAGATCAAGACAGTTACCAGAAGTACCTGGAGAATCATATGGGGCTACGGCTGTATCATATTCAGTAAACAAGGGTCATAAAGAGTCGGTGAACGTGGCTTTGCGAGGTCAAGAGCCCAGGACGGGATCGTCATCGGTGTACGTGGACCTGAATGAAAGAGACTGAAGGTGATGAATAAAACGCCATCATGATAGAGACTTGGCATAGACGGTGTCAGGACAAGAGAAAAGGGGGGGGGAGAAGGATATCGTGCAGCTGGCGTGAGACGAAAGGATGGAATAGACAATACAAAGACTGTCTACAAATGAATTGATATAATGTCTGGGATTGGTGCCAGTGTATATTATTAAGTAAGATAATATAGCTAAAAGAAACTGTAATTTAAATGTAAGACCAACTAATGAGACACTAACTACGATGTAATGTGGCAAGTGGAAAGATTTCTGATGTATATACTCGTTGACAAGCTGTGCACGCGTGAGTTAAGTAAGAGGTTGCCAGGTGTAACCCAAGACGCGTTAGAGTGTGTTTTAGAGTGATGCTTGGGGGCGAAAGGTTAGATAGAGGGGAACGTTTCGGAACAAGGAGTTGACGGATGTAAGGAGATTTATTGGCCCGATTGGGTGTAACTGGTGTCGACTCCCGGGTAAGGATAGTAAAAAGAACATATAAACATAGAATGGGACAAAGTGCTTAGTAAAGGCGAGTGAATGAGTAAAATAAATAACAAAGGAAAGAAAAACAAATTGAGAATCAAGGAATGAGAGAATTGTAATAATAAAATATATGTTAGAGGACAAGTTTGCGCTAAGAATAAGTCACCAATGCAGTGTGGAAAATATATATAGTAATAATGCATGGTATTATATAAGTGTGTTGCATATGTATGTATATAAATAACTATTGAAATGTATAATATAATAACGATGATTACCTCAGGTATTAGTGACAAAACAATACATAAAGATGTATTCAGGCATAATTTATGCTTGACAATTGGTGTGACTCGCGTCACAAGAGGGGAGCGCCCGCACCTGTTTTGTCATCAATAGCCAATAATTATAATGAACGGGTATAACAGGGTACACTTATGTAGGTATTTATTGTATGCTGTATTATGTGTGTATTTATTATATGCTATATGGGAGAGTGCTATGGGAGTCCTGTATAGGGTTTATGGTAGTATAGAGTTTATGGTAGGCTGTGGAATGTGTAGACGGAGGGGAGTCGACGAGATCTGGTCAGGTAGATTCTGTAGAGGGGGAGGGGGGAATACGGGTGAGCAAAACATCGGCGTCTGAAAGGTGTGAGGGGTTGGTAAGAGATAGGGAGGAGTCAGTATGGTGGGAGCAGCCGAGGAGGCAACACATACTCCTGGAGTAGACGAGGATGAAGCTGTTTAATATTTAGTATTACACCTAGCCAATGTAAGAACGGATTGAGCAGGATCTCTATGGCACTCATACCTCTCCAGTAGCATCGGATTGTTAAACATGAACTGCTTGTATGAATAGACTGATGTCGTTGAAGCTGTACAACCATGAGTGGACTCATCATCAGCTGTAACTGTGAATAACCAATGAACAATAAATGGTGACTTGTATCGGCGTCTTGGTGTTGGTTAAAAGGATGGGCTGGGCCAACATCATACCACTAGAGTTAGTCTTCCCAAATACGTGAGAACAGCGGAGTGAGCTGATAATAACTACACAACTTATACCACATTAATATACATATAAACACAACCCACACAGCCCAATATACGGGACTAGCATATTGCTAGTACTGAGAAAATCAGCTAGGTGGCTCATGTAGTCGGGGGCTAGATCAGTATTTGGCCTCTTTGCACAGTTTACTTTGGTGGATTACATTTGATTGACTATCTGTAGCAATATTCTGATATTTTTACCTATAGATAGCAAATACCTGAGGCTTTAACAAGATAAGGTTAATATAGATTATTTCTTTAAATACAAGAGAAATCAAACTTTAAAAGTTTTGTAAAAGAGCACATAAAATCCAGGCTGAGTAACACCAAGCCATTGTCTCCCTGTCAATCTAATCCCCTCCCTTCATATCTACTACGATGGACAGGTACTAAGGATGATTAAGATAGAAGCCAGGGTTAGCCTATCACCTTTATCATTCTTATCAATCACCATTGTTCAGAAGTGTGAACAGGGGCTGATAAGAAATTTACCCAGAATGCACTGCTCTGAGGTCGGGGGCCTAACCATAATGCAAAGCAAGATGGCGGCCTCCATGACCTGATATGCTAATGCCCTATAGCTTCAGATGGGATTGGAGCTGGTTCTGCCGATATGCACTGTTAAAAGCTTATAAAATGGACAATAATGGACCTCAAAAAGTTTTTTTTCTTTTTCTTATTTAATCGTTCACAAACAAGAAGTTATGATGTGGTATACCCGATTATTTCCGTGGCGAAACCTTCACGAGTGTGATGTCTTCGGCATTAACAATCTAGTGACAACTTTTATCATATTTAGGTAATACTCATATCTAGTTATCAACCGACCTTTCGCTGCCTAGCACAGACTGTCAACAGGAACAATTTGTACAATATGAAGTTATATACAAATGGAAGCTTGAAGTAGTATTTACATAATTATCTATATCCTCGCTGTTTCTTACTTCCTTTTCAACCCTGAATACACTACCAGGTACACTCACTCACCCACAAGCACCCCCATTAACACTCAATTACTCCAATTTACCAATACATGTAATAATCACTCTGATCAATTATATATACTCATTATCTTTACAACGTTAATGCATATGCACATGCTTCTACATCATCACATAGCTCCTATCATCCTCCTTTCCAACCCAAGCTAGTCTTTATTTTTCCTTTTTTTTTCTTTTTTTTTTTTTTTTTTTTTGGGGGGGGGACTAGCCAGAACATATTCGGCTCCACTCCGCGTGGCCATCTTTTCCTCTCCCTATGCACCTTCAGAAACTTGTCTCTTCCGCCCTTCATCTCAGATCCTAGTTTTTTCCTGACCAGTTTTTTTTTTTTAAAACAGCCTCACTAGGAGCCTCTTGGGTTTCTTTGCTCAGAGAATTCCACAGTAACGCCCCCTGTAAAATGGACCCTTCTTATAGCCCTGTGACTTGGGTCGAATGACCTAAAAATTCTTTTTGTGGTCAGCTCTGGTTCTGAGACGACTGGGTTCATGAGATATTTTTCTTGACATTGAAAACATGGTAGACAGCAGAATCTCCTTCCGCCTAATACCTTGTCTTGGTGTTTCACACAAACAATGGACTGTATGAGTCGACTCCTCCATTACCCCAGTATGAATACAACCTCTCAACATTCTATTTGAGAAGCTGGAAACCTCCTCCGAGTTTCCTTAGATATAATGTCTAACAAGAAGGAGCAGTAATCCAGATGCTGGAGGATTGTTTGCTTAAATATGATTATGGCTATACCTGAGCCGTAATGACATAACATATCTTGCCCAATTTTAAGGCAAGCTGATTAATCTTATTCTGCACCCTCTCGGCCTGCTCCTTCATTGTGAGAAACTCATCCAATACTGCGTACTACGGAGCCCCTAATAGGACATACCAAGATTTTATTTTTCCCCATAAAAATATTCTTGTGGATACTGAAAATTCCTGCGAGTACTGACAAATTCTTGCGGATACTGAAGAATTCTTGCGGGTACTGAACAATTCTTGCGGGTACAGAATAATTCTTGCATGAAAAAAAAGTTGTTTTAGTATGTTCCTTTTCCGCAGGAATGTTCCTATTTCTGCAAGAATGTTCCTGTTTCTGCAGGAATGTTCCTGTTTCCGCAGGAATGTCCCTGTACCCGCAGGAATATATTTTGCATGAGAAAAAATCTTTTTAGTATGTCCTATTAGGGGCTCCGTAGTACCCAGGTACAAATACGAGGACACCTGTCTTATTTTTCACCCATTCAGAGTAATATTCATGTCTGGACACCTTTTACGCTTCTGCTTAGATGCATACCAGACACTATTGCTTTTATTAAGGTTGACCGTCAGTCCTTCCTTTTTATAATTCTCACACAGCACCATATAGTCTCTTTGAAGGTTGTCCCTTGCAATCACAGGGTCTTTATGAGAAGTATAAACAACCAGATCATCCGCATATAGTTTAACTTTGGAGTGTGACAGCCCCTCAGTTATATCATTTATATATATAGTAAACAGTATTCACTATGTGCTACGTTTCTTTAGTCAGTAGCTATGTCACTTTCAACGATGCCTGATATATAGCTATATAATATTGTTGCCATATGTAAAAATCACGAGTAACTTGGCCTACCCGGATTCTCCCTCGCTTGTGACTAAGTGACTCCGATAAATGTCACTAAAATATGCCTCAATACAGTAAATTCGTAGACATGAATAAATATAAATTGAATACACAACTAATTTGGTTTGTGACTATATAGCACCCAGAAACCAAAGATAACACCTGGTAACATATTACTGGCAATAGGCAACCGATGACCTGAAAACATCCTTGGGCGAACAGACCTAGCATAGGGGGGATTCACCTGAAATCGGCCACACACCATGAGTCGGCCACTTTTCTCATTGATTTCCTAACTTTTCACATATTGCATATACCTTTCAGTGTATATGATGTATATTATGGGACTAGATATTGTACTGTGGAAGCTATAAAGGTGCTATACCTTGTATTGAGAGGGCAGAAGAATTTTTGATGAATTTTGGGCTAAAAGGGCATGGTGATTCAGAAATTGCCCTTTGCAAGCCTGGAAACATTGACACTTTGAATGACTCCTGATTGCTTAGCAACACCTATAAATCAAATAAATGCCGCATGCTACTATAGAACAAAGAGGGGTGCGAAAAATCCTCCCCGCCTCTGGCGCGAGGGGGCGCAAAAATTTTTGACTTTCACCAAGGGGGGGCGTAAAAAATTTTTCGCGCGTCCGCCCGAAAACCCACCACACCCCTGTTAATAAATAATGACCACTCCCTTAGTCCTGTGGGTAGGTGATAAACAAGGACTATCTTCCTAAAATTAAACCTAAGAACTATAATTGTATTGTTTAGGAACATTGTCTTCCTTGTGTTGTTCTCTAGCAGAGGCCATATCACTTTTTTGCATAGCCCTTAACATATACTTTACCTAGCAACCAAGATATTACTGCAGTGTTCATCATTTCTTAGCATGGAAACTTCAATTCATTGACCTTTTAAAAATCATAAATACCATCACATTCAGTGTATATAATGTATGTATTCTGGACCTAGATAGCTAATAACTTGCATCAAGGAAAGGCAGACAGGTTTTTGGACTAAAAGCTTGGAATTTTCGACTGTATGGCCGCGGTGATTTTGATATGAGGGTAGAAATATTGGCATTTGGAAAGTCTCCTGGTTATTTGGGAATACCAATAAATCAACAAAAATGCATCTGCTGTGGGCAGGTATTTTGAACTATCCCCCTTAATCAACCTCAAAAACTATGTTCAACCCTACTTTTCCTCTGCTTTGTCCTCAATAGCTGCTTAAAAACACACTTATAGTGCATAGCTTATGTAATTTGGTTAATTTTCCCAACTTAAAAATACATGTTTATTGCGTCTATAACAATACAAAAACAACCTGTTTGAAATTTTTACCGTTGTTTCGGTTGCCATGGCACAAGAAAATAGCAGAAAGGGCCTCATAATGGCCATATAAATTACCTAAGTTAAAAAACTTACCATCCCTAAAGCCCAATATGATTACTAGACAATCTGTATTTCAAGTATTTTTTTTCCTGGGAAGGGTTTTGCTTACCAACACCTAGTTAGACCAATTACAGTTTAAAACTATCTAAGGATATGTATTTGCAACTAGGGGTTATCTGAGGCAACATTGTGGTAACAATGGGGTATTTGAGTATGCAAGGCCACATGAGTGTATCTAAGGCTGAGAACACATGGTGGTATCTAGGAGTGTGCTTGAAGCTACATGATGCTAATAGGGGATAATAGAGGCTACACTATTGTGACTTAGCAGCCCATAAAGCTACATTCTGGGAACTAGGTCCTGCACTTGGGTATAAGATGCACCCTGAGTTTAATTCTAGTTGATATAATTTCCAAAAAAGCCAAAGGCTCACTAGTACAGTGAAATTTCTTTACAACGAATCCTGTTACAACGAATTTTCGTTTATAACAAACAAATTCCATTGTCCCAAATCACCCCCATACATTGCTATAGTAAAAGAATCCCCTTACAATGACTTTTAGATGGCCTAAAATCGTTTACAACGAATTCTTTTGGCTAATACAATAGTTTATCCAACCTTACAATGACTTGAAAGGAAGCTAGGTATTTTGTTTGGCTTGTCCAACCGCTACATTAGTGAGGGTAAGGGTAGGGGAAGCTGGGAGGGGAAGAGTGAGAGGTGTCACAGGGTGTGATAGGGCTTCTATATTCACCTATACCTAGTGCTCTGGGCGAGGGTAAGGGTGGGGGGGGGTCTGGGTGGTGTTAAGGTAGGGCTTCTGAGCCCGCTTAACTAGAGCTATGGACGTGGGTAAGCATAGGGGAGGTCTGGGTGGTGTTAGATTACCCTTAATACTTTCTTAAATACATGATTTGGATACAACGAAATTCGCTTATAATGAATTTTTTTGCTTGTCCCAAGCAGTTTGTTATAACAGAATTTTACTGTATATAAGAGCTATCATGGCCCAGCTAACATCCCATACAATGTGGACTCCCTAGTGATTATCCAATAGCTTCAGACCCTTTTCATGCTCATAAGGATAATTCCTAAGATGTCTTGGATATACCTAGCATGTTGTAAATGATTATTCCCCTGAGAGGGCTAGGTTCAAGCTAGGTGCAAAGTTGAGACTTTAACATGTGCTCATCTCTTGACATATTTATAGGTTTATTTGAAATTTGTTTTTGTCAGCTACTTTCGTGTTTTCTCAGATATCCACATAGTTACCATCAACATAGCCCCAGATGCACCCTATTAAACCATAAGGTAGCTTCGGAGACACTCTGTAGCTGCCATCATATAGCCTCAAATATTATATTCATGTAACCTCAGCTTCTCTCTAGCTACCATCATATCATGGTCTGAAATACACCTGTAGTAGCTATCAAGAAATACCCTTAGTCCATGTCATATATCTTGAGAGACACTCCAAGCTTCCATCATGTAGCCTCCAAGACACACCAGTTTCCCATCATATATTATCAGATACACCACTAGTTACATGTGACATCATCAAGTTTCAGATACGCTGCCAGCTATCAACACTAAAGTATCCCCTGGCTACCATAATCTGTCCTTCAGTACAACCTAAGCTATCTTCATATACTATCATGGACAGCCCTAAATAACATAAATAACATCATGAACCTGAAATGTTATACACCCGTAGCTCTCCTGTTACCTCAGATACACCCCTAGTTACTGTGTAACCTCATATACCCTCCTAGCAACCATTATATACCCACAGATACCCTCCTACTTACCATCTTGTGGGATCAGATACTCTCCTAGCTACCATCAATACTCTCCTAGCTACCATCTTGTTGCTAACTGTTTTGTGGCCTCAGATACCCTTTTAGCTACCATTTTTTGGGCTTAGATACCCTCCTGGCTACCAGCTTAATGCCAACCATTTTGTGGCCTTAGATACCCTCCTAGCTACCATCTCATGGCTATATAAGTACCCTCCTAGCTACCACTTTGTGGACTTAGACACCCTCCTAGCTACCATCCTGTGGCCTCAGATAGATACCCTCCTAGCTACCATTTTGTGGCCTTAGATACCATCCTAGATACTGTCTTGTGGCTATATACCCTCACAGCTACCATCTTGTTACCAGATACACTCCTAGCTACCATTTTGCGCCCTGAGATGGTACTCTGGTCGCTACCCTCATTGACCTCAGATCCAAGCTACCATCATGTATCCTGCAATACCTTCTTAGCTATCATTATTGCCCCCAGATACCACCTAGCTATCATCATTGGTCTCAGATACCCTCCTAGCTACTACCATTTACCCTCCAACACCCTCCTAATTACAATCACTGGCCTCAGACACCCCATAGCTACCCTCGTTGGTCTCAGATACCTTCCTAGCTACCATACCAGGGCCTGAGATACCTTCCTAGCTACCATCATATACCCTAAATATTGTACCTACCATCATTGGATTCAAAAAGAGCTAGCATCAAGTACCCTCAGATGTAGGTACCCTCTGGTACAGCCCTAGTGTCCACCATTTCCTGACACACATCCCAAACAATATCATGTGGCCCCAGCCATGTACCCTCAAATATCCTGATGTCTGAGGACACAAGATTGCACTTGGTAGCTAGGAGAGTATCTTGCCAAAAGATTTTATCAGTAAGAATGTGCATTTAATCTACACCTGTTTCTCATTATTGCTGGCTTTAGACATGTATATACCTTACACACTAAATTTCTCATTTGTTGAGAAAGATATGGGGGGTTTGATTATAGTGTTCCATGGCAGAGGACATGGGGAGCCCATGGCTGTATGCATAAACCCTTACTTTACAACCATGTTATGTACAGTAAACTGACCTATACCAAGTCAAAACAGGGTCAGCTAGGATTAAGACAGTGTCGACAAAACAGGAATCTATTCATCATTCACAGACTTATGAGGAAATTTGCAATGGAGGTTATAGGCTGTATGAGAACCAGCCACATATTGTAAAATTTGCAAACTCATGTGCAGCACTATACATGTATTGACATGCCTTACATATGCAAGTGATGTTGCCAGGCTATGCAAAAACAAGTGAAATGTAACCCATCTGAACACAACGGTTCGGAAGTCGCACATACAAAATGTTTAATTATTGGCATATTCACTTACACCTCATCAAGAGTTTTCATTTGGTATATAACACTTGCATATTTAAACCAGGTGATACTCTACTGATCTTCTGTGGGTAAATTTAGTCAGATCAATTGAATATTGATTAAACTGAGATAATTAACATATTAAACATATATGGAATTGTGAGTCCCATATAATTCCTATGGAATTATATATATTCATGTGAGCTATAGCTATGTCTTTTAGGCATTATGGGCTTAAATTCAGTTTAGTAAGCAAGAATTCTGAAAGATATCTACCCATATCTTAGAAAAATGCTAAAATATCAATTTTGAAAAATCAAATATTTTTGACACTATACTACTTGAAAAGGCCATATTTAGGCCTCTAAATGTGTGACTTCAGTACCACTTTGTTAGGATGGGCCTTTGCTAGAGAACAACTCAAGGAAGACAATAATTTAGGGAAGGTAGTGCTTGTTTATCACCTACCCACAGGACTAAATATGCCTGTTGCTGTGCATTTAATAAATTTGATTTATAGGTGTTGCTAAGCAATCAGGAGTCATTCAATGTGTCAATGTTTCCAAGCTTGCAAAGGACAGTTTCTGAATCACCATGCCCTTTTAGCTCAAAATTCATCAAAAATGCTTCTGCCCTTCCTTGATGCATAGTATAGCACCTTTATAGCTTCCGCACTACAATATTTGGTCCAAGAATATACATCATATACACTGAAAGTGACTGTTGCTATGGTATCCTATAAACAAATAGCCATTCCTAGGCCTTTCTTTTTAATTTGAAGAGGTGTGGTGCTTCGTATAGAATCTAGAGAGTCTATTAATTGGTGTTTCCATGGCCAGAAATGGTGAACACTGCAGCAATACCTTAGTTGCTAGGGAAAAAACATATAAAATCAGCCGTTGCTAAGGAACTAAGCCTTCTAGATGAAGAACAATATAAAACTAGAATCCTTAGGTATATTTTTAGGGGGGTAGGTGTGATCAGACATATCTTTTTGCAATCATTTCTTGTTGATTTAGGCTGATTTTGTCCATTTTATGGGTTGCTAGGGAAAATGGTTGCCATGACAACCAGAAATTGTAAGAAAAAATGGCAACAGTGATTTTTGAACTTGGGTGGTTCTAAGCTTTCCAAAAATGTATAGTTTACAAATTCCCCACAAAACCCCAACAGAACTACATAAGGACCCCCACTAAAAGATACTACTAGCTTTAAGGTGGATGGCGGCCTTCTAAAAGTGATTTACTGCGCAGATTTCTTAGCAGCTGTACATGTATATACATATAATTATGATTATAATTATGGTAGGTAAAAAGGCGGTTATGGTTCTTTAACACCAGCAGATTCAGTAAGCTGTTAGACTTCTAATCAGAAGGTTTGGGGTTTGATTCCCTGCCTTGGTACCCATTTTTTAACAATAATATTGTCATTTATTGTCAATAAAAGACAACAAAAGTCTAAAAGAAAATGTAGCAAAAACGTTTCTGAAACATTTCTTTCTAAATGATTGAAAACAATGCATTTAGAGAATATTGGAAAACATTTCTTCCTAACTTTACAAAAATCAATGATGAAAAAGGGTTTCCAAAGTTGTCCTGGGCAAGAATTGAAGCCAGGATCTTATGATATAAATATGTTACCACCAAGCGATGAAGACTGTGCTCATAGAGTACCCTTGAAGTCTCCATTTATCTGCACCCTCACTATGTGCTGAAAGCTGATTTTCCACTTTTTAAATGGCCCAAACATTAGAAACATGCCTGGGACAATATGTCAGTATTGCATTTGCTGCAAAGATATATGCTTATAAACTAGTTGTTGAGGAGGTTAGATTTATATAACAAATTACAATATGATCCTATATAAGGTTGAAAGTTCTGTACCACAAAAATATGCCTGGGACCCCCACATTTTTAATGCATATACCGTAATCTCCCGCGTATAAGGCGCATCTTATACGGGGGGTTTTAGTTCTCATTGGATCCACAAGGGGGACACCAAGACCTTTCTTTTGATATCTTACATGCCCCCTTGGTCAAAATAGGACAAAATGGGGCCCAGGAGGGCCCAAGGTGGCCCAAGCTACCCATAGGTTTTTGAATTTTGAAAATTCATTCAGTAGAACCAAAGTTATGAATTTTTCATTTTTTTTTGAGAATTTTCCAAAACTCTAGGTGTGCCTTATACGCGGGCTGCGCCGTATATGCGGGAGATTACGGTATAATATATACAATCATGTCATTTTGGGACACTAATGTAAATATGGCGAAAATCTGACCACTTTTAGTCTATCCCCGCCATCCACCTTAGACATGGTGATGATGATGTTGATGACGATGTCGATGTTGGTGAAATATCAGTATTCCTTTAAATTTAGTGAATTCCGGTAACTCTAGCATAATTAGCCCATCAGATATCAATTCTATCAGTCATGGAAAAATGTGTACAGGAGTGACCCGGAGAACCTCCCCCACAGGTCTATGCTTTCCTGCACTCATCTTTGGTGTTTTCTGGACAAGAAATGTACATTTGCTGTATTATCATAATCTGATTAAAGTATTACGGTTCTTCAACTAAACGTTAAGAGTCCATGATTGAATCTATACTAGGGACCTTTAGCAACACTGAAAACCTTGGAGAAACTCGTCAGTGCTGACAACTTTAGGCCGTCAAATTGACAATCCCTAAATCTACAGCTTTAAGTCGTCAGTGGGTAGTCATCTTCGAGGACTTTAGGTCTGAATTCGTCAGTTAGGCTACACATGTTCGCGATAACGTGCTTTTTTACACAGTGTACTTTAAAAGAAAATTATTATAGAGAACATTGTTACATCTCTCCCGTCCCCTTCATCAATATTCATTGGGGATATTTCAATCCTGCATCATTATTTGAGGTTGGCCGTGGCACTCTCCTTAGTACATGTGTAGTATCAACTCTACTCAGTCAATAGGTAATTATATTAAGGTGCCGTAACTGGAAATGTCATTGTTGTACTGTAGATTTTCTTTTGTGTATTCTTTTTACAATCAGTTTTAAATTTTTCTAGCATAGTTACGTTACACTCATAGCTGGTCACTTCCACTCTTTGGCTGTCTAGTGCAGACTTTAAGGGTTATTTCTGTATCATATGATTTTTGCACACATTGATTTATAATCAGCATTATGTCAAGGTAAATATCGTAGTTCCATAGAGAAAGCACTGAACCCCTGTATTGCACCCCTGCGTTAAATCCGCACGATGACGTCATAGGTCCACCGCGCATGCGCAGCATTTTTGAAACGTAAACATTCAAAATGGTGGCGGTCAGGATTTCGCGAAGACGATGGGTAAATAAGAGTTAATTATGGATTAAATTGATGAAATATCGATTGATTTTCCACTCAAACACCTTGACATAAATGTAAAGATGAACTCTGATTAGTTTGAGCTTCCTGTTTCTTCACTCGCGCTTTCTGCCCGCTCCGCACTTGGCCTATCGGCCTTGTGCGGAATGGGCAGGAAGCGCTCATGAAGAAACGGTCAGCTCAAACTGCTCATCGTTCACCTTTACCATTATATCAGAAGATCATTGCAAATATTAGTCAATAGAGATCCTGTAATAGATGATGAATCATGAAACTCGATAGTGGGGCCCTCTCATGGGGATTCCTTATACTAGTGGATGATACAGGGTGGTCAGAATGACGACTTTAGGTAGTCAAAGTGGCCAGACGATCCTAAACTTGTCAGTTATGACATCCATACAATATCAGCGGATATTCAGTGAACCACGACGTACCCTCCATGTTTATTAGGGAGGTTTAGCAAGCACTGCGTGGGAAATATAACGCAGACGTGTAGCATACTTACAGCATTGGTACGTCTGCGTCAAATCAGGAATGGGTGACGTACGTCGTGTTTGCTAAACCTATTTAATATCGTTTAACGCAGACGTAGTAATGCTGTAAGTATGCAGTTAGTCTGCGTTATATGCGCTATATGTAATGGCTGTAAAATGCCCCTTTTGTCTTGGGTCTTAGAGACAGCTAAAGTCCCACTTAGGACCCAACAGGCCTAGTATGGCTATTCATCACAGTACTGACATCTATTGGCAAATATGGTAACTAACAGCCACTTGGAGGCTAATTCATTTAGGTCCATGGACCTTTACGCCATCTACTTCCTTGAAACAAATATGTGATAGGCCGCTATAAAAATGCAGGACACTGTCACTTTAAATAGGATTCGTGTAGGCTATATTAAAATTTTAGACCCCCAGGTCAGATGATCTAGAATTGACACCTTCAACCGCCGCCCCACCTGGTGAGTGATTGTGAGTTCGAACACTTGTCACTAGGTGGCCATACTCGTCTACTGGCCATAGTGCCATAGATTGTACATTGTATCGAGGTTGCAGGTTCGTCAGTAGGGGACACCATTGCTTGATCTGGTACCTTGCAAGTTAAAGCACTGGATGCCGGTGCAGCGTATAAATCACCTAAGCGATTTAATATCATGATAACTGGACTAGCAGAAAAAGACAATGTACAGCCTGTTGAACAAGCACTAGAGGTCTTGAGTCAAATATCCATAAGACCAGATCCAACTGAACTGACTCTTGTAAGACGTCTTCCTACGGTTAAACCAGATGGTAAGCGCCCACTACTGGTATGCTTTAATGCAGCGACTCCTGTCTCAAAAGTAAGGCATCTCTGATTGGTAAACCAGGTTTTGAAGAGGTTTTTATAAACCCAGACAAAGAGCCCAGCATTAGACACTTGAAGGGTTACCTGCGACGCATACATCACCACTGCAAAGATAATTTGTTAATACTATCTTTTGTGCAGGGAACACAGATGAACATTGAAGGGAAGGAATACGATGGGGATAATCCCTCCAAAATCCCTGAGAGATATCAGCCCACCAATGCTGCACCACCAGGACCATCTACTACGAAGCATAAGAGTGGTGAGCCTCCTGTGATTTACACTAAGCAGGATAAGTCATGGAGGAAAAGCCCTCAGGATGCTAATAGTAATCCCTTCAAGTCGCCACCCACTCCCATCAACCTGAGATTAATGCAAATCAGTGGTAACCAGTATGAAGGTAATCTCACTGTATCCAAGAAAACGCCAGGTCCCAAGAAAACCCCAAGTCCCAAGAGTAGTGATTATACAGAGGAAAAGCGACGGGGTAGGAGTAAACTGTGGTAAAAAAGACAAACATATGGACTCCATTGGTCTTGATAAGCATATGTTGACCACCAATGAGAGTATGCGTGAGACAGATAGTAGAATAGTGTTCTCTGAAGCAAACAGTTATCTTAGTAATCTGTATCCCACACCAATACAGTAAAAGGACCATACTTTTAACTGTGCTGAACACTTATTTTCTTCGTGTGTATAGAGGTGGAACGAGCAGATGTAGCTGATCGAGTGCTTAAGTGTGATGATGGTTTGAAAGCAAGACGGGAAGTTGAGCCGCTGACGACAAGCACACACTGGAAAAGATCAAGGATCCCATGCATGAAGAAAGCGCACTATCACAAATTCAGATAGAACAAGTAATATATGACTATGTTAAGGCGCACAGGTCAATTGCTGTTAATTACTAGTGGCACTAGTGCGCTCCGCACAGGTAATGCTAGTTATCATGACACTAGATTGGACAACGACTCGTACACGGGTGAGAACATGAATGGCATACTATTGTGTGAACTCCGTAGTGAATACAAGCAGAGGCTATTGCGAAAAAAATCGGAATCTGATTTTCACTGACGCAACTCACCTTCCAGTTCCTGCCTGTTCTGCTGCTCAGAACAAGCTTCTTACCTTACACTCAGAATCAATCCTCTTAATGTGAGTCATACTGGAAAGCATTCCCCAATTCATGAAAACTTAAGAATCAATTCTATAACCTATTACCTTGCTGCAAAACAGGGGAGAAGTCATTGCTTGGGGGTAGTCAGTTCCCATTTGGGAATAGCACCTCCGACAGAATTGAATTCCTGTCCTTTCACAACACCCCCCACTGAGTACCGCCTACATGTTGATGCTGGTAAGCCTCCTCTTCAGGGTGAGACTAATGCCCCATTGAGTACAATTGAACAACACACGGGCAAAACAGAAGAACCAGATGTGTAGAAAGTAAAGGATCTATTTTGATAGACTGTGGTCTCTAATAGACTGTGTTTACTGCATAATTAAAGTATGAATTGCATAAACTATATGTACAAGACAATATAAAGTTGCATAACCGCTATGGATTATATATGTGATTGACTTGTCGAAAGAGTAGTGTATTGGTGATTAAAGCTGAATGAAAAAAGGCACATATAATATATAAAGTTGAAAAAGTTGCCGACAGTTGTATAATTATAATTGGTAGAACTGTAACTAGAGAGATGGGGAGCTCAACGAATTCCAAACTGATAAAGAGTTAGTTGATACAACTATTGGTAAGCGTGTTTGAGGAGCACATATTTTTCTTTGGCTCCAATATAAGAGTATCTATTGTATTAAGGTGGTTTGGTAGTATTAGGAGTTGAGTTGTTACTAGGTATATTTGTTCTCCACCATGTGAGCCAGTTGGTTTGACATTACGGTTCTGTTATACCGTGTGGATGGTAGTAGGAGCAGTTGTTGTAAAGTATAATCGGAATATTGGAAACTATGTGTGTATGATCCATCATCATTTTGGTACCATGTCAGATTTTTGCTCCTTGGAGGGTTTCCCTTTAATGAATCACATAAAATGACAACTCATTTTCAAGTTTTGACTCACTGTGCCTGATATAAAGCAGATAAAGCCAAATGGATGGCTGTATCATATTCGGGAGGTCATAAGCATTCCAAAGAGGGTCTAACTTTGCAGATTGGACCAGTAGAAGTATCTGGATGAAAATGTCTTTCAATATACATGCATTTAAGAACAAAACCGTGCTTAAATGCACACTTGACCACCTAGGGGATAGGAACATAGAGTGCTTATGTATTAATAAGTGTTACCCTGGTAAAAAAAAGGTATATCTTTGTAGTTTATAGTCTACCCAAGGGCAAGGTCAAAGAATGATATGAACATCTTGATGCTTGTATGAAACATGATTTAGCTAAGCATAAAGAGTGTTGGTCGCTAGGTGATTATAATGTGAATACTCGTAGCAGAAATTGTCCCAAATTAAAAATCTTAAGTGGATTTCTAAGAAATACAGGTTTAAAATATTTAAGGACAGCATATACGCATATATACATCCCTATGGTAGATCAACATTAGATCATATATACACGAATTGTAACTCGATAAGTGAGGTTGGTCTTTTTGATGATATATGCGGAGATCATATACCTGTGTACACTGTAAGAAAACACAAAGCTAGGGTTAAAGACCCTTTGAAATCTATAACTGGTCGTGGCTATAGAGGTTTTTCTAAGGAAACGTTTACCCAGTATATCAATGAGAGTGAATTGAGAATGAATGTGGATGAGTGTACAGTGACAGATCTGTATGAAGAGATGGTAGTAAAAATTGTTAACTATTTAGACCAATATCACCCGGTCAATGTAAGACAGATACGTCCGAATGATGCTTTCTATGATGCGGATTTTGCAAATCTCATTATTAGGAAGAAACGGTTCTTTAGAAAGGCAAGGAGGTATCATATTGGTGTAGAAAACCTACCATTTCCAAGTTGAGAAAACGTTTACAGCTGGTTCAGTTTAACTCCATTTTGTGGACTCAAACCAACATTGAATGAATGTTGAGAAAACATGGGTTCAACATGAGAATTTTCATGAAAATTGGCAGCAAAATTATGTTGAATTAACTTTGAAATAACCTGATCAATTCCCCCTACCAAAACTTTATTTTGCCATAGGATATTTAGTTTATTTCTACTTTTCTGATGTATTTGGTTCGTCCCCCTCCTCATCTATTTATGCTCCAATGGTACATAATATATATCCCTTTTCGCAAAGGAACCACACTCCTCATGACATTGTGTTAGAGGAGCAGTGCTTTGATTCATAAGGGAAGACACAACAGGAATGACTTATACAAATTCCAAATGTTTCAATAAGGGTGTCTACCATGGACTATAATGCAGGCAAGCCTTTAATTCTTTTATTGATAATTTTTTTTTATGTAGATGTGTCCAGACAAGCCATCTTGATAATAACATTGATACAATTATCATTATATCATCATTATGATTTATATTTGACACATATCTATTGGTATCATCCAGCAAGTATCACATCACAACATTTTTGCCCCCTAGTGAGACATATTGGAAACATGAAAAAACGTTGAATCAATGTTTTTTAACCAATTAAGCCAATGTTGGTTTGAGTCCACATTCTGAACGTTGATCAAATGTTGTCTGGAAAAACGTTGTTTACTGAGCGTTCTCTTAATGTTAAACCAACATCAATAAAAAAACGTTTACTTAAAAACCTCAAATCAACGTTGAAAAAATGTTTTTCAACAAATGTTTCTTGTTACCTGGGAGGTTAACGAGACGAATATCTTTGAAATTGATTGAAAAAAGGAAGCATTTTACACTTTCTAGTCTCCAGCGGTATAAGAAAGATCCCCGTAGATTCTGGAAAATAATTAACAGTCTTTGGAAAGGTAGTGCTAGTGTACCTACCATTTGTTTGAAGAAACAAGATGGTAAATCTGTAGACCAACAATCTGTAGCAAACTATATAAATGACTATTACATTGGTGTTGGGGAATTATTGGCAGAAAAATTTGACAAGGATGTTGTGTATAATGCCACTTTTCCTGGGTGTGACATAGAGATTAACCTAAGTGATGCAACACAAGATGAATGTACAAAGGTCATTAAGAACATTGATGTGCATAAAAGTTCAAGTATTGAAAATGTTAGAACCGCTATTATAAAGGATTGTTTGTTGATTAGGATTATATAATGCAGAATTTTGTGAACCGATCCTTTAATACCGGTATACTTCCTGAAGTACTCAAAGTTGGTGGTATATCACCCCTACCTAAGGATGAATGCTTGACTGATGTAGCAAACTGGCGTCCCATTACGGTAACTAATATTTTCTCGAAGATAATAGAAAAATTAGTTCATCTCCTTGCAAATAATATTATTAGTACAAACAAATATGGATTTATGCCAGATAGATTGATAGTAGAGGCTACGTATATATTGATACAGAGCCTATTGGAAGCTAAAAATAGAGGTGAACTATCCATAATTATTTTCCTCAACCTGAAAAAGGTCTTTAATACAGTAAATCAGGAAATCTTATTGAAAAAAACTTGAATGTATAGGATTGAGTGAGAATTTTTTAATGTGGTTAAAGAGTTTTCTAGTACATAGATGTCAAATCACTAATAACTGTCTGTCCGATAGTAAGGTAATAGAATGGAGCGTGGCCCAGGGGACAGTGTTAGGCCCTTTGTTGTTTAATACTTATATCAACGACATTATACATTGTTTTCTACATAGCCAATATATCTTGTATGCCGATGATATAGCGATGTTGATACATGGTAAAGATGCCAGAATAATGTCGGAATTAATCCAGGATGACCTAAATAGAGGGATGAATGGTGTAAAGAAAATATGCTCACCATAATGTTAAAAAGACAAAAATGCTATGGTGTATATTAATTTTTCAATAGATCGCAATATATATAAATCAATGAGTTTTGGATACGGTTCAACACTTTAATTATCTAGGAGTGATAATTGATTATGCTATGAATTAAAAAAAAAACAATGTCAAAAAGTTGAATCGATGGCAATTGGAACACTGAAAAAAGTCTTCCTGACAAAGTGACATGTATACCCGTGTCAACTTGATTTGACAGAGATCACACGTCATTGGGACATGTGCACATATGCCACCATGACAACTGTAGTACACAGTAATCCTCATATGATTTGACATGCCTTAAAATGCCACGTCATCTGTGAGTTGACTAGGGTCACGGCCATGTTGAAGGCACTTGACATGTGATGGTTTGACATACATAACTGTTCTAGGATATTCCACTAGATGGGGAAAACAACCATTTTGGTACCAGAATTAATCACTACCAAGAGGTACTACCAACACTTGAGACATTTGATGTATCAAGTGTTTTGTTTTTATGAAGAATAGATCACTAAGGTCTGTAAATACTATCAACGAATGGTAGTGAATTCTATTTCATTGTTAAATTTGCATTTGTTATTGAATATCAAAATAGACACCCACAATCCTGAATTCTTCAACTGGAGAGGTTAGACACCTTGTGTGTTGGTCAGGGAAAATACCAAAAGATTGTATGCTAACCTAGTCTATAATCTCAGTACTCTTCATTGCATGGAGACAGATGGCATTGCCATGCACCTCCATGCCCTTGTATTATTGACTGCATAGAGGTCCTCAGTCAAGTAGAAGTTTTGTAGATAGGAAAAAGTGCCTTAGTGTTGCAGGCCGGTGGGACTATGATATCCCCTGCCTTCTATTATAGGCCTGCCTTGATTGAACCATTGGTACATATCTATTGACTGCTCTTGACCCTTACATAATTGTCTCACAGTATTACCTAGCACTCAGGTGAATGGATCAGAAATATGTGATGTGTCTTCATTACGCATGTCAAGTGGAGTTGACAAACCAAATATGAGAGGGTCAACCTCATTCGACATGCCTTCATACATGTCATGTGGGAGACAAATTGTGACCTGTGCAGTATGCGTCAAAGCGATCAGTGTTCTTCTCTCTGTGAAGGCATAAACAATTATGTAATGTGCGTTTTCTTGATAAAGATACAGCTCTGAAAATATACAAAGCTATGGTGTTACCGATATTTGAATATTGTAACTATATAATAGATAGTGGACCAAACACACTGACTTAGAAGTTTTGCAAAACAATTGTCTGCGTACTTGTATAGGGGTTAGACATGCATGGGATGTTCATATAATTTGATCTGCATAGGAATTGTAAGGTACTACCATTGTGGAAGCCATGTGCAAAAGCACTGTTGCTGATAATGTATGATCTTGCGAGAAAGCCCAGACATGTTAATTAGACCAGTAAGAGTCTTGAGAGGCCATGACAAGTTGAAATTATGTGTCAGTAGACCTAACTTAGAAATTTATAGACATAGTCCGTTATACCATGGTTCAATACTATGGAATGTGCTAGAGGCTAATGTGCAGCGCATTGTCTCGCGCGAGGAGTTCAAAAGGAAAATTGTGGATTATGTTTAAATCGAATGTTATAGTAATATACATGTTGACAATTTGTGAATGCTATCTAGGGTTCATGGAAACATTTTTCACTCTTTGAATGACATCTCAATCTGTAATCTGTGTAAAATTGTTAAGGCTTATGTTACAGAAAAGCTCCACTATGCCGTGATTGTTTTATTGGCCAATAAACAATTTTGAAACTCAACTCAAACTATAAGGATGCCCTGGGGGTGGGGTGGGTGGTTAAGGGTCAAATATAGGTATAACAAGATAACCCTGGAAGATAACCCATGTATTATGTTCATTTCTGAGTTAATTAATTGGAGCGCCCTGAACAAATAGGTCTTTCAAATGATAACACACATGGACACATGCGATCCAACGAAACCTGATTTTGGAGGATATCTTACTTTATTGCTTTTTCATGCTAAGTACCTTGGATTTGTACTCTGTACCCCATATAGGCCAATATGTAGCTCGAAATAGAATTACAACGAAGATAGGTTCTGGGATATGAATCCACGTTATATAGCACTCAGTGACGGATCTAGTTGAAAGTCCCAAATCCCCTTTGGGAAAAGGGATTTTTGAGTCGGCCCGTTATCTATGAATGTTCAGCAGTTCATTCCCGTGACGTGAGGTGCTGTGACGTGACTTGACTTGACGTGACGTGAAGTCAGTGCCTGCAGATGGCCACAGGGCAGTGTGCGTGGTGCACCACGTAGTCAGACACAGAGCCCAGGAGGGTGCGTCTCACCGTCCCCTGTCCACGTGTTCCCATCACTATCATACTGGCCTGCATGTCGGCAGCCGCCTGAACAATTGCCTGCCCGGGCTTCCCATACACTGTCTTGTACAAAGCATGGACCTGACAAGACCGATAAAACATGTAAAAGGGGTTAAAACACGATTACAATTGGTGTTTTTGCATTTTATTCGCACCATGTATTTCTTGCATAAAAACACCGACTGTCGTGCACTCATGCCATATGCATTGGCTCGAGCACCAATTATTGATGACCGAAAAATAATTATATGCATACGAAGGCTGGAAACAGGGGTTAAAATTTCACCCAAAAAAAGAGACATATTTCTATATGGTGTTGTAACATAGCTTACAGTGTTATTATCAAAAGCGAGACCAGTTCGAAGATTGATAGCTACACTGAGAATATATTCTTACTCACACGAGTCTAGACCCATGACTCAGGCAATGTCGCCAAAATGAGTACTGTTTGAGACTCAGCCTGATCATTGGATGAGTCTGGATCTAGACTCATGTGAGTAAGAATATTTTCTCAGTGTAGGGTATAGTCTGAAGTAAAAATAAAGCTTAGTTGGCTATATTTCTCATTCCTAAATGTGTAGGAAAAGTGTATGCAACATACTACCAAAGGGACATGACACACATCTGTGTTAAAATTATGCCTACCTGCATGTCAGCCAGTTTAGACATGTACTTTTGTTGCAAGGCTTTAGTTTCAGCCTTTTCTTTATCTATCATCTTTTGGATTTCTCCTGCATTAAGATGCATGCCTTCTGCAAGGTAAGAAAGGAAGGGCACAATGTTATCACGTATTGCCAAGCCTCCTCTGAACTGATATTTTGTTTAGATTGATATAGGTATGTCTATTATGCCCCAGATTTTTGTGGGGTGTTTAAAAGCTGCAATGACACGTGAAATATGTAGATTTTTCGTTTTCTACATTTCAATCATAAACCTACTTGTGATGGTTAAATTCCATTCTGTTTTGTGAGCTTTACCCATGCTAATTCATAGGGTGCAGATTTAAATAAAATGCTTCTAGCATTTTGTCCATGTTGACAAACACCTTCTCAATGGCTCCATATGTTATCAGAAGTCAGACTGATAGGAAATAACTCTGCATTGGGGGCCTGACTACTCAGTCCTACCAACTGGGGAAATTAGGCAAAACTATTTTGCTGAGTATTGCCCCTCCCCACCAAAAAGGAGAGAGCAGCGGAAAGTCTTCAGCTGCCGGTATGTATCACAACCTACCTCTCACCAAAATGAATGGTGCTGGATTTGAGGAAAAGAGGTGTAGAATTTTCTGAGACAGCCATTCGAGAAGGGTATTCCAACATTTTATTGCAGCTTAAAGTACATATTTATTCTTTCACAAAAGAGATCTCTTACGGGACCGGGCGACCTACTTTATAGGTTAAAGGATTCTTGTGACATTGTGCAAAATAATGTTATAGAAATTGTACTCCAACATATAGGACCAATCTGTGGACAAAGTACATCACTTAACGAAAGAGCGATGAAATAACTTACGGGATGTGTGGACCGTGGGGCCCTCAGGAATATGCACCAAGCATACCGTGTTATCAGGTTTGTGCAGGAAGTCATAGTACCCTGTTGGAGAAGAAAATAAGAAACAGTCAGAGGGCTAAATAATAACTATGGAGCTATTGTGCAGTAGTACGATAGTAAGGACTATCGTAATGATCTATCGGTGTCAATTCAATCAATACAATTCAAACTTTATTTCAAACTTCAGTTGTTGTTCAAAAGGTCCATAATATAAAAAAGACACACATTATAGGATTCAAAATTACATAATATTGTATGCAAACTATACATAAAAACAACTAAGGGACATATTGAATGTATCATTATCATAGGTAAGGCACATAACTTCGATATAAAACGACCTTATTCTGGGTTCAATATTCCTACTTGTACATTGGCCACCCATTGTATTATCCATATAATTGTAGGCTTATGATATTAGAATTGCTTATCGTACCTTGCGAGCATTTAAGATATTATCTCTTAGAGCAGATAATAAATAAGGCTGTTTACACTCAGCCGTATAGACATTGCCCTAGATACTTAAATAAATGCATATCTCTATCTGATTCTCATAGAACATCATCATATACTTGAATATCTGTGCCATAAAGGTTATATTTAATAATTCAATTCACCTGCATATGCGTGGATATAAAGTTTTATTGAAGCATTCCCTTTTCCGTGGCTAATATATGAGGGTGGGGGCATATAATCATATGTGACCCGTCCTTACAGAATGAGTGAAAAGTCGTAGAAAGAAAACAGATCTGAACATAGGACATCAAAAGCTTTCATTTGATATATTATTTCACTTGCATATATGTTTAGGAGAACCATGTTAAAATCATATTTGAAATATTATATGACCCTTAATAACTTAAACTGAGAAAATACCTCCTAAAGTCAGTTCTCCCATTTTCAAAGAAAATTGATTATCTTCAGTATAGATATGCAGTAATATTCATCTGTGTTATGGCTGAACATGTAATTTTGGTGTATTCCTCCTATTACTATTGGACTGGCCTATTCAATCCACAGTTAGAGGTAAATTATAAATTTGGTTACCATGGAAAACAGAAACATTCTATTTGTTGATATTAAACAATATCTCGTTTATATCAGTAAGCTACCAGTGATATATCCAGGAGGCTATGTTGACATAAACATAAAGTACTGAAAAAAAGGCAAAATTAGCCTAAAAACGTGAAGTTGATTTCGTTTTTACTAAAAGCTGGTCCAAACTCATTTTTGGATAATATCTTTGGATGCCTGTATCTCAGCTAACGAAAATGCAAATTGCCCCTCATTTTGTAAGGAATGGTCACACATATGGTCCAATCTGTGGCATATCGATCAATAATGGCAGGCCCCTTGTGATAAAACTTCTAAGGTCAGCTCTGAGGACACCCCAATGTCATTCACAGTCACACTTCAGGTCATTTTGCATTATACATGTTTAGCCATTGTGACTGGTTAAGAGGTTAGTCATAACATATACATGTATACGAACCTGGTGGTAATTAAGAGGAATATTGGCAATACCTTTATAGAACTATTTCTGGAGTTCAATTGGGAGAGAAAGGGTGAAATTGGATGGTTTGGTTGTTGTCAATGTTGCTTTGCACTCGAGAAAAGAATGGAGCTCTTTTGAAGGCCGATGATGATTGAATCTGTGAGGTAAATGAATGTAGGAATCACTCCACTAAATATTCACTGCATTAATGGTTCTTTTACATCGAATACTAAAGATCCCCCTGGTATAGCTGGGATAGTTGGACATTCAGCCAAACACAGGGTCATGCAGGGTAATGAACCTAGGACCTATCAGGTTTAAGTCCAAGGCTCAATATGCTCAGCTAACCAGGTTGGCTCTGCTCAGCTAACCACCCATGCCTGAATTCAGGATTATATTAATTCCCAATACTTACAATGAAATGCAGCCTCTGCCTGTTGACTCCCGTCAATTGATATAATAGCTTTGGTATTCGTCGTTTCAGCCATTTTACTCTAGCTAATACTCAACAGTGAAGTCCAAGATCAGGAGCACGCCCAGCAGAAGTGACTACTTGAGATAAGATGAGCTTTAACGCTGGGGCCTGTTTACTTGTACCTATAATCAGATTCTTATGGCAGTAGCCCGGGGGGGAGGTACTCAGGGCAGAATGATGTACCTACTGCCAACTGGCCCTCAGGACCGTAACCCGTTTGGTGGCATCAAGTGTTGAAAACAGGGGTCGGTGATTATCTATGCACCCCTCAAAAGTGGATCAGGAAATCTCAAAACACCTAAGAAATATCATATAAAAGTACAAACACTTAAGTGTGAGCAAATATCTACATATGAAAAAAAAGGTTTCCCATGTAAATTCCATTTAGCAGTTGATAGGGTGTATGTGTGTGTGTGTGTGTGTGTGTTGGGGGGGGGGGCGATACCTGTGATGGGTATGATACCTGTGTCTCCGAACCCTTTTAAAGTTGAGGACTGATATGGAATTTCTTCTGGAAGGCGTGTAAAAATCATAGATTGAGTGAGTGCCCCCCCCCCAAAAAAAAAGCTGCTGAGGGCATTATCATTTTACAAATCAGGGCCCATTCTACCTTCAGTGTTCAAAGTTTCTTTTTTGCATAATGTGAACTGAAAAGCACGACTTAGGCATTTATGAGTACATTTTCTTTTTCTACATTTAGGGAAAAATTTGGAACTTCATGTAATTCAGAATAGACCTGGATCCAACATGAATTCTATGCTGGCTAAGTAGACGCCGGAGTAGACGTGATAGTGCATTAGAAATTGCTACAATCGTGTTGGTCGGGGGGTGGAGGGGGGTTGTTGCTAGACATCTGGGTCACCCAGCTTAGCATAACCAGGAGGACATACAGTAGCTTAGAGTGTTGAACATGTGGGGATCACAAGATTTACAAAATGAGCGGTACCCTCTGAAGATGATGGTGCTACCTAGTGTTGGGTATTTGAACTACTACTAATCTACGCATACGTTACATGTGTTACCATTATGAAAGGCCTAAAATGATGTGGATCTGTATATCCTACAGTATTCTGCAGCAATTATCAAAGATAAAGATGGGTGACGCAGATGTCTAGCAAAGTGAGTTGAGTTCTTGAGATATGTAACAATCTCAAAATCATTCATTGTCATTCTAATGTAGTGGTTTTGGTTCTACCAGCTAGGTTTGAGTGTTGTTATTCAAAAGAAATACGAAGACAGTATTCCGAGTGTATGTCAACGGGTTTATTCAGTACCCCTTCCGGTTACCCTATAAATGTTGGTTAGGTAAACATATTGTTACATGTAGCATGTACAGAGGCCTATGTAGCAGGTGTGCGCAGGGCATATGGATCTCTAGGTTTGTCGACAGGTGTCCTACGGACCCGGATCGGTGCTGCCACCTACCCGGAACTTCAGGAACACCAGGTGACAGGACTGGGGCCCCCAAGGGGACCCCCCCTGATGTCATAATGTCGCCAAAATTCAAGGCTTCAGGTCACGTGTCACTTTTTTAGGGAAAATGACATGTCTAAAAATCTCAAAATTCAAGGCCTCAGATGACATGTCACTATTTTTAGGGATTGGACATGTCACATGCCACTTTTAAAAGGGTACAATGTCGGAATGTCACCTCAAAATGGCCAAATGTCACCATGTCGTTTTTTACCCCTTAATGGCCACAGGACTCCCCCGCCACGCCAGATGGCACTAAACATTACTAGGATAACTATATAGCTCTACACTACTCCCCCCAACAATACTGTGGTCGTAGTTTATTTCGCGCTGTACATATTTTCGCGAATTTCACGGAAATTTAAAGTCCGTGAATTTATGTCCAATGTGAATATTTCTATCATATGCTAAAGCAATGGCAAATGTTATTATTGATCTTCAAAAGTCCGTGAATATAAATACACGTGAAATATGGCTTTTTCTCAATTCCGTGAAAATTTATACCAGTGAAAATATCTACAACCACAGTGAGTGAGTGAGTAATAGATGTTTAACGCCATTTCGACAGCTAAGGTCATATTCATGGCGAGAACGACATTACACAATTTCACAGAGGAATGTGTCAGTGCCCGCGCATATGTGCACCACACACATCCTGAGGGGATAGGAAAGAGGAGATATAGACCCTTTTAAGTGGGCTAGGGAAGCCCGTACAACCACAGTAGGTAGGAGTTATAACTATTAGATACTATATAGGGATAACATATACATTATGTCTACCCGTATAAAAGAGGAATAATTATAGTTATACAACCGTACCATAGTAAAGTATCATAGTTTTTAAACCAACATATATTCGATAGTAGTATTAATGTTACGGATAGTTTTACAATCTGGAGGTCAACACAATAAACGAAATACTCAATCAGATATATGTAACGGATCTGATTTTATGAAAAAGTCCTGATAAGGACTGATATAGAACCTCGTTTATGAACTAATAACATATGACCTTATAAGTCTTGAAAAAGACTGTAAACGTAACACTACTACTTTCTGATACTTATTAAACCGTAGTTCTGATATGTGATAACTTAATATTGTAAGTACAATATTAAGTTATCACAATACACTCAGGGGAAAAAAATCAATTGCCTATACATCAGTATAGCCAAAGTGAGTTTTTTTTTTTTTTTTAGAAAAATATACACATATGTCTATACCACTTTATTTACAAATGACTTACTTCTTAACACCAGGTAATATTTTTATATACTTATATATCATATTATGAAAATACAACGTTAAACATCAATAGTTGATGCGAGTATTGATCACTAGAGGGAGGCCTAGTCCCCACACCTGTACAGGTAGACTCCCAGGTGTGCTGACCTAGTTAGTGCTTCCCCTGCACGCTGCAGGCCTGCTGCTAGCTCCATGTTGCTCACAAATTTTTTCATTATTATCACTATTTGCTGGGCCATAATGGCTGTAAAATGTGATGCGTGTGGGCAAGACTACCATGGGAACTCGAGGGCTTGTCCAAACTGTACGTGCCCGAACGCTAGATGGAAGTCTGGACATGACATGGTAAGTCATGACACACCAAAGGAGACATCATCATTCAACCATGACGAGGACGTGACAGGGGACAGGAGCGACGGAGTGACCGGTACAAACACCACCGATCCCCGACAACAAGGCACAGCACCCGGGCAGCATAGCTCGGCCCCGGTAGATGATACACAAGACCCAGATGAAGATTTATTAGCGTAAATCCGGGCAGAAGAATCACGCAGGGTGGAAATCAAAAAGCTGTCCAGAAGACAGGAGCTACAGCTAGAGTTGGCATCGATTAGGGCCGAAAATAAAAGGACGATCAGGGATCTCAATGATGGCGTTCGGGCATGGCAAGGTGCTATGTCAATTTATGGCGATGGGGCGAAAGGTCTACAAGGGACAGTTTGCCCCAATGTTAATCCTATGGATGTGGGCACAAACATTCCACCTGATGGTCTTAATGACAGGGACAACTCACCCCAAGATGTCCAAACGATCCAATTTGGCCCAAGCGTCCCTGGCGCATCGCTGGTATCCGGCGATCAAGCTCTAGCAAGCCAGTTACAAGCGAAACTGAATATTTGCTGCGGAGTCCAAGATGGCGGAGCCCCCCTTCCGGTTGGCAAGACTCAGGCTAGTAGCAAAGCTGTTTCAGGCCAAATAGGCCTTCCACAGGCCTCCGTGGTGGAAAAAACTTACTACAAGGACTCTTTTGGTAACTTCCATGAGATTTCCAACCCAAACATGCCCAACAATGGGCAGAATAGCTCAGGAGATCCATCGCTCAGCGGAGGACCGGTTATAAACAAAGCCTCCGGTGGTCGCACGCTCACCGAAGGTGCAAGCTATCAAGAATATCTGTTGTGGAAGCAAGGTAAATTAGTTGGCAATGCTGAATCTGGTGTAAATAAAGGTGTTATTACTGCGCCTCAGGGTTCTCGACCGCTAGGTGGGACTGAAGGACCCACACCCCTGGGGGAAGGTAGTACTCCTTTGCTTTTGGCTGAGCCTACTAGTAAACCTCACCATATTATTCACAACGGAAGTGTATATAAACTGTCTAAACCAGCTGTACCTGCAGTACCCAAGAGAGTTATCCACCAGGGCCAAGTTTATGAGTTAGTTCAATCATCTACAGCTACCCCCCATTTGGCAGCGGCTCAACAGACGCTTCAGACAGGATTATCCAGCACGGGATTATCTACATGCTCACTAGGCCTTCTAGATGGAGACACCAGCAATTTGTTTACGGCTAAACAAGTTCAAGGTATGCCTGACCTGGATTGGTTAAATAATTTTAAAATGCTGTCGGACACTACAAAACGCAAGCGTTCCACTAATAAGTTACGCCCTGACTTCCACATTGATGTTGACAAGAAATTCGAAGAAATGAGTCTTCAAGAGCTGGTCAATGGCATGAACTGTGTTGCGGACTACATAAGTAATTCCAATCTCCCTAGGGTCAGTCTAGATGGCTACAGAGCACATATGCGATTTGTATCATTAAAGGCTCAAGGAAATGCTTTCTCGTCCAAAGCGCTTTCTAAATATGATCATAAGGTTGTGACAGATGTTATAGAAGGCAAATTGGCGGATTTTGAGGCAGGGTACAAACCAGCCATTGAAGCGCATTTGAGTGCTGAGCATATGTGGGTCGTAGAGAATTTATCAAATCCCAATTCCAATTCTCAGGATAAGACCAGCAACAAGAACAGACGCCGGCGTCAGCGGGGACAGCGTTCTGACAACAACACTGCTGGTTGGCCTACCGATGTGTGCTGGAAATGGAATCTCGGGTCTTGCGACTATGACCCATGTTATAAAAAGCATGCCTGTGCTACATGTAGGGGGCAACATAAGAATAGGTTCTGTAAGAATGATGATTCCAATGCTGCTAGCGCTGCTCCGCAACAGTCTTTGGGCCCTCATGATAAGCAGGAAAAACACAAGCCATGACTGGATGACTTATGCTGGCTGTGGCTGGGGAGTGACGATAGAATTACATGTGCACCGTCTTTATAAAATTTATTGAGCACCTATGTTGACCTTGCTCCCCTGTGGGACTAATATTCCTTTGTTTGTCCAAGGAGTACGCGCTCAATTTAAACCGTGCGGTTGGCGCAAAATGTTATCAGGTGGTGACGACCAGGTGTTCGGTAAAGATGCGTGGGATTTCAATGCCCACTATTTGTTGGATGGCATCCTACACGGCTTCAAGCTGGTGGACCCTGGTGCCCCCGTTGAAGGATATTTCTGCAAAAATTATTCTTCGGCCACTAATGATGCTTTCAGTGCTATTGACGCTATCGTATCAAACGAGTTAGAGAGTGGTAAATTGTCTGTTGTCAAGGAACAACCAAAATGCATTCATGCATTAGGTGCGGTCACCAAATCCGGTGGGGGCTATCGTCCAATTACTGATGCTAGTAGGCCTCTAGAAAAAAGTATTAACAATTTTATGGACCAGACATTCCATTCTTTTAGCTATGAGTCAATTGACAATGTCTCGGCCCTGATGACACCCGGCTGTTTCATGGCGGTGACAGACATCAAAAGTGCATATAGGACAGTTTTGATAAGGCCTGACGATAGAACCCATCAGGGTCTCTTCTGGAATGGTGAATTTATCCAGGACAATTTCATGAGTTTTGGTATGAGAGCAGCACCGTACATCTTTAATAGTATTTCTGATGCGGTCGCTCGCTATATGACTGCTAGTGGTTTCTCCTGTCTGAATTATCTAGATGACTTTATCGTTCTAGGAACCACTTACGAGGAATGTAAAAATGCTCAGCTCTACCTACATGCCACTTTACGCTCTCTAGGTTTCTATATAGCCTATGATAAGGTTAGCTCACCATCGCAGGTCCAACGCTATCTGGGTATCGAGCTGAACTCAGTGCTGATGACACTAAGCCTCCCACAAGATAAAATAGAAAAGCTACACCAGGAACTGCGCTTTTTTACTGGTCGCCGCAGGGCGACAAAGCGGCAGCTGCAACACTTGTGTGGCATACTTAGCCATTGTTCAACCCTGGTGCGCGGTGGGAGGACCTTTTCGCATCGAGTCATCAGCATGCTACGCGCTTTCACTGCTAGGAAGAGATATATAACTCTTTCTGAGTCCTTTCAGGAGGACCTATGCTGGTGGAACCAGTTTGGGGCTTGGTTCAATGGTTCCTCCAAAATAATCTGTCCAGCCCCTTATGTATCGGCCATATACACTGACGCATCTGGCACGGGTTACGGTGCCATACATGGTCTAGATTGGATCTGCGGTCAATGGTTCGACAGTTTGATTATGGAGTCCGATCGACACAGCCATTGCTTAGCACCTCCCAATATGGAAATCCCTGTCAACATCAATGTCAGATAATTATATCCGGTATACGAGGCATTGGAGCGCTGGGGCCCCTCATGGAGGGATTGTAAAATATTGTGTTTCACAGACAACACCCAAGTGGTGGGTGCCATAAATAAGGGCAAGAGTGATAACTTTGTTTCTATGTGTTTACTGCGTAAAATGTTCTGGCTAACTGTTATATTTAATTGCCAGCTTATAGGGGTCCACATACCGGGCAAAGACAATATTGTTGCTGACGCGCTGTCCCGTGTCACATCAACAAGTGATATACCACTATTTGTGTGTTGCAGGGGTGGAGGATCGAACCAGACAATTGGACTTTGAGGCTTCTGAATTGAGAGCTCGGGCTTGGGCTCCTAGTACTTGGCGGACAAAAGCCTCACAGTGGAAACGCTACATAACTTTCAGTTTTTCAGTCCTCACCCCAGCTTTGCCCTCTACTCCTAAACACTTGTGTTGTTATATAGTGGACCTGTCTAAAAATTTGAAGTATTCAACAATTCAGAACTATGTTAGCGGAGTGATTTCTCTTAATGCTTATTTTGGCTATGATGCCAAGTATATCCGCTCAGACTTCTCCTTTATCATGACTATGGCAGGGATCCGACGTGTATTAGGTGATCCCGAGCCAGTTCGCCCTTCCTTTACACTGAAGGATATTCTAAGTATGTTTGCCTTTGTGGACATGTCAAAACTAGAGGATAGGGTCTTGTGGACCTGTCTCGCCTTAAGTTTCCGAGGACTACTGCGCAAATGTAATATCGTTCCCGATAGCACTGCGGCTACTGGTGTGCATTACCTCAAGAGGGGCGCTGTGTCTTTCACTGATTGGGGCCTGGAAATAGCGGTCTCAAGTTCAAAGACAATTCAACATGGTCAAAGGGTACATAAAGTACCTATTACTTTGGCTCCAGGTTCCCCACTGTGTGCGGCTAGTTTGATAAAACGACATATGGCTGAATTCCCTAGCAAGGACCCGGAGGCCCCAGTGTTTGTATTACCAAGGAACAATATCCTCACACCTGTGACTTATCCAATTCTGTTGGGTTTCCTAAAAAGGCTCTTGAAATCTGCTTCATTACCTAGTGAACGAACTGGCTTGCATTCATTCCGCAGAGCTGGAGCTCTTTATATGTACAATCTTGGTCTGACAATCGAAGATATCAGACAAGCTGGGGATTGGGCCAGTATGGCCGCTCTTCTATATCTAACCAAACCTTACAGCTCCCGTATTGACACTGATTACGTTGTTTCCAATTGCTTGTCAAAGAACTTTACCATTTAATTCTTACTTGGAGTTTGCCGGTGTTCAGTTTCACAGGTCCAAGTCCAGATACTCAGTTACTTGTTCCTATTCTCCTCGTAAGGATTAATGTTAAGCATCAATAGTTGATGCGAGTATTGATCACTAGAGGGAGGCCTAGTCCCAACACCTGTAGAGGTAGACTCCCAGGTGTGCTGACCTAGTTAGTGCTTCCCCTGCACGCTGCAGGCCTGCTGCTAGCTCCATGTTGCTCACAAATTTTTTCTTTCTTTATTTCTTTCTATGTTTTCTGTTAATAAATAGGCCGGTGTTCAGTTTCACAGGTCCAAGTCCAGATACTCAGTTACTTGTTCCTATTCTCCTCGTAAGGATTAATATCCTGGTGTATTAACCATATAGGTCTTACAGATCTATTATTTGAACACATTTGGTGTCTTATAATATCATATAATAATCACAGATCTGAACCTGTATAATATCAAACATTGAACTAGGATAACCAAGTTATAGTTAAGCTTGGTTTACGATAAACCTTTTACAAATATAATATGGTTAATATCAAACACATAGAATTTCACAGTAATAATATTATGGTCTTTTAACATACTCATATGAATATATTTAACGTATAAGTAATCTAGTATTCGGATGCTGTCTTGGCGTTGAAGTCGATGTGGAGAAGTTTATGTAGATTAATCCGTTAGTGGTCAGCTATCCACGGGATGGATGTGCTAGTCTCTTATAAAATGCAACATGGTAGTTGATAGGGCAGCTACCCTAATCCTCTAGTAGTGCTCAAGTTCCTTTAGTAATAGTAATGTATATTTGGATGGATCATAAGACAGAGGCACACGGGCCATTTAATCCTGAAGTGAATGTCCGTAAGTTCCTAATAGTAATAGTAAATATGTAGATAGTCCGGAACGTATATCCAAAGCTATTGTAGAATTGTTCAGCTCCAAGTAGTAATATTCGAATAAAACATATCCATCTGGGTGTAGTTTAACATCATAAGTAGTAAGACAGGAACAGGAACAGTAATCGTAAATCCACATCTGACAGCATCCCACATTCCGGGCCTCCCTAGCCCACTTAAAAGGGTCTATTTCTCCTCTTTCCTATCCCCTCAGGATGTGTGTGGTGCACATATGCGCAGGCACTGACACATTCCTCTGTGAAATTGTGTAATGTAGTTCTCGCCATGGATATGACCTCAGCTGTTGAAATGGCGTTAAACATCTATTACTCACTACTCACTCACTGACAGCATCCGTAGACAGCATCCATATCTATTTGGACAAATCCAGGGTATCCGAGGCTAGGTCATTAGAATGTATGGAGTTTCAGATAATATACTGTATACTCTGTATACATTCCAGGTTTAAGGACTGGTTATAATATAGAACCCGGAAACACACTAAGCTGAATGCTTAGCATGTTTCTTCTTCAGAAGGGCTAGAGCGGATTTGGAAGTACCATCCCACTCATCCAGATCCACTCGGACACTCTCATGAATTTAGTATTCAATCTAGTGTTCCTCTTCCTCATTGACACGTTTTTCGAGGACATGGACATCCACAGCTGATTGTTCCTTAGCAGCCACGGCCTCCTCTTCGAGTGATTTTACATCAGCTCGGATTTTTGTTTCCAGGCAGATATGTTCTATGTACTAAGCTCTGCCTCCTCCAGTAAAGAGGCAGCAATCAAAATTTGGGAAAGTATGAAGAATTTTCAACCCATGACATATATTGAATTTCTAACATTCTTTGCTTGTGAGGAAATATTGGTAAACTTAATAGAGCATTCAAATCAGAATCAGATGAAAAGGGAATTCAAAAACTGGTGAACTGGTATTTAAGATGCTGCATGAAGTGACAGAACTCCCAATAGCAAAGTATGTAAGTAAGGGTGATTAGCTGGTAGCCACAGAAAAGATATTTCACATGCATAGATTATGAGTTAGAGCAGACAAAAAGAGTCATCTGACAGTTGCACCACCATATACTGTAGTTACACTGAAATCTGGTTGCCGGGCTCTATCAGATCTTTTAGAACTTCCAATCTACTTTGAAGAAAGAATAGAATATACAGTAACTAGAGAAAATCGCATCACGACCCCTCCTAAAAACTTCCAACTGGCCAACTTAACCATTTGGAAGCCTGTTTTGGACCAGAAAATGAATATTAATATTGAAATCCAGAAATTAGGTCCTATTGAGGACAAGAACATTGAAGATCTGATAGAAGAACTTGAAAAGATAAAAATTCATAAAGAATATCATTTTTTCATCTCCTGCTTTTCCTTTCATTGTGATAGCAATAATTGTAATGTTGATTGTGTGTGTGATCATGGTTTTATGCTGTAAAAGGCAAATGCTCTTATAATCTCTTGTACAAAAACATTTAAACAATAACCCAGGAATTGAGAGTAATAGGGCCGAATATGTAGAATTAGGTTAAATCAAAACAAGAACACAGAATGCCTCCATTAATAAAAATAGTGAATCGCTCAGAACAACTGAAAGTGAACCGCTCAGAATGAGTGACTCAGAACCTCCAGGGACAAGTGATACAGAACCTCCTAAAATCATTCCTCCTGCAGTTGCTCCCTTTTTGTTTACTGGCACTAGCTCACCCTCACCTCCCAAATCTAGGTCTCGACAACTTCTTCCGAAGGACAATACTTTTATAAGAAACCCATTTTGATTTATGTGAGGGGTTATGACATTAAAACATCTGAGACAATAGGACATACCCTTGTTTGGAACTTGAACGAGGATACTGAACTTTCATATATATTTTTACATATCTAACCAATACATACATTTTAGCACTGCTCTAATAGGATGGAGTAGTATACATGACTTTTCAATGATAAGCTGATAGGCTTGGACACTTGTGTATTGACTCAATTATTAAGCCGATACGCTTGGGCAGTTGTGTATCATGACTTCTAATTATTAAGCTGAAAAGCTAAGATGTAATGACATATTATGAAATATGGACATGAGAAAAGAGATGAAATAGAGGACAGTTATTTGCAGTTTACCTAACTTTCTAATCAAGCTGATAAGCTTGAAGGTTGGTAAGATGTTATGCTTGTGGTGATAGAGAGGGACTTGATTATTCAATATACAACTCTTGGTATATAACCTTCAATCATAAGCTGAGAAGATGGCAAGACGTTCTTATGAAGATGAGATGGAATGAGATATGAAAAAGTTATCATAGTTTTAAGTTCATATGTTATTCCTATGTAAGCACAAGGTGATAGGCTGATAAGCCTGCAGACAAATCGAGAGTTATACATTTAATGATATACTACAGTATATTCAATATGATTTGTTTTAGTTGACTTGAATTGTTAGGGGTCAGCTAAAATTAAGCTTGAATTATTGTTTTTCAACAAGTGAAAAACTTCTGGGAAGGGGAGGGGTGTAACATAACCATGAAACATATGTATTATATTGTATTGCTGGTACAATTGTACTCAAAAGAGGTTGATTGGTTGTCTTGTTTGTGTACTTGGTGGTAGACTCTCCCCCACCATCTTCCCTTCTCAGAATTCTTAGAATCAGAGGGTTGGGAGGGTGGTGGAATGGTCAGACTGGAGTGTGATGGTCATGTGTATGTGGTGTGATGTGGTCTAAACCAATCAAGAGAGTTTGCTACTATTTTTGGGGACTGATCTCAGGACCCACCCTGGGAGGGCCTCCTTCCAGAACTGGAAGGGACCTATACACCAGTGGTGCAGGGGTGGTGGCTGGTCAGATGCATCCCAGCAGCAGTGGTAGAGAGAGGCAGAGGGCAGAAGAAGTGTGGTGGGATCAGTGCCCAATGTGTATGAGTGGTTAGGTTGGGTGTGTTGGACTGGTCTTTGAATAAAGAGCCTGGAAATATTAATCTTAATCACACTTGTTGTGTTTATTATATCACGATATCATTGATCCTGGGCAATACCTCTTGTTGAATACGTGAATTCAACATTTATACTAGTTAGAACAATCACTTATCCACTGTACTTTTAGCCCAATGTAATCAACCATCAAGGGTAAGTTTTCATTAGCTTTATAATACAGTGACGAAAGTCACCGAAGCCGAAAATCCCTGAAATGGTCCATAAGAACACATCTAGATATTGATTTTGTATATGAAATGATAGATCTTTGGGACTTGAAAATCTCTGAAATCAGGGAAATCCTTGAAGGCTTTCATCCCTGATAATAAAGAGCGCCACAAAAACGCATTACAGTACGACATCCAAAGCTTCCCTTTAACACCCGAGAAAAAAAAACCCATTCATTTGTACCTTGGTGAAACTGGTGTCTCCAACACATTGTTCATGTTTTCTGTGTATCTCACACATCATTAATCTCTAACGTGCACGTGATACAACATTCGAGATTCAACAAAGACTTATCAGACAAAAACCATTGAAGGTAACATTACTAATGACTTAATAGGAAGCGCAACTCTAAGAGGACGAATGGTCGGGACTTCCTCACCCTGACACCCTAAAAGAAAGCCCAAGAGAACTAAATATACTTCACTTCAAACAGTAACCCCCCACTATCACCCATAAGTTCTACAATCGTCAACATTCCATTTTTTTAGCGCCTCCCACGCCGCGTAGCGGCGGTACCGCGAAGCGGTACGGGAGTGCACTATGATGATTTCATTTGCCCCATGTGATGAGGTCTCACAATACAAAATTACTGAATACCGACATTAACGGCGGGAGGCGTTTTTTTACGCGGTCACAACCGCATTTCTTGTTTATGGTATTTTTTGGTGAAAAAGTTCTCTTCCTTCATTCATTGTGGGAGGGGTGGTTTTCCACAAAAGACAAAATAGTGACGATTAAATGCATAGTGCACAATAAGAAGAAAGATGTTTAACATTTGTATTATTTACTAATATATCTAACAATGAGCAAAAATCAAGCACACAATGTACCATCCACTATTTGTATTTACATACCTCCCACCAGCATTGGATTAGAATATTTTCAAACATACACAATCACAAACTTATTTAACATTGCACTTGGAACCCAACTGCAGATACAACTTAACTAAACCTCAAACCTGGTTAAGGTTTTATCAAGTTTAGTTATATGTGTGCAATTGTATGAATAATGTAAGGTAAATTACTCGTTAAGACAACATTGCAAGGAAATTTATTTCTTGTTTCTTTTCGATGCAAAACTGTCGTTTAATTTACCAAACTCTCAAATCCAAGACAACACTTCACTCAACTTGATGTTGAATAATTATAATATATTACTATGATTTATCATGAACAAATAACACTTTTATGTTAGGTAGAGTGGCATCACTTGAATATACGAAGCTGTTGGTAGCGTTAAAAGATAGGGCTACATAGGAAGCAAGCTTTTAGAATAGATAACACGATACATATAATCATTAATGTGACCGAACAAATCAGGGACTAGAGATAAAATCAACAGATTTAAGTCAAATCTGTTGACTTTATCTCTAATTCTCATTTATCTCTAATGGGGGCACGCATTGTCAAATTGACAATACTCGCGTAGTCCTTACCCTCATTAGTCTGTGAAAAAAAGGGGCAGAAACAGTAACAAGAGAAAAATTCACTCTCTACAACAATCACTACAGTTAACAGTTTTTTTTTTTTTATATTTTTGAAAACGGGAAAAGCTTGACATATAAATTTGACAAACCGCACATACATACTAGAGGATTATACACTATCCTACCAAAGCTTTTTTTCCATGGAATTTTGTAAGTTTTATCACAGAATGCTCGACCCATGATATGGGACCAGCATACTTCCCTCTACCAGTCATGTTTGTGAATCAAGTAGTCCTCACGGCAAAAAGGGATTATTAGAATTTTTTTTGTTAGACTTGTTAATATCTTCATTAAAAACAACGCTATTACATATTTTTTGTTAAAGCATACCAAAGCATTTGCGTTAATATCTGCCAAATCTCGTAGATAATAGTTAATGATAATGACACTGGTAGAGACATATATGCTGTGTTTTTATCACGAGTCTGATTTAGAATAATGAACACCAACAAGGAAATACACAGTGTTTATGTTAAGGTGCTTCACATCCCACTGCCCAAGATGATACCATAAGCCGCACCCTATCTCTTTCTGATAAATAAAGCAGTAACCACCATATCACAGATGTGTATGTGGGTCAAGAGCCTGCTGGAAAACTCTAGTATCTGCATGTGCAGCGTAGCCTAGTCTTGTCAAGGAGTAACTTAGTTTTTACTGAGATCCACTTTTGGGAAAGATGAGCTAAAATCGTGACTTCAATTGGCAATTTAGAATTATCACGGTGCGGGAACTGTATCTAAGTCATCTGCTTCAGAAAATGTTTGGCGTTACCAACGAACATTTAATTGGCACTGCCTTCTCCAATACAAGAAAGATGCCTCGAAGTTTATTCATATTAATCCTAAGCATAATGAGATTCTCATGTTATTCTTGCAGTGATTGTTGAGCCGGTACTTTTAAAAGGTTAGTTAGCTGCCAATATCTGTGTTATGCCTACATATTCTGAAGAAGGTGGCAAGTTACTTATGTGTTGTGTGCGATTCGTTAATACCGTAGTACCTTGCGTACAAGACGAATCTCGCATACAAAGCCCTCTCTGAGTTCAAGTAAGTGATTTAACCCTCTCCCCGCCGAATACGGCACATTCTCCCCTGAGTGAGCCCCTATAGAGGCTTGTGGGGGGACAGGGTTAAGGTGCAGCTGGAGCTTATTTTTGCAGAGTTTAGTGATGTCATTTAGTATAAAATCCTTGCCTCCAAGGTGTACCCCGACTTTGGTCTAATTATAAGGGGCAAGGGGCTATCTTTGTTTATGATCTGCGCCTTATACAAGAGGTATTACGGTAATTCAAGTGGGTGAGTCAAACGTGATTTATCTAAGTATTGAGTGTGTTATTGTAATGTAAGTAATTCTATCTATTTACACTACTGTACCCAGTTAAACCAAAACAGAAAATGCGCAATGTATAAAACATTCTGTAAAGTATTCCCCATCAAGTTCATAAGCTATGAAAAAAGCAACCCATGGCTATTAGTTATACCTGATATCCACCCCATTCATGTAACAGAAAACAAAAACCCGAGTACCAACTCATCGCTTACTATTATGTGGAACCAGTTAAAGAACCTCAATACATTCAAGGTTTGGTTTTGGAAGTTACTTTTACCAACTGCTTAGATCCTCTTGATTGCAGTTCTCCTTGTCTTTAGGCATACGCTGCACAAGACCCGTCATGCTTTAACGATGGCTGACTCAGACGTGCCCTCTTCAGCCTTGGATTCTGCTTCTGCTGCAGCCCGGAATTTTTCTTCAGCGTCATGCTGTTGTTTCATTTCACTTCGCTTCACTTGTGTGTAGGCAGTGGAGCCGAAAAGCACTACAAGGTTACTCATCCACCACATGGCGGTCTTTGTTTCATGGTAGTAGGCCGTAGCTAAAACAGTCTGTGCACAGGCCTTTGCTGTACCTGAAATGTTGTGAGTCAGAGGCGAAGTCACTTGGATCTGCAGCCCAGTGACGTAGCCGATAGCGAAGCCAAACACACCACCCATGGTCATCACAAACCAGAATGTAGGGTCCCATAGCTTGGGGAAATTGATAACCTCTGGTATCTCATTAAAGGCCAGCATAAGGGGCACAAAGAGGATACAGGCATTCACATTGTTGTAAAGAGCCAACCTCCATACATTCTGGTCCACGGCAGGCAGGACCTTCTTGGTGTAGATCGCGTACATAGCAACTGAGCAACTGGCTGCCACACCAAAGAACACTCCCAACACTGAGAGAGTACCTTAAGAAAAAAAAACACAATAATCCTCATTAGCTTCTTTTAGAACATGGGGAGAAACATGATCTGGTCTAACAATCATGTAGAGAGTAAAGATTGCTTAACACCATTTCGACAGCTACGGTCATATTCTTGGTGAGTAAACTACATTAGACCAGCATATATATATATATATGTGCACGGGGTGAAAAAGATAAAGACCCTTTTAAGATGGGCGAAAGAAGCAGCTAACAATTATGGTATTCAACGGTGTGGGGATTATGGTACATAGATACACATGGGTGAAATTGGGAAGAAAAACTTTGAATGTAAGACACGCATCATTCTACAAACCCTATTGATGGGAGGCTAATGCCATTTTTCGCGTCTGCACAAAACTGAAAACCTCCCTTGGTCAAAGAGAAAGCTTCCATTAAGATGAACTTACCTGCTACACCCTCCTGGTCAACACCAAGGAAAAACCCTCCAACAATAATTGCGCAGCATGCAAGGGCTTTCAATGAGGTTTTTTGTTGAAGGAACACATAGGTCAGCATCTGTCATGAAATGGAGAAAACACAAAAACAGAAATAAGAGTGACGATTATTTCAAAATCTATGCAGGAATTTGACCTTTTTATGACGTAATCTAGGAATAAAGTGTTGATAAATTTTAGTGGGATAATACTGCTTGTAAACATTGAAAGTGACTAAGTTATGATTGTTTAATGTAATTTTGATAGCTAATGTCACATTCATGAGAAAACTACATTAAATATTAGTTAATAGATGAATGAACATGCAACTGGACAGATATATGCGAAAGGGGCAGAAAAGAGAAGATAAAGACCATTTTAATATTGACTAGGGAAGCACTCATACTGTGAGCATATACGTACCACATTGAATACAGTCGTTAATGACCGGCCGATGTAATAGAAGGCGACACCCACATATTTCAAACAAAGGTTGTTGAATGAGATCATGGCCACAAAGACGATAGACAATGGTAATACCTGAAAGCAGATGAAGGACAGTTAGAATAAGTTAATCATTATTTTGCGACAATAGTTTTTGTAGAACCTTCACTTGTGAGCAAAAAAAATGCTCACTCTAGAGTCTGACCTACAAAACATGGAAAGTTCTTTTAATATCCAATGAGATTTTTGTTAAAAACAAAAAATGTACTCAATTACCAAAGTTATCTTCTAATCATTATATTAGTATGTCCAGATGATATATCCTAGGGTACTAGTAATGCATTCTTACCTGTTTGCATATTTTTATATCCAGAGAAAATTCAGGGAATGACACCTGTGCTGGAAATATCTTGGCAAGAGTAGAAAACACCCCACATAGAAACACAGTCACGACACATTGGTACCATGTTACAAACATAGGCGCATCAAGCTGAAAAAAAGTTGGGTGATAAAACAAGGTATTATATCAATTACGGTATATAAGTAGAAACTTGAGTCTACTATGCTCGGCAGTATGTAAGGGATAAGCCTGATTTTAAAATAGCAGGGACATACATCTATTGATCTATTCAAATGCCCCGTCAAGATGACCCTTTCCTGAGGGTGTGTGGAGGTTTTAGGGTTAAGTGGCTCTTTGAGTAGTTTTACTCCTGTTAGGCAATTCAACAGGCTAATAAAATCCATGCAACGAACTTTTAAAACAACATTTCTGTTATGATTACAACTAAGCTATAGAAATAGGACTGTTCAAATTTAGGATGTAAAGTATTTGTAACATGAAACAAAGTACACGAGGAAGAAATACTAACCTTCAAATCTTTACTGCTCAGCAAATATTTATTTAAAAACACCATAGAGATTGACACAAACCTGGAAGCAACGTGGAGAACATAATCAGCGGGGAAGATTGGTTGTTGTAGAATTTGATAAGTACAATTAAACCTTATACATAAACCATGGCTTATAGGCTTAAAATGCGGCTTATACGGAAACTCGAGATGCGGCTTATAGGACAGGTTTTCTTTGTGCATGTAGCCTATCTATTTTCCAACTCCGGGTGTGGCTTTAATACAGTAAGACCTTCTCCCAAAGTCAGGGTGTGGCCACGTGAATGCAGGGTTTTACAGTAATCAGAATCATAGTTGGGCCAAAAAAAAAAATGAACTGTTTGTTTCAGGTCATCCGACCCTACCTAGCAAAACAGGGTCATCTTTGAAGAAATTATCATTATTTTTTATACATGAAATTCGAAACACCTGCAGACTGAGAGCCATTATTCAGGCACGGGCCGGGGTGAGATTTTCGTCTGTAATTACCTGAAAATGACCCCCCCCCCCACCACAGGAATACATGTACATGTACTCCAAGATGTCATCCCGCTCCTTGCAAATATCCAAATATGAAGGGTGCCCCCCCCCCACTCAGGAATACCCTTCCAGTGTAATGAGAGAAGAATCCCATGATTATAGATGTACACTCTGACGAGAGGACAATAGGAGAGGATCAAAAGATTGAAAGATCAAGACTTCTGTAATGGTTCGTATTGACTTATATGTTGGGTGGCTCTTTGGCTCGCTTACCACTAGAAATACCAACACAACACGAGTAGTTCGGGTTGGGCAAAGCCCCAGAAACCCCTACCTCTCGGGTAGGACTTTATTCCACTCTGGTCTACAGGTTAAGCTGTGCGTCTGGGCTGGACCAGGTCCAGTCACCTTCTGCCGCTCGTCCGGCTTCTTAGTAGAAGCTGGACGCGAGGCATGGTGCCGCCCCCTCTTGTACCAACGGGGTATCACAAAGCGACACCTAGCTGGCATAGAAGGAACAGGCACCACACGAACACGTCTCTCGGATGAACGGCACTAATATATATACGACGATACCGGCCCCTACACCACCCCCACTAGACTATACCTAGGGTTGGGTGTAATTAACAAGTACCTATTGTTAGCTTTATACAGTAATATCATACACAAATAGGTAAGTCTATATATACAGTTCGTATAGGATATAGAACACTTAGGGGCATTATAAATAATATGTACATAATGAGGCATCGTCGCATATAACCCGAAGTAATGAAGATTAATAATAACAAATAGGAAGTGGCGCCTTATGCACCATCGACCTATGGTGATATATAGTAACAGTGTTACAATGGTGTTATTATTATAAACGAGACGCATTTAAATGTTGTAGACGAGTAATCAGGTGATATGAATAAAATTTTACAGTATTAACTAACCGACCCGAGGTGGGGTAGATAACCCGAGAAAAATTTTGTTTGTTTTAATTACAAGAATATAGATATGATATAAAAATATATTTATACAAAAATAATAATAATACTGATAAATATAGGTGTCCTACCAGGGTAGCAGGATCACCCTTACAATATACCGGACTTCCGGCGAATCTGGAACGACTGGTTTCTGCAGCTCCATCCGGCAACATGTGTGTGGTGGCAAGCCACGTTGCTGTTATGATGTGCCCTGATGAAGATGGGAAGATGGAGCCCCGGTTAGGTGTGGTTATCCTTTTGTTGTTTCGGATTAGCGTCCATCTTCACTGCAGGTTCCGTTCCAGATTAAGGATCCAGCGTAAGGAACAGTGCCTCTGGCATATTAAATGCTTTTACCCTCGGGTACAAGGAAGACACCGTCAGATGGACACTTAAAGATCTTCCGGATCCGTGTCCATCTTCTCAGCCGACTCCACTGAGGCAGATGGAGCCGAGCTGCTACAGCTGCTCGCAGAGAGCGCCGCGGAAGCCTCGCTGGGCGTATCGCTCCCCAAGCTCAAGGCCCTCATCACCGCGGATGGACTGTCCATTGCCTCGGATGCAGGTGAAGCAACCGTGGCAGTTGGAGCAGTCCGGGTGACAGAAGAGGCCGGAAGCAGGGGAGCTGCCGGAACTGACGGAGCAGCCGGGACCGGTGGGGCATCCGGTGGGACATCCGGGATGAAGATAAGGGACGACGGTAAGCCGTCCCACTCCTCCAGGTGTTTCCCGAATGCCAGGAAGAATTTGAGGTCAGCCTCCTTGAACCTGTGAATGTACCTGGCGTTCTCAGCTTGGTGGAACTCCTTAAGCTTTTCAGCTTCCATCTGCTGACGCCGGCAGGAGTGGCCGGAACCGGTGGAGCAGCCGGGACCGGTGGGGCATCCGGTGGGACATCCGGGATGAAGATAAGGGACGACGGTAAGCCGTCCCACTCCTCCAGGTGTTTCCCGAATGCCAGGAAGAATTTGAGGTCAGCCTCCTTGAACCTGTGAATGTACCTGGCGTTCTCAGCTTGGTGGAACTCCTTAAGCTTTTCAGCTTCCATCTGCTGACGCCGGCAGGATTCGAGAGCCTCCTCGACTTTCTTCCTTTCCAGCTGCCTGATTTTATCTTCCTCCCTCTTCTGGACTTCGTATACCAGATTGAGGGTGGCTTCAGTCATCACCCGCCAGTAGTCGACCGACTTCTGGCGGTGCAATGCCTGCCACTCTGCCATCAGCTCATTCTGGATCTGAACCGTTTGGACATCCCGGTGGTCAACAAACGTGTTCGGATCCTGAAGACCTGACAGTGTATCCGAAATTAGCTCCATCAGGGGTGCCCGAGGGCCCGTTGGTGGAGCTATGACTGGTGGAGGCGCGGTGGCTTCCACTGAGGCAGGCGGAGTACCTGATGGAGGAGCAGACGGGCCCTCAACCGTTATCCCGCCCCGGCCTCGGCCACCACCCGGGGAAGCTCGGGTGGACTCCAGCCCACCACGGCCTCTACCACAGGGTTTGGTCCGGCCCAGGGAGGTTAGGACCTGCGACTCGGGTCCAGCTGGTCCCATAGCAGGGAACTTCGCCGCGTACTCACTATACGTGGGGCGCTTGCCGGAAGATCCCTCTCCAGCCCAGTAGGATGTATACGCAGATGGGGGAGCGAAGACTTCGTCCCCATCATCATGGCTGCCAGAGGCTTCGCCCGGGTGTTGTTCCGCGGGTGCAGGTGTTGAGGTGGAAGGTGTGGCCGGGGTGGCCGCCTGGCTAACCGCCCTACGGGCCTGGTTGCTGGGCATATCCAGAGCCGAGACTTGTTGTCCCGACTCACGACGATCAGCTGGGTTTGCTGGTCTTGGCTGGTCCTTGCTACCCGAAGGGCTTACGGACCGGTCTGCTCGGGTCCTTTTGGAAGCACCGGTAGCTGTGGTTGTGCCTCCTCCGGGACCCTTCGAGCGGGCCTTGGCCTTCTCCCGCTTATCGTCCCCTCGCCACTTTTTCACCTTCAGGTGCACCTCACTGGGCATCCCGAACTTCGTGGACGAGAAGTTGATTTGGAAGAAGGTCAACAAGTTGCCGCTCTTCCATGAGCAGAATCCGGTCTCGAATGCCTGCTCCTTGACGTCTTTCACGCTCAACGAGGCCCAGTTAGCTAGGAGCTCGTTGAAGCACTTGATGGCTCGTTTCCTGGTTTTCTCCAGGCCGATACCATGGGCTTTCTGCAAGTGCAGAGCCATGTCTCGGCGCCGGTGAGTGCTGAACGAGCCATCACACTGTTTGCTTGGGCGGTCTCCGAGCACACACATCATCACAGGCTTGTGGTGCATGTGATGTTCTACGATGTGCCGAGCGAAGCGAGGCTTCGTCTCGAACATCTTCTCACCCGTGAGAGCCAGCTGGCATGACTCGAATGGGCACCGTCGGCGGTTGCCGGTTGGTCCCCATTGGGTCATTGCCCACTGGACTTTCGTCCGGGCCTCGTAGCTGTAAATCGACCCCAATTTGGATTTCAGCTGATCAATCCAAATGAGGTAGAATTTACCTACAGGCGTATCCGAGGGGCCGGATTTCATCCACTCCTCGTCATCGCTGTCACCGTCCTTATTGACGGCGCCGGGACACATGTAGTGGACCGTGTCGTAGGCACAGTCCGCGAAGCAGCGGGGAGTCCGTTCCTTGAACCCCTCGGCTGCATTCTTCCACATCCATTTCTGATTGTCGTCCTTCGGGACATCCGTGGTCATTTCTTCCCACGTTGTCACGGACTCCAAATCAGATTTGGCCGACTCGGGCAGTTCTGGATCGCTGTCGCTGTCCTCACTGTCCGTGTAGATACCTGCTCCCCTACGGCTGGCTCGGCTGGTGGTGGTGGTACCAGCCGAAGCCTTGGTAGAGGACTTGGCGCTTTTTCCGCTGGTACTGGCAGTGGAAGCTGCAGCAACCGAGGTGGCTACTGTGGTGGTTGTGGTCGTGGAGGCGGGCGCCTTCGGCTGGCCCTTACCCCTCGGCTTGGTGGGGGGCGTAGGCTCTGCCGGAGACGCTTTCGCTCCGTTCTTCTTCTTCCGGCGCTGAACCTTGGTTGGCTGCGCCGGCATCTCAGGACTGGAATCCGACTCCCGTGGATTCCTGTCCTCTGTACGAGGGCTCCTCCTGCCGCTGACCGGGGAGTCAGAGTCGGAAGAGACCTTGGATTTTAGCTGGGCCTGCTGCTTGCGATGGGCCCGGCGAGCTGCGGTGAGCTGCTTCTGCTGCTTGGCAAGCTCAGCTCGCTTGGCCTCGACAGCAGCCTGCTGGCGCGAGATGTCCTCTTCCGAGATCTCACCAGGTGCGTCCGGAATGTCGGCAGCTGGGTCGGTCTCGGTTGTGGACCTCTCGACGGCGATGCGTACATCCTCAGCCTCCAGATCACTCTCGGTGAGAGGACCCTTCGGCGCAGGTTTGCGGGTCAATCGCTTGACCCGGTCGGTTTCCACCGAGGACAAAGTGACTGTGGAGTCTGTATCCATGTCGGATTCAGACTCTCTTAACTCCGAGGCCTTTCAGGTGATGCCCTCGGAGATCAGCACGGCTCGGGCCAGACTCTCGTTGACCGCCATCTTCTCCGCCAACTTCAGGTAGTTGCGGAGCCAAGAGACTGGCATATTGTCAGCCAACTCGTCACTGCACGAGTCCATAACCAGAGTCTTGAAATCATCTGGTATGGGCTCGGGCACGCCTTGCTCCACCGCCATCGGTCCGCATCCGAACATGGAGGCGTGCATGGGGATGTAGGTCCCCCAGGAAGTGTACACCACACCGGCCTCGCGATCGACGTGTGCCATACGTTCGATCCGAGTCTTGAATCCCGGAGGATACATTGGAATGTCCAGGACATCCACTTTGCTACCCGAAGCTGCTGCTGTAGACGAGCGCTCCGGGCGTGGTGGTGGTGGAGGTGGCATCCTCTCCCGGTCGGTGGCCTCGGCCATAGCTGAGAGCGTCCGGGCGGCCTCCTCTGTCGAAGAATCCATAGATTCCTCGACCCGAGACGGGACCTTCGGGTCCTCGCCTAGTTCCAACAGAACGTTGGCAGTCTGACGCGCGGCGTCAATCGTCCCCTGTGCCATGGCACTGAGGGCGACTTCCAAATGATTTGGCGTCTGTGTTGGACTCCTCCCGAAGGATTCGTCCAACAAAAGGGTATCGTTAGACAAGCTAACCGACAGCTAGGGCCTGTAAACTCCCAACACTAACTAGAGCAAAAACGGGTGGCGTCTAACCACCACGAGTCCGCTCTAGTTATGACCAGTATGACGTCAGACCTCTCGTCTCGCGAGATCCCACCGTGGCTATCCGGTGACCTAGTTCCGCGCTTTCCCGCCGCACCCGCGGCGCCACCTAGGGAACTAGATCCGAACTAACATTCGACTCGACATGCGAGACGCGGCCTACCACCCGAGTGCTATCTGCTGGAGTTTGGCGGTGTATACAACGCTTCAAAGCGAATGTACCGGTTAATCCGACCGCCGCTCACGGGATACAGCTACCCGGGGAGGGCGCGTTCGGCATCTCCAGCTGTGGAACGTATGTTACCCGCCTATGGCGGACAACACGCAGCAGCTCGTTGTGTACTGAGTTAGGTTACGGCAGACCTCAACCGGGGACTGCGTCTAACGCCTTCGGTTAGCCTTTTATTTTTCCCGGCTTTACGTACGGCCTTTTCCGGATTCCGCTTAGCCACTGCGGGCACCTTCCCATACGTAATGCCTTCACTCAGCGAGACATTTTTCCTTTTCTTACGATTAGGTCGTTTCCTGGCCTTCGTCTTCTTCTTCACCATAACCTCGTCTCCCGGCGTCTTTCTCGGCCGGCCTCTAGGGCGCTTCATCGGTACTACCACGCTCGGTCCGCTAGGGACAGATACAGGTGGTTTGTAACCGAACTCCCTCTCCGCCTCTTCGCGTCCCTTCCAGGGCCGAAGTTTTCCGACATTTGTCTTCCATTTCCCACCAGTTAGGCAGTCCTCCATCATCACCGTGGACTCGGAGATGACACGAATTATTTTAAACGGACCTTCCCGAGGCGTCACGAGCTTCAGCTTCTCTAGCGGCTCGTAGTACCTTAGTACTTTGTCCCCAACATTAAAACGAATTCGTTTAGCATTGGTGTCATAGCCCACCTTCTGCCACTTCGCACTCTTCAGCAGTTCTTTACGAACGGCCTCGTATGCCTGTTTGAACCTATCCCTTAATGACTCCACAAACAACACAGTGCAGGGCGCCTCCGGGTCTATCCCAACCACTCCATACACTAAGTCGGCGGGCATTATGATGTCCTCGCCGAACACTAGCATGTTGGGGGTGCAATTAGTGGATGAATGAACAGTGTTGTTGTAGGCGTGTACCACAAACTCGCACTGTTCATCCCAGTCGTCCTGGTGGGTATTAACCAGGGGCTTTAGCACTTGTATGAGGGTTCTGTTGAAACGCTCTACCTGCCCATCCGACTGTGGTCGGTATGGATTTGTTCGGGTCTTGCAAATGGCTAGGTAATGGCACATTTCCTGCCAAAGCTCCGACTCGAACTCCCTTCCTTGGTCGCTGTGCATCATAAGGGGAACACCCAAATGGAGCACCCAGCCTTTCACAAATGCCTCCGCACAAGTGGCGGCTTTGTGGTTAGGAAGGGGGAACACCCGAGTGTACTTAGTATAATAGTCGGTTACGACCATCATACAAATATTGTCTCGGGGCGTCGTTTTAATTCCGCTGATAATATCTATCGCTACTCGAGCGAATCTGATACCAAACAATTCCTGGGATAGGGGTTGCTTACCCAGGCCGGGTCCCGGCTTGTTTTTACAACAATCCGGGCAAGTGGCGATCCACCGGAGCAGGTCGCCTCTCATACCGGGCCAGTAGTAACGCCTTTGTAGAAGCTCTATTGACCTTTTCTTACCGAAATGGCCACTCGTTTGATGACCATGGCAATAATACATGATATCCCTCCTCATCGGGGTGGGTATCACTATTTGCAACAGCTTACCATTGGTGGGAGTTGTCTTCCACCTACATAGTATGCCGTCTCGGATCTCTAGCTCGGTCCATTGGGCTAGCAATCGCCTCGTCTCCCTATCTTCTAGGGATACTAACGGCCTTGCCGGTTTAATACCTGACCGTAGGTATTCCACTATGCGCGCAGTGGTGGGATCCGACTGTTGGAACTTCTTGATGGTCTCCGGGGACCAATCGAGATAGCTACACACAGCCTCCTCCCAGGGGATACGGGGGGTGGTATAATTAAATACCAACCCGGCTACCACAGAATTGTGGGCCCCGCAGTCTTCACAAGTGGCATTTTGGCACCTTCGGATAGGTCGTCTCGACAAGGCATAAGAGACGAATGGTCGGTTCTTAAGGTAAAGTCACTTCCCCAAAGGAAATGCTTGAACTTCTTCGTATACACCACCACAGCGAGGAGTTCTCGCTTGGTGGTACAATAATTTCGCTGAGTCTTGCTTAACGTGTTGCTAGCAAATGCTATTGGGACTTCGACTCCCTCCTGGACCTGAGAGAGAGCTGCCCCAATTGCATCATTGCTCGCATCGGTGTCTAAGATGAAATGTCCCTCGGGAGTGGGATATTTCAACACGGGTGTATTCCTAAACAAATCTTTTATTTTATTAAAAGATTCTTCTTGCTCGCTGGTCCATGGGAATGGGTCCCGTGCCCTACCCGGGGTCCAGTGAGCTAAGCACTGCATGGGGAAGCTAACACGAGAGTAATTCGGTATGAAATCACGGTAATAGGAACAGAATCCTAAAAATGATCTCACCTCCTTAGCACTCGTGGGTCTTTCCCAATTCTCCACAGCTTCTAATTTTTCCGGATCTGCGCTCACCCTGTTAGGAGTAATGATCCTTCCCAAGTATGTGATTGTTTTCTTAAACAAATTACACTTCTTGGGTTTAAGTTTAAGACCGTTTGATAGTATCCGGTCGAGGACCAATTGCAGATTCGCCAGGCATTGCTTGAACGACTTGCCGAACACGACCACGTCGTCCAAGTAGACCAAGCATTTCTTCCACAAAAGATCACTCAGTAAGGATTCCATCATAGCCTCGAATGTAGCGGGGGCGTTACACAATCCGAAGGGTAAGACATTATACTCGAATAGCCCCATATGGCTGGAGAACGCTGTTTTCTCCTTGTCATCGGGGTGCATCGGTATTTGCCAATACCCGGACTGGAGATCCAAGGTACAGAACCATTGGTTTCCGCCCAAGCTATCTAAAGTCTCGTCTATCCTTGGTAAAGGATACGAGTTCTTTGTTATACCATTCAGTTTCCGGTAGTCGACACAAAAGCGGATTGTACCGTCTTTCTTAGTGGTCATACAAACAGGGCTGGACCAGGGACTCGAGCTAGGCACGATGACCCCTAGGTCCAACTGTTTTTGTATTTCCTCTTCACAAATTAACTTCTTCTTTAGAGGAAGTCTACGATACGGAATTTTAAAAGGTTTCTCGTTGCCCACATCTATGGTGTGCAACACCTTATCGGATCTACCCACCGGTCCTCCCTCCCTACCAAAAGCACTCTCGTACTTTTGTAGGAGTTTCGCCAGGCAATCCTTATCCTCCTTATTCTCTAAATCAGACTGATCAATCAGCTTTTGAAATTCTTCATCCAAAGGATGCTCACTAACAGGGTTCAGTGGTTTATTGAATTTAGCCTCGGCGACATGTTCTACCGAGCTCATCCTCCCTATACTGTCGCCTCGCTTCAAGTAAACCACCGAACCACTTCGGTTAGTCATGGGTAATACAGTCCAAGCTGCATTAGCCACTAATGTATCCACTGAGTCCAACCCGATGCTCGACAAGTACACCGTATCGGGTTCATAGACTCCAGCTTCATTCCTTTGGGCCATGGATCCGCCACAAAGGACATCGCAAGTGGTACCCGGTGGGATCTTCACCGTGTGTATCACTGATGCAACCGAAGACACCTGTCTCAATACGCATTGGACATGCAAGCCATACGGGTTCCGTATACTCATCATACCGTCCCTCGGGTCCAAGACGGCCCCGTATAAGCTTGCAAAATCCAGTCTGAGGATTCCGTCATCACTAACCTCTGCTATAGTCGGCGAAAGAACAAATTCTTTGCCTCCTATACGGATAGGCATAAACGTCCTACCAAATGTACGCATACTGCTTCCGTCGGCCGTGCAAGCATTTACCCCCGTTTTGAGGTTCTCATGGCTGCCGGCCACCGAGTCGAAAAACCTTTTGGACACACAGGAGTGGCTAGCTCCGGTATCCACCAAGAATTCTCCTACCCGGCCTTCCACAGATATGGGTACATACCACCGTCTCCCCCCTTAGGGTGAGGGGTTACTGGTAAACTGGTGAAAGTCTCCCGAATCACCAAGATTCAATCCGAGTCCTCTCAGGAATTCCAGACACGGATGACTTGGGGGAAGGCGTGTCCCACACACTCGGATCAACTCTTTGATCCATCCTTCCTCTCCCCTAGTGCGGCCACTCGCCTCCATATGTTCACTCCCATACATACAAGCACTAGGGTCCCCGGCCCCGGCCAAGGTGCAGGGGTGCGCACCCCCAGCCACCCGGCCTCCAGGTGTAATTGATTCGAAATCTTCGACCGGGTCACCCCCAGTAGCATTTTGGCATTCGTTCTTCCTTGGGGTCATATCAGATGCCGTTGATACAACCCCCACTAGTTTTCCACATCAGTGGAATCCGTAGTGTTCTCCCTTCCTTCGCCATTGTCCTCGGCTTCATAGAAGGCAGCCATTACCGGCTTAGCAGCGGTACACTCAGATGAATAGTGTCCCATGCGCTGGCACCTGAAACACTTAACAGTTCGGCGATCCACTCGGGGTCTTTGCCGACTGGCTTGGATGGCATCTGTAATTTTCTTACACATGTCCTCCATAAGTTTGGTCATGTCTGGAGACTGACCCTTCACTTTATCAGTGCTTACGGCAGGCTTGGCTGCCTTTTCGCCGACCTTCGGGTCACTCTTGACCTCAGTTGATGGTCTAGAGTCCCTTGGCTTATTGAACGCCTTCCTTGGAATATACTTCCTGCCGGTAGTATTCTTCCTTAATTGGACCGAACAGAAGGTCCCGTCCTCCTGTTCGATTTCAATCAATTCGAAATCGTCTGAGGGAACTTTTACCTCAGACTGCTGGACTACTGAGACCAGGGGAGCCGAGCTGCTGGCATTAGGTATCTCCCCAGCTAACATTGTTCGCTTCTTCACGGACATATCTATACCATTAAATATGTCGTGAAGCGTTACGCCTTCTTTCCAGGCATCCCTGGCAGCAATCTGCTCGTCTCGGTCTCTCAGACCCTTGACGAATTGTGTAATCAAATCGTCCATATACCAGTCCTGGTTTTCAGTACCGGGTCTAGCCTTGCTTAGCAGGGCATGGAGCTCCATACCGTATGCTCGGAAAGCTTCGTTAGGCTTCTGTGTACGTTTCTTAAAACGGACCATCGGGTCCTCCTTGACCATGTTACATAATAGTCCGCTAGCAGATTCTACCAACTGCTCAAAACTCCCTACAAGACCGTACCAGGTCCGCCATTGCTCTACAGCCATGCGACCCGGCCCGCCTTTCAGACATCTTACTAGATGCGGCTTGGCCTCGTATGGGGTCCACCCATTACAGTTCATCACATCGATGAAGTCTTCAAACCACTCTTTCCATGGTCGAGTACCGTCATATTCCTTAGGAATAACGGCTACCCTTCGGGCAGAATTATGAGCATACATCAACCTAGTGCATTGCTGTTTGCTCCATTCAATCGCCTTGGTTTCATTCAAGGTTCGATTGCCCCCTATACCACCGAAGCTCGTATTGCCCGGTGGAGGTGGTGGTGGTAGCTGTGTATTCGTCCACTGTAAACCACTGTGGTTCGTATAGCCCGCACCACCCTGGTTAGGGCCGGGACCCGAGGTACCACTGTAGCCTGTGGTACCCGGGGCACCGCCCCCTCCTTGCGCGTTTTGATAACCGCCGCTGGAAGGTTGGTTTCCCGCCGGATGACTGCCATCGTTTGATGGATTGGGTTGGCTGCTGTTATTACCAGCTCCCAACCCCACACTATCTCTCGGATCCACATGTATGTGGAATCCGTTAGTCTCCACACTACTGTCGGAGGCGTCCCGTGGTACATAGTCCGGGTCCAGATTGTGGACTATGGGGACTTCACTTATCCGGACTCTACTAGTTCGGCCATGCTTATCTTGGGTTCTGACATAAACTCCCCCTTGATCTACATTCCGCGTCGCATTATCATTGATAAAAGGATTATACGGCGGATGCTTCGGCGTAGAACAGGAGACTGGGTCACCCTGTTTAACGAACGTCGAGTTCGGGTTTGTATCCTTACTCGCCGGAGGGGCATTCGCTTGCTCCTGCTCCTGTAAATAACTCTCCATGGCAGACTTATTTATTGTGAGGGTAGCTAAATCTGTGGTCAGGTTTCGCTGTTCCTCCCTCAGCTGTGCGTTTTCTGCTAAGATTTCGGATCGAATCTTTTCATTTTCCGCTACAGCTCGTTTTCGTTCTTCTTGAGCGGCCAAAGCCTCTCGTTTAAAAGTATCCTTTAGTAGGCGGTACTTTTCACCCTTTTCTTTCTGAGACCTTTGATACTCATTGGTCTCTTTCCTTATCTCGGCTTGTTCCGAGACCATTTTGGCCTCTGTCTCCGCCTTCCGGAGTTGAAGTTTCTTTAGCTTCTCCTCCATAGCATGCAACTCTGATTGTAATCTGTTTACATCCCGGGCCTTAGCAACCTCCTCGGCTCTAGCCTTTTCGATTGCTCTAAGTCTATTGGCTTCTTCGAGTTCTAACTCGGCCAATCTTTTCTCTTTCTCGCGTTCGTCTCTCTCCTTCCTCTCCAAACGATGGGTTACCGAAGTTAGACGATATTTTAGGTCAGATTCTTTTAGAATCGCCTCCTGCTCATCGGACCGAGACTTCCCTTCTATTTTCCTCTTCTATTTTCAATTGGGCCGCCATGAATTGTTCATGTTGCCTCTTAGCCTGTAACTCTACCTGTTCTTTGGCTTTCAAATAGGCCGGGGTAGTTTTATACCCGGGACCCATCCGACGTCCGTATATAGACCTGCGGCTGCCTCCAGGATTAAACATGGAGTCAGACAAGCCTTCGTCTAGAGATCGGCCTAGGTGATGCCTTTCCGAGCTTTTCGGTTCAGTATCCCTAGGCTTAATCTTCGCGTTCACTTCTGGGACCACTGGGTCCCTTATGGCTTTACCATCGTCGCTGTCATGGTCCGACGATGTCATTAATGGGGCTACCTCGTTTGCACTATCTGGTACTGCTTCTGGGGGGGTTGCAGTACGTTTTCCAGGGCTTTGTGCTACTGGCATACCCAAGTTACTAGCCGCTGGATTATACATTTGTTGTTGACTGGGTTTCCAGTCTAACAACAGATGCTGGGATGTGAAGTCATCCTCTTCGAATCCCTCTAGCCCAGGGCTGGGGGGATCCGCTTCGGGTTTCCCGAGGCTTTCGGCCAATATGGCCGCGCACCACCCCCGAACCAACTGGTCACGGCACCAGTGTAATGGTTCGTATTGACTTATATGTTGGGTGGCTCTTTGGCTCGCTTACCACTAGAAATACCAACACAACACGAGTAGTTCGGGTTGGGCAAAGCCCCAGAAACCCCTACCTCTCGGGTAGGACTTTATTCCACTCTGGTCTACAGGTTAAGCTGTGCGTCTGGACTGGACCAGGTCCAGTCACCTTCTGCCGCTCGTCCGGCTTCTTAGTAGAAGCTGGACGCGAGGCATGGTGCCGCCCCCTCTTGTACCAACGGGGTATCACAAAGCGACACCTAGCTGGCATAGAAGGAACAGGCACCACACGAACACGTCTCTCGGATGAACGGCACTAATATATATACGACGATACCGGCCCCTACACTTCTAAGAATGCATACTGTAATGCCAGTTACAGATTATGTTATGATTTTATATTTTATAGGACGTGCAGTGGCATCTTTCATTTGGATATATATGATCATTTTCAATGAAGCAGCACAGCATAGCTGCAATGCCATCTTTCATTATGATTCATAGATCATTTTCAAGGAAGAAATGCAGCAGAGCTGCAGTGCCATCTTTGATTATGATTCATATGATCATTTTGCAGGTGACGGATCACACCACTCCATCAGCCAATCAAAGAAACAGACGCGGGGTCATTGCATCCAAAGATGGGGACTGTGGGGTTTCAGTGCATCCCTAGACTTGCATAGTCCTTACAATTATTCTATTTTTACCAAAGCCTATGTTAGGTGCATATGGTCATAGGATTACTATGGGTAATAAAAAATATTTTACTGTTTGGAGACCTACAAAAGGAAATGCTATTCTAAATGCGCTAGAATGTCCACCATCTTGTATATACATACTGAAGCCATAATTTCCTGAAGGAAATATAGCAATAATATAAAGATTTTTTTCATCCGATGTAGCCTACCTACCTACCTACCTACCTACCTACCTACCTACCTACCTACCTACCTACCTACCTACCTACCTACCTACCTACCTACCTACCTACCTACCTACCTACCTACCTACCTACCTACCTACCTACCTACCTACCTACCTACCTACCTACCTACCTACCTACCTACCTACCTACCTACCTACCTACCTACCTACCTACCTACCTACCTACCTACCTACCTACCTACCTACCTACCTACCTACCTACCTACCTACCTACCTACCTACCTACCTACCTACCTACCTACCTACCTACCTACCTACCTACCTACCTACCTACCTACCTACCTACCTACCTACCTACCTACCTACCTACCTACCTACCTACCTACCTACCTACCTACCTACCTACCTACCTACCTACCTACCTACCTACCTACCTACCTACCTACCTACCTACCTACCTACCTACCTACCTACCTACCTACCTACCTACCTACCTACCTACCTACCTACCTACCTACCTACCTACCTACCTACCTACCTACCTACCTACCTACCTACCTACCTACCTACCTACCTACCTACCTACCTACCTACCTACCTACCTACCTACCTACCTACCTACCTACCTACCTACCTACCTACCTACCTACCTACCTACCTACCTACCTACCTACCTACCTACCTACCTACCTACCTACCTACCTACCTACCTACCTACCTACCTACCTACCTACCTACCTACCTACCTACCTACCTACCTACCTACCTACCTACCTACCTACCTACCTACCTACCTACCTACCTACCTACCTACCTACCTACCTACCTACCTACCTACCTACCTACCTACCTACCTACCTACCTACCTACCTACCTACCTACCTACCTACCTACCTACGGGAGTGTTCATTTTTCTTACAAAAAAAAATCCAGCATGTGACTAGGCTATAATGTAAGGGGCACAAAAAAATCAGACCCCTCTGAAGGCAGAGTCGGGAGAGCTGCAAAGATTTCGGTGTATGCGTGTGAAAATCCTGGGGGCACTCGGGACTTTCTATACTTTCTATGTGTGAACATGCCTCCCGATTTTGTACCCTAATCAAGGGGAAATACAACGAAATTTGAGACCCTTTCCAAGGGGAAGTGCCACAAACCATACCATTCCCAAGTGTGACTGTAAAAAGCACCCAGGAACCCAGAGGGGTCTGAAATTTTACATCCGACACCCCCCTTTTATTTTTTGTAGTGCATGGGCTCTTTACCCTCTACAACCCCCCCCCCTAAATAACTTCATAAGGGAGTGGTCATTATTTATCAACAGGGGGGTGGTGGGTTTTCCGCCAGACATGTGAAATTATTTTACGCCCCACCCCCTCAAAAAAATGTTTTGCGCCCCCTCTTGTGCCGGGGGGGGGGGCAAATTTTCACACTCCTCTTTGATCTATAGTAGCACATGGGCATTTTCGTTAAATAGATAGGCCATATTTGATCAGCATTTAAGTAAGTCACTCCCAATCGGATCAGGCACGTCAAACTTGTTTGATATTTGATCGACTGTCTGCATTCCCTTCAAGAGAGGTCACATTTCTGTCTGGTCTGAAATTGGGACACTACTACTAGTACTAGCCCCACCCTGAAGATTACTAGAAAGGCCTACTTATGCTAATTAACAGGAAACCTCCATGAAAAGAGTGTATTATGGGAAACCTCAATAGCCTGAATGGGTCAAAAGTTTTTACGCCCCCCTCTCAGGAGGGGTCACAAGCTTAACCTTTACAACCCCCCCCCAACACCCCCTGCTGATAAATATTAATATTCTGACCACTCCCTAAGGGAATGGTCATTTTTAACAACAAGGGAGGGGTGGTAGATTTGGGGGCAGGGCAAAAAAATTCAGACCTCTCTTGGGGGGAGGGGCAAATTATTTTCACCTCTTTAATAACAAACTACCGTAATCTCCAGCGTATAAGACGCGTCCTCTACGCCAAACAAATGCCTTGTGCGTCTTATAGGATTTCTTCAAGTTGGGGGTGCGTCTTATACGCGGGGTTTTCCAACATCTCATTTGGGAAAATGCGCCGATGACAGCTTGAACTCATAGAGCCTGCACCGCGGCAGACCGGGAGGTGTCGACGGGCGCTCGGCAGGTTTGACGCCGACTGTGTGCCGGTGACAGCTTGAACTCATAGCGCCAAGCGCGGCAGCCCGGTCGCTGTAGATTTGCTCGGCGGGTTTGACGCCGACTGTGTGCCGATGACAGCTTGAACTCATAGCGCCAAGCGCGGCAGACCGGTCGCTGTAGATTTGCTCGGCAGGTTTGACGCCGACTGTGTGCCGATGACAGCTTGAACTCATATAGCCAGCAGCGCGGCAGCGGTGTACAGGCGCTCAGCGGGTTTGACGCCGACCGTGTGCCGATGACAGCTTGAACTCATAGAGCCTGGGGGTGGGGGGTGGGGGGGTGCGTCTTATACGCGAACCCCCCCTTGGTGAGTTGGGGGGGTGTCTTGTACGGGGGTTTTCTAAATATCGATCCAGGGAGGTTGGATGCGTCCTCTACGCGAACCAGCCTACCGTGAGTTTGGGGAGCATCTTCTATGCGCACCGCGTCTTCTACGCGGGAGATTACGGTAGTGCCTTCGGCACTACGGGGGGGGGGGGGGACCATATCAGGCCCAGCATTTTATTTTGATGTAGGCCTACTGAACAATCTCCCCGCCCCCATGTCAAATCACGGGTGTTCGGACACCCACATCCAGTCACCCACGTTAGTTCCCCCCCCCTCCCCGGACTGACGCCCAGGCCCGGGGTGCCCGGGCACTTGCTTATCCTCCACCTGACCGCAGCTCTACGGAATAGCGCGGGAAATTTCCATGGGCAGTGGCAGCATTCCTCTGACCCATATCTCACCACGGCAAAGCACGACCAACCTCAAACGTCAGGAAGAAGAGGAGGTGATACCGATTACAGCTTGTCCTAGCGGTCGTCGTCAGAACTAGGCCAAATCCCACATTGTCGCCCAACCGTTCATGGACGGGATGCTTCGTGTAATGCAATGTCAATGGGAGTAGGCCTATGTTCACAGATATATTTTTAAAATAAAACATGAGTCTCTTCAAGTCTCTAGGAATGAATTGAATGCATAAAATCCCAGTGAATTGAGTCTTTAACATCAAATAATTTTACTTTGCCATATCTTTGTATAAAGTTGACTAATTAGTGGATTTAAGAGAAGCCATTTTTGACAAAACGCTGCTTTCATATTATCTAGGCATTGTCAGCGACATGATAAGTCTTAGACACATGGTGGGAATGGTTGATAACATGGCTGCAATCATATAAACTTTGGATGGTTTTTGCCTTTGTCAATACCATTGGAATTTACCGGGGACACAGCAATATTTATTACGCGTGAGCGCCATGTTTACATGTTGAAACGCTGACGATCCCGAGACGCTTTGCAGCGCCGGTTCAACCTCCTCTTATCGTCAGGCAAGGTTTCTCGTAGGTGCTAATTCAAAGGTTTAGGCTGAGTTTTCTAACAAAACATCAGCTGTGTTGAGTATATATTTCAGAGGGTTCTTAAGATATACCATAATCTCTCCCGTATAAGACACATCTTCTACACCAAATAAATGCCTGCTGTGCCCTATAGAATCATCCCAAAGTCAGGGTGCGTCTTATAGACGGGGTACTTTTACAATAGACCGTGCCCACCGCGTGACCTATATAGCGCCGGCGGCCATGTTGGAAATACCAAACGTAAACAATGCCACTCCCCCTCACTGCACTGCAGTTAAGCAGCCTGAAATGGCTCAACATTTTTGCAAATAACTTCTGAACAAAATGTCTCCCATACTATCCAGGGGTATGCTTAGAAAGCCCAGACATTGGGGAATCTGCGGATATCCAAACATCTGATTTCTGATGAGTATGATGGATGTAGGAATAGTTTTTCTCAGGTTTTCCATTTTTCGGAAATGCCTGTCACTGTCACTAGTGTCAGTGCATGGGTAAATGAGAAAGTTAATTTCCCTTGGCCACATTCTTAGCCCCATAACTTAGGGAGTGATCATTTTTCAACAACAGGGGGGGGCCGGTAGGTTTGAGGGGGTCAGAATTTTTTCAACCCCTTGACAGGGGGGGGCAGAATTTTTTCAATACCTCTGATGGGGGGGGTCAAAATAATTTCACCTGTTTTCAGTGGAAAACCCCGCGCGTTTCTATAGGCTAAAAGGGGACGTCCGCGCGCGATTTTTGTCCATTATGGGGGGGGGGTCGAAAAAATTTTACCCCCTCAAGAGGGGGGGGGTCGAAATTTTTTTTGCGCGTCCGCGCGCAAACCCACCAGCCCCCCCTTGTTGTTAAAAAATGATCACTCCCTTAGAACAAAACTTCCACCAGGCTATTCCATGATATGACAGGAAAAATATTGGGGGATCCATGTAATGAATTTTTGAAGGTCCTGGATGATTAAGGAATCAATTCTTTTAGGATTGTCATTTTCGGAAATAGTTGTCAGTGCATGGGCAAATCAGAGAGTAAGAAAGGGGCTGTATTTTCCCTGATCACATTCTTCTTGACCCCACAGATCAGAGCCCCTAATGACACTACGTTTTAGGGTCTTAGTGATCCCTCAGGACCCTGCAAGAGTAGTTGAGGTTGACACTGGTACTGTGCGATAAAACCGGAAGTGGCACATACTTTGTTTACATGTGCTTGGTTTGTACATTTACAATTGGGTTTCATCAAAATCATGATGGTCGATTAATCTTTAGGCATATTTCTAGAAGATTACAAATAATTGCACCATAAGGCCATGGGAACTCAGGTTACAGTTTACCGTCCACCGCCCGCATGGCTCTAAAGGGGCCGCATGAAAATTTTCATTATTTGAAAAAATTTCATTATTTCAAAAAAATTTTTTTTTTTTTTTTGGTTGAAATAATGCCAATGATCGTTTTACATCGAAATCTTGATTCATAAAATTTTATGGGAAGATTTCCATCAATGAAGCCTTTTGTAATGATTTGCATCCCAATTGTGAGAAAAACAAGCATTTACTACATTCCTGTCTTGATATAGCTCCATAGAAAACATGACTACACATGTCCCATACATGTAGTATCTGTGTTGTTGATAGGCCTATATATATGGCAAAGTTATGATTAAGAAAAGTTGGTATCTATAAATAAACGGAATGTTGAAATAATCTGTTTAATTGTCATCTAAGAACTACTGAAGAAGACTGGGTGGTAGCGAACCCTTTACTGAGTGAGTTTACCTTACCCTAACACTAGCCCTAACCCTGCGCGTCACAAATTGCCACCCCGTCTCCTTCACTCTACCCGTTAAAAAACTGTTATACAAATGAATCTATGGTATTTTTGTTTACATTAGGGAGTGGTCATTATTTATCAACAGGGGGGGGGGTGGTGGGTTTGAGGGGGGGCGTAAAAGAGGGGCGCGAAAACTCTCTGCGCCTCCGGTGTTGGGAGGGCCCAAAAGATTTTGACTACCGTCGAGGGGGGGTGTAAAAAATTTCCGCGCATCCGCGCGAAAACCCACCACCCCCCCTGTTGATAAATAATGACCACTCCCTTAGCTGGCATATATTTGGTTCTTGATAACTGCAGGCTGTAAAATCAAACAAAAAGTCAGTGTATGGCTTATACATGCATACTATAGGACTATGAGGAATACACGCGTCTTTAACTCGCGGTATACAGTTCGGAATGGAAAATAATGAATAATGAATAATGAAAAAAAGCCTCATCACTTTTCAAAATGGCTCGGACGGTAAACTGTGAACTGACTTCCCATGGCCTAACTCCCTATATTTCATATGCTACATGAGCTGCAAGTTTGGCAACTGCATGTCCGAAAATCCAACATGGCCGCCATGTTATTTTTCCAGTAAAACATGTCAGGATTTTTAAAATTACATTTTCGGCAGGTTAAACAAATCCCATCTTAATGAAATTAATTGTGGTGCAACTTAAGGGTTCAAACTATCCAAAAATGCAAGTTATGTTTCATTTCAAGAAGAAATAAAGACAGGAGAGTGCGCCTAAAATGGAGGCGCAACCAATCTCAAAAACTCAGGCCCAAGTATGCCCAACTCACAACAAGTATGTGAGTTGGGCGCCGATCCAACTACTCATAACTTTGCTTCTAGTTGGAATATTTGAAAAATTCTTTCAGTTTTGGAAAGCTCAAAATGCCAGGAATGCGTGAGAATGCTTTGTCTATGCGTGAGAACGTGAGAAAGTGTCAAAATGCGTGAGTCTCACGCCCAGGGCGTGAGACTTGACAGCCCTGCTACAGTAAACAGTGCTTTCATGTGGGTGGGGGGGGGAGTCCCTGTATTTCCAATATGGCCGCCGTGACGCGGTGTGACGTCACGTGGGATTCCTTTATAGAACAGTACTAAACTTTCAAAATTCATGCCCTATGTGCACCTTACAGTTTTCTTTCAACTCAGGGTGCGTCTTATAGGCGATGTGCGTCTTATACGCGGGAGTTTACGGTAGGTAAGATATTGTACGTCATCATTGCTGCACATGTAAACTTATAAACATTACATAACTCATTACTGGAGAAGGAAACTAATGGTGGAAATAGCAGCAAGTTCCGTGATCATGTTGTCAAGCACTAGTATGGCATGAGTATATTTTCTTTTTAAGGGTTTTCTCTGAACTGCCATCGAAATTATAGATTTAGGTTGTAAAGGATGAAATTTTATTTGATTTAGGCTCGTGAACATAAAACAATTTCTGGATTTTTTGAAAAAAATCGAGTTAACTTTGAGAAAAGTACATGCTGCTATCTAGTACTCTCGCACTAGTCTCAGTTGTTTATGTTGGTGCGTTCGGAGTACGGCCGAGGGATCAATGCTGGTTTGTAAGGCCACCCTCTATTGGTCCTCCCCATGTGGGTCAATGTTGATCCCCAAGTCAACTTACTACACTTCCAAGCATAGTTAAGGGCTGGTACCTAGCCAGACCTGGCTGGGGTGGAAGGGGGTGGAGGGAACAAGCTAAGGTTGTGTAGTTAGCGTTCGAGGTCACCCCTACCCATAATGCACTAGATATCGATAGAAAACCGCTGCCCGAACGCCTCGAATGTTTTGTTGACTCAGTTCGGGGTGAGTTTGATTAGAAAGTTAGGTCAGGATATTTTGACTTGAGTTAACTTACCAATATGCTGCTACCACGAGCGCAATGCGCATAGATTTCGCCCAAAACGTGTCCATTTTGACAGATAAGTTGTAAGACAAGATAACGTGGAGGGTGCTTTAATGTCAGTGTGTACAGTGACACACCTACAACTCTCTTCAACCCTTCTTTTTGACAACAACGTGGCGAAATAGTTAGCGGAATGTTTCTCGTCCTATCAGGCAAGAGAGTCAGAACTATCTGCTCCAATCGCATACTTCCCCTCTTCGAGCGTGTTTGACGCCACCATGTATCAGCTGAAGAGTGATATTTTACAACATAGCCTGCATCATATAAAAAGATAAATCCATTATATTTTGTTTTAGTGCGTGTTTAGATACGATAAGATAATTATCATGTCACAAGAATAAGCAAAATATGAGAAATAGTTTTATAAATAGTTTTGCGATTGCTGCCGGTTCTAGTATCGTTCACCTAAACTTGTTCCTTTCAGGCGGCTCTTCTTAACATTTCAATCAAGCTAGGTACAACCCTGTTGAACGTGTAAACGTCCCGTGGTGTGTTGACAGAATCTGTTTATTCCTGAAATCTGGTAAGTTTCATGGCATTTATGATGTATACGTTAATATATCATGATAATTAACTAATTTTATCGATATGATATCATTCTGTGGAAACAGCAGCATGCTAGTGAAGCTTAAACGGCATAGACTCTTTACCAGTTACAAATGTCAAATCCCGGTTCAACTTCAAAGATAGCTCACAAAAAGTCAAAATCGCGAGACCTAGCAGAAAAATCGCGACGACCTGATTGGTCGAGGGGTGGTCACAAGACCTTGTAATGCGGGCGTGCAATACCATGCTATATTTATTTGGTGTGTTTTTGCGCGGATGCGGATTTTCGCCCCCCCCCCCCTCGGCGACAGTCAACATTTTTTGCGCCCCCCGCGCCAGAGGCGCGGAGAATAATCATGCCCCTCTATGTTCTACAATAGTGCGCAGGCTTTTTTGCCAAAAAGAGGGTAAATTTATCTAGCCCCCCCCCCTCAAGAGAGGTCCAAATTTTTTTAGCAACCCCTCTTGGGAGGGGTCTGAATTTTTTAGGAGCCCCCCCCCCCTGTTGATAAATAATGACCACTCCCAAATATCTCATGGATTCACGCAGCCCCCACTGCCCCAGTCAGGTTCCCTGCAATTTCCCCTCTTTGTGATGTCTACTTTACACATTTCTGGCTCAATAAATATTCAAATCTCCGCATCCTCTGATACATATCTACTAATATTAGCCATCCTACATCCAAATATATGCAGTTATTAATTGTGAAATGTATGGGTACTTTGCCAGTGGCAACAGAATAGGGACGGGCACCACTCATATATAGGCTCTTACCTAGTTTTTCAAAACTTTATATTATCTATTCTATCTGTATACTATTGGATAGATCTCAAGAAAAGAGGTGGATTTGCTTTTTGAATGAAGTTTCTATCTTAATTCAAAGTGACGTTATGACCATCCAAAGACCACAAAATGACCCCAATATTCGGCCACAATAACCCAGTTTAATCAAGGTTCAAATTTTGTGATCATGCTAGTTGTGGTCAGAAATGCCTGGAACACTTATATCACTGTTTCTCAGAAGATATTGACACTAGGAACTTGAAATAAAAACTTGAGAAAAGGTCATTAAGGGGTGGTTCCAATGACCTATGGCCTGACCTTGATCTAGGTCAGGTCAAGGTCATTTTTAGTTCAAAGGTCAAATTTATTGTTGTTTTTTTTAGGCCCAGGCTAGGGGAATGTTCACTTGACTAGAATGGAGTTCACCCAGCCTCAGGGATCAGTACCTGGGGCCTTCCCCCTCCCCCACCCTCTGACTGATGTTCATACTTTAAAGTAAAGCCCTACTAGTCAGTCAGAGAAGTCCTGGTAGTCAGCCCTCCAGTAGGGGCCACCTCCAGGTGGTCCCTCCAGTGGTGGCTATAGGTGTGCTGCAGTGGGGGAGGTGTTAGGGCTAATCTCTCACTCCCCCTCACAGAGTTAATAGGTCATGATTTTGTAGTTGCTTAAAAAACACACTGCTGCCTATTAGAAATAGATAGAACTAAACGACCGTGGTGTACGAGGTGGCCGACCCCCCCGAGGGGTGGATCGGCCACCGAGGACACCAGGGGAGGTTAGTTCTATATTTATTTTATGTTTTTAGAGTGTTTAATTAACTGAAAATTAGCAAAATCTGTTACCGTAGTTCACCGCATGAGCGCCGTTCCGCCATTTTGAATGTTTACACGCAGCCAGAACGAGGCTACGGTACTGGATCGGCCGCTGTGGTGGATCGGCACACGTTACGCCACTGGGGGTGTGTGGATCGGCCCTGCAATGCTATCTCTATGGGAAGAAGTTATTCAAATATGATAAAGAAGAAAACTAGACATTTTCTAGACCTTATTTAACCAGGGAATATGTGAGTGTCATTTTTAACTACGTGAGATGCATACTTCATACCATAAAATTCTCCTGAACTTAAGTTTTGAGTTCACCTGGGAGAAACATGATTTTTTTCTCTTCAATGTATTAAACAAATACATGCATATTGAAGCCCTCTTCAAGCCCATTAAAATGATACCCTAATTGTCCAAATCCACCTGTAAACAGCTTCAGAATCAATAAGTATAGACATGTCAACTTCAGCTGCTCCATCTTTGCTAAATCACACTTTTAGCCTCCGCGCACGGCAGACCCGCGCAAGGCAGTTATGTCAGTGCCTAGTATATACAGTAAAAATTCATTACAACGAATCCTGTTACAATGAATTCTCATTTGTAACAAACAAATTCCATTGTACCAATCCAGCCTCATACATTTATATAGTGAAGAAATCCCTTTACAACAAACTTATCATGGCCTGAAATCGTTTACAATGAATTTTTCGGGCCTGTAAAGTAGCCTAACTGGCCGTACAATGACTTCAAAGGCTTCACTTGTACCCTCTGAAGGGAGATCTGAGAGGTGTCAGGATGTGTGATAGGGCTCTTATAGCCATTAACTTTGTGGTAGGCATGTCTGTGGGCCGGTACAGGATGTGTCAGAATGTGTGATAGGGCTTCTACAGCAGCCTATATGCTGCTATGAACGAGTATATGCAGGTATAGGAGATTCTGATAGGTGTCAGAATCTGTGATGGGGCTTCTACAGCAGCCTATATGCTGCTATGAACGAGTATATGTGGGTATAGGAGATTCTGATAGGTGTCAGAATGTGTGATGGGGCTTCTACAGCAGCCAATATGCTGCTATGAACGAGTATATGCGGGTATGGGAGATTCTGATAGGTGTCAGAATGTGTGATGGGGCTTCTACAGCAGCCAATATGCTGCTATGAACGAGTATATGCGGGTATGGGAGATTCTGATAGGTGTCAGGATGTGTGATGGGGCTTCTAAAACTGCCTACATTGTACTATGAACTTATTAAATGCCCTCTAACTACATTATAAATGATTATTTGGTTACAACGAAATTCGTTTATTACAAATATTTTCCTTTGTCCCAAGCACTTTGTTATAACGGAATTTTACTGTATGTCACTATAGTAAAGTTAGCAGTCATCAGGGTCTATGTTTATGTGGTTTGCTCCTATCAAATTCAATGAAATTCCTCTATCTTATGTAGAAAAGGGCATAGATTCCCATAAAACAGAGTCCTTTTCGTCTGTAATGTTTACTCTTTTTAATAACAGGCCGTGTAGTTAGTCATATTTTACGCGAGGAGAATAGTTCTGGGCCTGACACCATTTCTCAAAATTGTTATAACTATACTTAATTCTTACTCAATTAAAATATTCCTTGCAATGATCTAAAGCTAAAAATACAGGTCTTTATATTGTAGCTTAAAACAAATGAAAATTTTAAAAAATTCCCAAAAATTCCATCTATTGGCGCCAATGTGCTAGAAGCAAAAGAGTACCAGTAAGTTTGGCAAAAAAATAAGGAAAATCCTGACCTGCAGGTTTTACTCCAGAACCATGATTCGAATTTCCCTCAAATTTTAAGATGCATCCCCTGCTCAGATTTTTATAAAAACTTATTTTGCTGTGAGCGGCAACGTGTCTTCTTTAATATGATGTTTTTTTGGTTTTCTAATATCTTAATCTGGTGAAATATAATCAATAAATATGTGTGCCAAAGTCAAAACTGCACTGCCCTCACAGTGCAGTGTGTGTGGTGCTGATTGTCCTACATTCTGCATTCTGCTCAGTCAGGTGAAAAACCATGGCAGAAAAATATCATTTAATTCTATCATTAAAATGTTTATATCTTTGGCTATGGTATCTCAATTTTCATAATTGAAAAAGCATTCTATTGGTAAAATGTCAGACTTGTCGACAGTGCAACTTATTATCAGATTATCTACAAACAAAATTTTGGATGCCCATCATTAAATAGAAACAAACATCACAAAGAGGGAAATCTGCATGGAATCTGACTGAGAGCTACGTGAAAGCATGAGATAAGGCTGAGATTTGGTAACTATTGGACAATCTATAGATACCTCCCGGCTAGTCGTCAATGACCTACCCAGCTAACCTACCGTAATCTCCCACGTATAAGGTGCGTCTTATACGCGAATCAGATTGTGGATGGGTCTTAAACGCGGGAGGCAGGCTGCCTAGAGCTGGGGGTGCACCTTATATGCGTTTATTTTCCGATATCTTAATTGAGATATTGGGTATGATGCTGATCATATATTTTTTTCGAATGCCACAAATGAGGTGTAACCAGAAGTAGAACTTATCTCTAACATTGTAGCATCAGTTCTTTTGGTTTCTTTTCATACATTCATATATTCTATTAATGTTGAAGCATGTGAGGGAATGAATTTAAATCACAACAATATCTAAACATAGTTTGAACATCTGTTCTTAAGTCAACCATATAGCAAGTGTATATAAATGGTATAGTGGCTCCATCTGGTGGCACTTCTAGGAACCATTCCTATCACATATATAATTATAAATGATCATGATTAAGGTACAGTTTGAGGCAAATTTCAATTGTATACTGTCTTCTGACAGTTTTGAAAAATCAACCACATCATGACCTATTGACATGATAACATGAAATTATCATGTAAAACAGTTATCTAGACATGGATAACCTAAGATCCATTTACAACTACAGTAGTGGGAATACAATCTAACACATAATAATAATGCAAACTGTATCTTAATCATGATCATTTATAATCCTGTATTCAATAGGAATGGTTCCTAGAAGTGCCACCAGATGTACTGTAATCTCTCGCGTATAAGACGCCAAATGGTGAGTGGGTCTTATACGCGGGAGGCAGGCTGCCTTGAGTTGGGGGTGTGCCTTATACGTGGGGTATCTCCAACTACCAATCCAAAGTTATGTCCACAATGTCATGTATTTTCTTTATCAAAGAAAAGGTGTAGTCTATACCATGGTGCTCTATATACCCTTAAACTGCTGAATGAAGCATAGCATTCTGCTCATCATAAAAGTGTTTGGAAATGTATGTGCACCCCACTCACTGAGAGCTTTATTAATTATATTATTGACCTTTTAATCAAGAGAATCCATGCAGCATTATAATCAATCCTCCTGGCTGCCATAGCACTGCTGCCACCTGGTTTGTTATTCTAGAAATCAGAACATACCGGATTTGGAGGTGTTTCTTTATGTGGTTGACCATACTTATGGTCCCATTTTACTTAAATTGTTCCCAACTGTTAGATTTTTGGAACTGGTATGTGGCTCCGGCCTTCCGTAGCCCAGTGAAAACTCCCACCCACTGAGAACCAGCACAAATCCAATCAACATGTCTTCCTCAGCCCCAGATATCAAGTTACAAAATACAAAGGCATGACATATGACGTTACATTTCAAAACAATACACAATAAGTAAGTAGGTCTTAGAGATAAGATATCAAAGAAGAACTCCACATAAGACTAGGAACTGTGTTTATAGTGTGGGCTTGGGAAACTACTCTGAAAGTTCCACCACCACAAGACCAGGGCCACCGCTTACCATCGCTCCTTAAAGCGATGGTCCCATCTAGTCAATGACCGCCATCACTACCCAGAGCCGGTACAATCTTTGGCTTTGCCTCTACTGAGTGACATTCTGATGCAATGATGAATTACTCTTATTGCTAGTATAAAATTACCCAGCAAATACCCCGCAAATACCGCAAAACCCCACGTATAGGCCGCACCCGTATATAGGCCCCCTGACTTGGGGAGATTGCGATGAGCCACACCAGTGACCAGGCCCAGCCCAGGGGCCTGAAATAGTTCCAATTACAGTGCACATTACCCTACTCTGGGTGTGGCACAAAATTTTTATTTTAATTTCGGCTGCCAAGGTTGATTAAGGGCAATTTAACTTCAAAAGTGTCTTTCTAACCTGACAACGTTGATTGCCGAAATTCTGGTCAAAATGGGCCGGGAAAAAAACCAAAAAGACGCCGGAGCCTGACTTAGGACCCCCGGACGGTTGCAGGAGGTTGAACAGGGGACAAGTGTCCCCTTTGCCCGCTGTTACTGGGTTGCCCACCGACCAAATGCCCGTCGATGACATTGCTGAGCTGAAAACATACTACCGTAATCTCCCGCGTATAAGACGCGTCCTCTACGCCAAACAAAATGCTGGGGGGTCTTATAGCTTTCTCTCAAGTTGGGTGTGCGTCTTATACGAGGGGTAATTTTACTATAGAAATGTACTAATCTTACAAATTTCAGCCTTAAAATGTGCATCTTATACGCGAAAATGCATGTGCTGAGTTTGGGGTGCGTCTTATACGCGCGGCGCGTCTTCTACGCGGGAGTTTACGGTAAGACAATTGAGACAATCCTAGAGTCAATACTGACGAAGTTGGATGAGTTATCTTCAGAGGGCGCCACCACTGACAGAACTTCTGCTGAGAAAACATCCGATCGAGACAGCAGGTCAAGGCTGAGCCATCGCTATGGGTCAAGGTCCAGGTCGAGTACAAGCTCCAAAAGTTCTTCTTCAGTCTCAAGGTCAAGATCCAGACGTAGAACCAAAAAACCTCGGGGTGAGTTTGATCAGAAGAACTTTCTGGGCCACAAACAAAAAATTGACAACTTGGAGCGTTTATTGATTGTCAACATTTGTTTAGTAAATGTCAAATATGAACAAGGTGAAGATATCAGATACATGCTAGATCATATTGAGATGTTACTGGAAAAGGGTGCTACAAAAATCTATACTCTCAGTTCTCTTGTAAATTATGATGAGAGTGTAAAGGATAGGGCAGATAGAAAAGGCATAAAAGTATTCGAAATGGTAGAGAATTCAGACATATTACGCCACCAAAAATGGTTGCCACCTCAAAAAATCCTTGTTATGCCTTTAATAGGCCTGAGGGGTTCAAACTGAATCCATGCTGCTACAGGCATATTTGCAGTACTCGTGAGTCTACCAGCCACTCAGCTGACAAATGTTCATAAGCTGATACTGATAAATAGGATGTTCCCCCTGGGGAGGGTCCTACCCCCATTTCAGCTGGCAATGGGGAGGTAGTTGTGGTAGACCCTCATGTACAGGGTTTTATGGTTGGCAATTTGCCCACAGTTTGTGATGTTGATGAATTTTTTCCGGTCTCAGATAATGTAGACTTGTTCAATTTTGCCAGCTGTGAAAACCCAAGTAAATATGGGTTTTATTCTAAAAGTGTTCCCAATGTTGGTGATTTTTACCCAATTTTTTACGTGAATTGTCAGGGTAGTTCATAAATTAACGTTTTCCAGAGTTGTATTGATAGTAAATGTCACTGTGAACATTATATTGGTGGCCATAGAGCCCAAATATTGCCATGTCGTTTGGCATGTTTTTTACGACAGAAAGGTGTTGTAAATTTACCCAAAAATGACTTAGACTATTTATGGTCAGGGTTTGTTGAGGGCTTCAAAATTGTTGATCCTGAGTGCAAGGCTGAGTATGAGTGTGTCAATTATAAATCAAATTTTCAGGGTAATTTTTACAATGAAATGTGTGCAATTTTAAATGAGGAATTACAGGATGGTTCAGTTGTTGAAGTAACCTCCAAACCTAGATGCATACATGCCCTCGGTGGAGTCCCAAAAAGTAATGGTAAATTAAGGCCTATTACTGACTGCAGCTTGCCAGCTAAAAAAAGTATAAATAATTTTATGGATACAACATTCAAACCATTTTCTTACAAATCCATAAATTCTGTGATGGCAATGTTGAACAAGGATGATTTTATGTGCGTCATTGACCTCAAATCTGCTTATAGGTCAATCAGTATTCATGCTGAACACCAGAAGTTTCAAGGTTTCTCATGGGACATGGGTGATAGGCCTAGATTTTACCAGAGTAATAGACTAACCTTTGGTCTTAGATGTGCTCCTTATATATTCAACCAAATTTCAGATTTTTTGGCAAAAGTTGCTAATTTCTATGGCATTGGCAGGCTTGTTAATTATTTGGATGACTTCATCATCATTGCCAACTCAGAAGAGGAGTGTCTCAGCTTTAGGATTTCTAGAGAGACAGTCACTAGTCCTAGCAGGTCATGTATTTTTCTGGGTATCAACATTGACTCCCATAAAATGGAATTATCTTTGCCAAAAGAGAAAGTTGTCAAGTTGGCCCTTGCCATAGATGATTGCATTGGTAGGAAGTTTGCCAGTAAGAAAACTTTACAGAGTATTGGTGGCTTGATGTCATTTTGCTCCCAGGTAGTTAGAGGGGGCCTTACCTTCAGTAGGCGAGTATTTGATTTAATGGCAAAAGCAAAGTGTAGAGGTGTAAATAAATTAAGTCCAGGTATAATCAAGGACTTTTTATGGTGGAAAGATTTTTGCAGGGTTTTCAACTGCAAGAGTTTAAACGATGTACTGGATAAACCCATGGTGTCGGATGCTTCCATTAAAGGCTATGGGGCTTGGTGTGGCTCAGACTTTTTATATGGGTCCTGGAGCAATATTGACAACTCTAAAATTGGGTTGAGCCATTGGGTTCCCCTACCTAAATGTGACAACATTTTAGTTCATGATAGGAACATAAATGTATATGAATTATGGCCCATGTTAGCAGGTCTTAAGAGATGGGGTCATTCATTTAGAAATTGTCGCTTGAATGCTATCACAGACAATATGCAAGTTTTGGTAATGTTGAATACAGGCCATAGTAAAAACCCTCTGTGAATAAATTGATTGATAGAGATTTTTTGGCTTTTCTTTGTGTACAATATCGACATTTATTCAACTTATATTAAGTCTGCTGACAATATTCTTGCAGACCAACTGTCAGGATTAGACTACAAAAGTGTTCTTGCCAAGTGTAAAAAAACTTTGTCTGAAAACAACATGTGTATTTAATTTTTATACAGATCCCAGAATGAGGTCTCTGTTAAGAAAACAGGAGAAATTTGTGAAATCGGGTGTTGCCATGACAACTGTAAAAACCAGAAAAGAGCAATATAAAAAGTACAAAAAAATTTGTAAAAAATTTTCCCTTAAAGTATGTATACCCATGTTTGCCATCCCAGGCTTCTTTGTATTTCACTTATCTTGCTGATAAGATGAAGTCAGTCTCTATAAGGAATTATATTTCTGCTGTATGGTATTTTCAGAAGTTGCATGGTCACCCTGACTACAGTAGTAGTTTTATCCTAAAAAAAGACCCTAGATGGTGTTGAGCGTTGTCAAAGTTTAACCAAAGTTGTTAAATACCCAATTACCGTAATCTCCCGCGTATAAGGCGCGTCTTATATGCCAAACAAAATGCTGCTGAGTCTTATACAAGGGAGGGACATTGCCTTGAGTTTGGGGTGCGCCTTATAGAGGGGGTATTTTTACTATAGAAGAGTACTAAATTAACAAAAAATCTGCCCTTAGAGGTGCGCCTTATACATGGACTTGCATTCTCTGAGTTGGGGGTGCACCTTATACGCAAGCTGCGCCTTATATGTGGGAGATTATGGTACCACTGTTGACATGTTTAAAATTTTCTCAATCCTAAATATGACACTGAGGTTGGATAGGATTTTCTGGTGTGCCATTTTGGTACTGTTTAGGGCAGTTTTGAGGTGTTGCCATGTAGTGGACTCTATACATTCACTCAGGGTAAAGGATGTTGTATTAACTAATGATTATGTAAAACTTCACATTAGGACATCTAAGACGGACCAGTTTGGCCATGACCCCTATGACATATACCTCCTACGTAATGACTCCTCCACATTTTGCCCAGCAAAAATTCTGTCAGAGTTGATACGGACTGCTGGTGGCAAAGTTAATCAGAAATTGTTCCCGGTGGTGGCAAGACTACATGTTTGACATATTCATATGTGAATACGCGTTTGAAATTTGTCTGTCAAAATTGGCTTAGTAGATGAGAATATTAGTACCCACTCCCTGCGTCATGGTGGTGCTACTTTCCTAAAGTCAATTGGCCTGTCAGTAGAGGATATCATGAGGCACTCTAACTGGAAATTGAAATGTGTGTATAAGTACTTGCACTATACAAAACCTGAGCTATTGAAACTTGATGTATTGCCATCAATTGAGATGTAATAATTGATACTTCGTGATGTTCCATGTATTTGCCGGGTGGTTGGGCAATTTGTATATTCAGATCAATTCCACCAAACACATGTCTCTGTTCAATTATTATTATCATAGCTATTATACATCTCGTGGTAACCATAGCAACCGAAAGGAATATATTATAATGTCATTATACTGGTATCTAACTAAATATTGCCAGAATTAATATTATCTCTACCGGTAGTAATTACCGGTACTACCAATCGCCCCTAGTTAACTTATAGGGGAAAGAATCCCACAAACACTGAGTGTAAGACATGCAAAATGAGACATACTGTACAACATATATACTTTGAATGTACCGTAACAGAATTGTGTGAAACTAGAAATAGGTTCAAACAGAAAATCCGCAATATCATTAAAGGTTACAAGAACCTAGATAACTCAGAGAAATTAGAAATAATTTTGTCATTGGAACCTGACCATCTACCCAGGGACAGGTCAGATGTTGTGGATGATATATATATGTATTTTTGTGAAAACCATCTATAATAAAGCTAACCAAATATTGGCGGCCTGGCGCTGACATGTATGTGTCTAACATTAGTCAATAAAGCCAATCTTGAATCTTGAATCTGATGCAAATTTTTAATATCTTTTTCCAGAACATTTCCTATATGAAATAACCCTTAATGAGGATTCTTATCAGTAGGGAGATAAGTTGCTATGACGTCACTGCTGCCCCAAAGAATAGTCTATATTCTCGGGAACAGAACCCTGGTTACCGTAATCTCCCACGTATAAGGCGTCTCTTATATGCCAGACAAAATGCTGCTGGGTCTTATACGTGGGAGGTAAATTGCCTTGAGTTTGGGGTGCGCCTTATAGGGGGGGTATTTTTACTAAAGAACAGTACTAAACTGACAAATATCTGCCCTCAGGGGGCGTCTTCTATGCGAAACAGCCCCCCTGTGAGTTGGGGGGCGCCTTATATGCGAGCTGCGCCTTATACGCGGGAGATTACAGTAATAGTGATTGCAAGGGACCTGCCTAAGGGTCAATTTATATAGGCAATCTCCTAGAAAGTAACCTTTTTGCTGTTTTCTTTCCTAATATTCCGGCTTCAAAATAGTGAAATTTTTTAATAATCTTTCAGATTTTGTAATGCATTTTGCTGTGGAATGTTAAGATATTTTCTGATAAGGGTTCTAGCCCAAAAAAAAAGTGCTGTGTTCAGGTAACGCTACCTACCCTAATATGTTGGCCCTACCCTAACTTTGTTATGGGCATTTTTGGGAAAATCTGATATTTTGGCATTTATTGAGACATGGAATTTTTTTCCTTTATGATGTCGTGCATCAAATTTGCGTCACATAGGCGTGAAAATTTACAGCCAGCCTAAAAAAAAAGAATTCCCAAAATAAAAAAAAAAAATTCCCTACCTACCTACCCTAATTTTTTTCGACCCTGTTACCTGAACACAACAATCTTTTTAGGCCTAACACCTCTTTCTAGTATATTTCCTATATTAAATAACCCCTTGTGAGGATTCTTATCAGTAGGGAGATAAGGCTGATTAGGGCGTTGAGAACATGACAATGCTATAAGGTCGCAGGTTTCCCAATAAGACTGCCGGATGTGCTTACAGATCACATCTTATGCAGCCAGATGCGCTTACAGATCACATCTTATGCACACTATTATAGGAACTACAGGAACTTCTTTGATAAACCACAGTAGTTAGTATCAAGCATGTAAGCAGTGGCTTATACATGCACGTGAATCCAAGGTCTACTGAGTCTTTAATATCGAATCTGCCCAAGTCAGGATGCATCATATAGTTGGGGTACTTTCATTTTAGAGCAGTACCAAAATCTTGAAAAATCAAGCCCTAGGGTCGCCTTTTGCATTTCTTTCAACTCAGGGTGCGCTTTATATATGGAGGTACCTTCCGCAGGCATGCATTGATACAATGTACTCTTTATCATCAAGTTTATGTTTTCTGCATCAGCTGACTATATGGACCACAAAGTTATTCTAAATTTTCCCCATAGTGACCATGACCCTACTTTCGATATTTTGATTTCTGTACAGCATAATAATATAATGGCTAATTGCGACAGAAACGTTGCTGAGTATGAAATACTATCTTAATATTCTTATCACTGCTATATGTATACCATTTACCCTAGGCCGGTTTTCTGTATTTGTTTTTTCATTCTTTTTTTTTAACCTGAAGGTGCTGGCTCAAGATGATTTTCACCAAGTTGATGCGGATTCTCCTGTTTGTGACGGTCTTCCTGTCAATCTGGTTAGCCTTCGTCTCAGAAAGTGTGCCGATACAACTATCCCCAGCCGCCCATGAAGTTATCTTCGTTGTATGTATCCTAGAAATTTGAGACACTATGATACATGACTGTATATATCTAGATGCTGTAGCCATGAGTGAGTGATTAATGGATGTTAAACGCCATTTCGACTGTCTAAGGTCACATTTATGGTGAGAAAACTCCATTAGACATCAGTTGATTGATGAATTCGTGTCGGTACCTGCGCATATAGCTGTAGCCATGAACAATTGCAAAAGAAATATCATTAATCTTTATCAAGGCAACTGTGAATATGCTATATAACGCATTGAATTGTAATCCATTGTTTGATTTAGTGTTACAAATGCTTCAGTATGTGGTACGTTTTCTCACTTGATTTTTCTCGTTTGTTGTATCCATTATTTTTTTTTTCTCTTCTCGACCTATAACCTGACAATGTTTATATTTCAGAGCCCCATATATGTCCTGATTGCATTTGCTGTAAGTTCATTCTTACTATAGTGTGATAAATGTTGGCATTGTTGAAATTAATCCTCTTAACATGACGGCAATAATATTAGGTATAAATATGGAAAGTATTTATATAGTTGTGTAGTGACTTGATATGACGATTGAATGATTTATGTGGCTTTTATTGTCAGGGTTTTCGAGTAAATCCTTTCTAAAGAACAAAAAAAGCACAAATTAGATGATAAGAAATATCAGGGATGTAAGTCTTCAGGTTTTATCAGGATTTCCTGATTTCTGAAAATATTGAATGACATGTATTTTCCTTATATGAGTGGTAAGGAGGGCTGTTTGGGAAAACAGAAGGCTTTTATATCAAGTAAACATATGGCTTCCTGATTTTTGCCCATGTCTGACTTACATCCCTGAAGAATAATTGAAAATACGGTACATGTATAAGGTGATAGTAATTGTGACAGAGCGGAGGTAACCAAACAGTAAGAAATGTCTGCAGTCTGTTTGTTTTTGAATGCTAGAATAAAACAACACAATATTTTTTATTTTAGTGCTATTCATTGGGTGTTGTTGGATACCGAGTTGCAACGTTTAACGACTGTGAGGAAGCTTCAAATGAACTTAAACAGGTATGTAAGCTTAAGTAGGCTTGTATGAGTTAGTCTGAGTAGCGAGCCAGCGAGTAATGGTTCTTGAACGCTATTTCGACAGCTATTATAGGTCATATTGATGACGATAGAACCACATTAGATAATTAGTCTGAGTAACGTGGCCTGGCCACCACTTGCCATAAGAACTACAGCACGAAAAGCAAACGAACACAGCGAAACAAGAGAATATATACTTGGGGAATGTAAAACACAAGATGAGAGAACTAAGCAAAACCATCGCCTTAGTACAAGAAGGTTGTAACTGCATCTGGGTCGCCAAGGTGAGATACTTTTTACCTGGACTCCATATGTAGTTCCAACCTTCTTGCACTAAGGCCACGAAATTATGATTCAAACCACGAAACCCTTATCGTGTAATTTAACCATGATCAATTCCAATGAAGAATTCAACAATGTTTCATAACTTGAAATGTCAGTTTTGTAAATACAGCGCATTTACCTGCTGTCTTTTATTTGCAGCAGATCGCAGATGCCAAAAAGGATTTGAAAGGAAAGGGCTTCAAGTTCTCGTGATAGCAGGCCACGCACAAAGAATCTTTATAAATGTTGAATGAATGAGAATGTTTGGACGGTAGTATGGATGGAAAAGTTTGCACTATATCAGCATATATTAGCAAAATGGTGTGAAATTTAATTTGAGGCAATTCTCTTTACATTCCACACTAGACAAATATTCTCTGTTCGCTATTTTGATTAAACACTTTCTTTGAATTCCAATTTAAGTTTTCCTTTAAAGTGTGTGAATATTAATACCGATAACGAAAGATATTTGAAATAGAGTAGTGAAAAAGGCATGAAGAGATTGAATTTTACTTTCAAGATCATGGTAAATCAACGGAATATATGTTTGTTGATACTAGTCGTACATTTAATTGTAAATAAAAACAAGTATTATATCTAAACAGAAGTTTCTTCGTCATTTGAACGATAATGATCTGACAAATAATGAAAACCAATAGGACATTTTTATAGATTTTGTCATTTATTTGTGCAATATAGTGTCTTAACAAAAGACATTAACAAATATACTATATTTTCTAAAATCTAATAGAGTAGAAAGTATAAATTGAAGAAAAATTATACCTCTTGTGTCTTGCAATGACACCTCTGTATACATGTTAGATACTGTAAGAATATCATTTTGCGATTGGAAATAGGATTTCATGGGAGCACTTGGTGTTCAACCACTAGAACCCCAACTAATACTCCACTAGATCAGTTTAAATATTTGCCATGTATCACGTCTATAAACGTTAGTATACTCAGAACGGAAGGATTTGGCGGGGCCGATGCACAGGGGACTCTCGACAAAGGGAAATCCGGGGTTTATGAAAAATGCAAGGTATCTAGTGAATTTCGTCCCTAAAAATAGGAATTCCGAGCATGAAAAAATAGGAATTATCAACGATAAAATTGGGGTATGATATACATAAATTTTGCATGAAAACATAAAATGCAGGGATGGAAGTCTTCAGGGATTGCCATGATTTCAGGAATTTTCAAGTACCGAAGACCTATACTTTCATGTACAAAATAGACGGTTCAAATATAGCATTTTTACGGATTTTCGGCCTCGGCGACTTTCATCCCTGAAAATGGCATTAGGGAATGCTAGGCCTTTAACAGAAAAGAGGTAGTGGCATTTTATGTGGCCATTTGTAAGCTTTTCCTGCATGCACAAGATTTTACGCAGTCTTTGCACAGACTTTTTTGATTATCCCACCGTTGCCTCATGAATCATCACAAAATTTTTTAAAGAAATCTTAAAAAAAAAAGAGTATACGGAAGGTTTAGGTCCCAAAATAGGTGCATAAGAGGACTTGAAGCTAACAAATGGGAATAGAAATTATGCCAAAAAATAGGAATCACTTGACAGAGGGGAGCAACAATAAATGAGGGGTGTTTAACTTGTGTAGTCAAATTCTATCACAGGGACTTATGACCTTCCAGCCTGGGGCTCCACCAAAACCTGCCGTTCTTAGTATATTCTAGCGACAACTATACATCGTAATAGTGATGAATTCCATCAATTGTGACCAGATGTTGTGTCCAACATATACCTATAAGAGGACGCTAAAGAGTGTGCCATAAACTTATTCCAGCGATTACCTAAACCCTTGTGTACACGCCGCACATCACGATAATCCGCACCCTCCGCTTCGGAGCATACAAGCTACACCAATATTGAATATATACCATATATAAGTCCATGTAATATCTTGCATATCATAGATTACAAGCCACCTTCAGACTTTTGAAAGTTTTTGTGAGTCGTAATTGGTCTGATATATTAGTCAAACCCTACTTTTGTGCGGTTCACACCTGCCTGGCCGATGGGCGCACTGGTTATACCGATACTGGTTATGACTCATGGTACTTGTGATAACCAAAGCTTGTGTCTTTTTTTAAGGCGTCTCCATTGGCTCATCACATACATGTATAAGCGGTGGCCAATACACAAGGTTTAATGGTACTGGTTATGAAGAGTGACACAAATAGAACTCAGAATTGTTCACAGACAAGTCCATTGCCTTAATGCGTACACCATTTACAACAAAAAAAGAACTATAAATTTCAAATATTAGCTTGTTGATTACTGAATGTAAATAGATATATTCAAACACAGTAGAATTTGAGATTACATTCAAGACTTTATGGTGGGTTTACAATGGAGCGTACAAACCTATAATCCAAGAAGCTACCGGTAGATTCTCTAAACTGTCCTTTACTACTGACCAGGTCTATAGTTTCTTGGTATCTAGCTGTTCTTCTCCATCGACTGAATTCAGTTTCATTATTGGCAAATAACTATAATTAACATACACATATATGCAATAAAGAGTGTATTTGCACTCATTGTCACCTGTGCTAATGAACATTCGAATGAAATAATAATTCAAGTTATAGCTTGATTACACTGAAGTCCATGGTACATCATGTCTTCACTTTAGTTTGGTGCACCATTTGGAATGCTATATATTTGTCCCTCATGTAGTGACACTTTGATGGTTTTGATAGCTTGGCAAGTAAGTGGTTATATTGCAGCAGCTGTAAGAAAACCTCCTTTTATTAAAAAAAAATGTAAAAAAAGGACAAAGACCAAAATGTGTTCATACATATGCCATAATTGCCCTACCAGTATGTTGCATCATTATCTCTAGCGGGGAGTAGTAATCTAACACCTTAAATTAGTTTTTTTCCTTTTCTTGTTCTGTTTGGCATTTCAACTGTTTTAAGCGTTACATAACACACCTGCAATACACGTACTGGTATTTGGTATAGTTAATTTGGTGTGAAATGATTGGTGTGGCAATTCTATGTGACCAGGTGAGTTTTACATTGACGATGTCATGGATTTTACCTACATACACTCTCCCCTCATTACATGGGTCTCAAAGAGAAAATATCGTCCTAAATTAAAGCCCTCCTTCATGCAAGTATATACATCCATACTATCTCCTCTGAACTCTTTTAATATACATTTCTATATACAATTCAATTAATTGAGCATTATACACACGACGACGTCTTTGTTCATAAAAGTATACATCTACTCTTGGAATACAATAAAAGCAGTGTGACACTTATATTCAATGTCATACAGTGGAAGGTGAACATGGGCCTATATTATATATATATAAATGGAGTGACCACTTTAGGTTGTGGGTCGTGGGAATAGTTCAGGGAAGTCTTTCCAAATTTCAAAGACAATTAACCTATCCATCTGACTCTCTATATCTTCCTCGGCACCAATACGATTGAAGCAAGCATGGAGCTCGGCACACCGGTGTTGATGTTCACTGTAGTCAGAGTTCTTTATCATAAGCTGAGCGAGAGAGAGGTACTCTGTCCGAATCTTAAGTAAATAAAGACAGCATGTGATTCTTAGTTTATTGAATATGAACTGACTAAAAGAAAAAATGTATTAAAACTACCAAAAGGGGGAAAAAGGTTTAAGAAATTGGTATTGAATTCATCAATATCTGTTAATCAAGTCCACTATAATAAAAATATTTGAAACACATCAACATAATGGTTAATTTACCTTATCGCCAGCAGAGAGGTCAGTGAGTTGTCGAAGGACTATGTCAATAAGAACGCGAGCGTCATTAGTGTAGAGGAGGCCCGACGTTGTACGGTGTGAGAAAAGGTCACCGAGGAATTTAAGAACAGAATCAGGTGGTTGTGGCTCATGTTCAAACATACGCACAGGGTCCACTGAAAGGGAAAAATTGTCTATTGAAATACATCTCAAAGGTGGAACTTGCCAATAATCTTTTTCAGTATCAAAGGGTGCAGACACACTGCTCTCTCCCTGCTAACTTGTCAGTTATCTCACTATTAATAAAGGGGAAAAAAGGGAAAGCTTGCTACTTTTGGAATTATTAACTCAGTTGTGGAGACGCATGGTACTGTATGGCAGGTAGATACCGAAAAAAATAAATCAGCATCTGCAATTTCACAGGTAAAAAATTCAACCTACTCACCTCCCCTATTAACAAGTAACATGAGTTTCTCTGTAAAGGTCTTAGCAGTGCCAGACTTGGCTAGTACATTCATGACCAAGTTCTCCTCAGGCAGCTCAAAGTGTAAGTTGAAGGCCAAAGTTAGGTTTACAAACAAGTCCCCCAGCTGGTCCTGGTCGTCCCCATCAGGAGGATGCTCTATACTCTCCAACAGGAAGTGGATGAAGGACTTGCTCAGGTGAGCTGCTCATGGATGAAAGAGTGGGATGTTAACCGCCTATTCTAAAGCTCTAGTAATAGTGTTAAGAATAATTCAGAGATGCCGCTTTTCCTAACTTTTTAGGAATTCCGAATTTTGGGATTCATTTCCCTATTGGGATTCCCGAAAATTAGGATGATTTCCGAATTTCCATTGACCAGTGAGTGGCATCCTGTAAGATATCTAAAACAAACCTCATTTAACATGTTTAATTTGGGTAAAGGTGTCAGCAAAAAAGAATAAAATAGCACCATTGAAATCCCACGAATCCACACAAAATGGAGTTAAGGAAAGGCGATGGCTTTGCCATTTACATCTGTGATATCTTCGACTTGTGGAACTATCAAAAATGCGAACTTATCTACCAGGGGGGAATACGGTTAGCCAAACCTAGCTGAGATTAAAGGTTGAATGTGAACTTACCATAATGTTGAATGGGTATAGCCTCTGCTCTTGAAAAAAGCATGGTGAGAACGAGAGCGGAGTAGCTCAACTTCTGAACATCTGTAAAACAGCAAGAATGCATGAGTGTTTAGTTGAAAAATACTTCATTTCCATACATCTTTTGAGCAGTTAGTCGGATTGCTATCTAAACATATCATGTACAGGCTTAGACTTCTAAAACCTGGTCTAAGATTAACTTTTTAAATCTGAGGCTAGCTTAGAGAATTCACTTCTGACATGGACAAGAATATGCATGTTATGTATCAAAACTATGCCAGAATACATCTGTTAATGGCATTATGTTGGGTAAAGAAACAACAAGCCCATACCCTGCAGGTCAGACTGCATGTCCCTGGCCAGTTCCAGTGGTAGCACCGAGTTGAGCAGCTCAGATATGACTCGTGCGTCCAGACCGCACAGCGCACCAAAAACTTGTAGTAGCAGTAAGCGGATTGAAACCCGGGTCTCCTGAAAGTGGTATGTAAATCTTTATGGATGTACTGGCTTAACTAGCTTAAACCACCGTGTATAAGACGCATCCCGCATATAAGACGCACCCTGAGTTGAAATAAAAGCTATCACGTGCACCTAGGGCCTGAATTTTGAAGGTTTACTACTGTTCTTTATAAAAGTACCCCGCCTATAAGACCCACTCTGAGTTTGGGATGACTCTATAAGCCGCAGGAGGCAGTTGGTTCGTATATGCGGGAATTTATGGTAGTATTTATTGTAACATTAGGCTTTAGTATCTATTTATTTATTGGCAGTAGCATCGCAGTCTAGTCCACACCTCCCTGGCTCTTTGGCTTCTAAATGTATTCAGTTCATGATAAAGGAAACTTTGACACAGCTTAGATTTAAGAAATCTGACAGCGGTTGTCAACAGTACCTGCAAATAACCAAAAAGGTTTGTTCAAATATTATGCAAATTATGTGTAAGTTTCATACCATTTGGTAGTAGAGCACCAATGTGTCAACTGCATCGTATCCATCACGAGCAACCACCTGTCGACAAATCTCTGGGTTGGCATTGTTCTATAAAATAGAGGAGAGGGATTTATACTAATTAAAAATAGAACAGTCGATGATCATGAAAAGCTCAGTCATATACAATGGGAGGTAGATTACAAGTAACAGCAGCTTCAGCCCAAATAATAAAACTCCCAATGCCAAACAAATTTTGTAAAAGAAAGCCACTGACCAGGATTGAGACTAGTTCTGTGAGGTACTCTGTGATGACACTCTCGTCCTCATGTAGCGCCCAGCTTCTCTGCTGGGAGTCGTCCTTACAGGCCGCCATCTCAGAGAATATCACCTCCAGCCGCACTGCGTCTTTGCTGCCCTCCAGATTACTGGACTCACGCTAAAGTAGGGGCATACATTAGAAATAGTACAAATATCATAAGCTTATAGGGTCTTCCAGAATCCTGATTTCAGAGTGTGGCTTTTATACAAGGTACCGGTATTACATGTCATCATTTTACTAATGGATAGCTATTATATTTCTTTTATAAACCCTCAGTGCGACTTGTAACATTATAAAGAAGACTTTATGGGATATGTCTATATAACAGAGATGCCACTCACTGGTCGACAAAAACCAGGAAAACTGGACTTTAGACACATTTTCCCAGGAATTTAACATAATTTAATACAGAAATCTTGGAATCAAAACCAGGAATTCCTGGTAAACCAGGAAAAGTGGGATCTCTGATATAATGTCTCAGAAACTTTCATTTGGTTCAGAAACCTCCAGTGCTCAGGAGAGATAATTAAATATAGACCATGGCAGATTAATTAACTTCAGCAAATTATTGTAAAAATGAATTGGTATACAGATTGTTCCAAGCAGCAGGAAAGAGATACCTTGATCTGTATGAGGCTTTTCAGGAGGTCGTCCATAACATTAGATATGCTTGGTATGCTTTCTCTCAACTGTCCTAGCACTGTTCCCACTGCGATTCGAGATTTATCATAACTCAAATTTGTGTTACGCCGCACAAGCTCCACCAAGTCCAGCGTAAGTTCCTCAGGCACCTTGCCAGTGTCTAACCCATGGTGTGCTGGACTTGTGGAAAATGATGTTGAGAGTCCTTGCTTGGATGGTGTAGAGTGAGCTGACTTGTGAGGAGACGTACCCTGGTCTACCGTCAGTGCTGAGCCGCTCGGCCGCCCTTCCTGTTCTGGTGAGCTCTTCACTGGGGAGGTGGGACTGCTCGCTGAAGATGTCGAGCTCTTAGGTGATGGGGACACAGTGCTGCCCTGGCTGCTGCTCGACTGGCCTCGTGGTGGGGGTGGAGGTGGCGCACGCCTGGATTTCTTGGAACCTGCACATGCAAAAAATTGAAAGATTTTAATGTACAATATTGGTTATTCTGGTGATTCTTTGAGTAAAGGTCATAAATTACAGATAGTTTAGTTAATCAGTTTTGGAGAGGTGAGTTTGTCAACTTTTATATCTTTTCTATGAGAAAGGATGGGGGGGGGGGGGGTCGTGGATGGAGTATGGTAGGATTGATTCCCTATTTTAAACATAGGCGTATTTATATTCACATTTAATAAAACAGTCCAATAGGTTCAACACTCCCATCAACGCCACCACTGAGGATTATCTCACTGAGATAAAACTAACAGATTATAATGAAGATTCACCTATTCGTGTGATCTGATTGTGGTCGGCATCAGAGCCGGGCCGCTCTACTACAGCCACGGAGGTATGTCGATTAGAACTGTCCATCACTTTAGGTGCTTTTCGCTGTGGCTCTGATGCTGGCGGACTGGAACTTTGGTCTTTAGCCTTTTGTTGGTTACGTTTGGTCTGTTTCTCTAACGTCTGGCGTCGGTGTTGTAACAATTTTCTTTAGAATATAAGAAAAAGATAATCTAATTGGCACATGTATATCACAGATTATTATAGCAGCTTTAGCCATACCGGGTATTTCTGAACTTTTCACTGCAAGATCGATAAGTCAAGTGAGTAAATGAGTAATAGATGTTTAACGCCATTTCAACAACTACGGTCATATTCATGACGAGAACTACATTACACAATTTCACAGGAATGTGCCAGTGCCCGCACATATGTGCACCACACACATCCTGAGGGGATAGGAAAGAGGAGATTTAGACCCTTTTAAATGGGCTAGGGAAGCCCGCGATAAGTCAAGATAAGAAGATCAAATAGATTATGACGTTACAACAATGTATACGGCAAGTCAGGTTACACTTACTGTAAGTTACTCCTGTGTTGTGCTGTGTAGATACCACCGGCACATGTGGCCTGGAAGTGGATGGCTTCAATAGCTCTATCTATGGATTTAATGACGTCTGCATCTGCACCCTGGAAGTTCAGAGAATAATTATAAGGAAAGGTAATGGATAAGTTAATCGAATACTATTACATGAAATTATATGGTAATGCATGGTAAATCCTTGCGTAAAACGTGCACTTTTATACGTGAAGATGACACAAGGTCTGCGAGATGGGACTATCTAAAAGACCTGGTGCGTCTTATAGGCACGGATAATTTTACATAGGATAACTAAAAAACTGGTCCCAATCAGGCACCAGATGTACCTTATCTTGATTTAAAAGTACTTAAATTCACGTAATTTAGCATCTAAATAAGTCATGTGCCCAGCAGTGGTGATCGAGACATGTTACTCCACTGGGGGTGTGGCGATCGGCCCTCTAACTTTATATATCTGTGAGAAGTTGCTTTTCACGTGAAATAAAGATCCTACCTCATCCTGCTGTAGGTAGTTGGCAGGTACAAAGCCCACCTGTCCATAACCATTCTGCACTAACCACCAATATGGATCACCTGTGTCCATCACAGTAAACTGGTCACTTGCCTCGAATGACAAGGCGGTCGGCTCAGACGCCTGGAAGTCATAGAGAGCTCGAAACATGGTCAAGCTGCTTCTATGATTAACACTGTTAGAAAAGATAAAAATAAAATACAGTCATTAAGCTTAAGTCATGTACGTAGTAGGGATTTTCTTATTTACGTGATCATCCATATCTATATCGGGATTGATATGTTACAAGTAGGGGCTTTAGATAGTTGTCCCAAGTAAAAGATATCAGTAGTCGATCGATTGACAGTAAATCACATTCTCTTAAACGTATCAGGAGAGATTATTGCTCTCATAAAGTACCGTACCGGTAGTACTAGTAGTAAAAGTCTATATTATATGCATTCAGTAATGCTAGATTCAGACAGAGCATAGAAATTTATTTGATATATCACACTAACCCCAACCCCCAAAAATGGCACGGTTGGGAAGAGCTTTATATCACTGCTACAAATCTGCTTGTAGGTAACAGAGAGAGGTAGAGCCTTAGTCACTGAGTCAGGTTCCTTGGATTTTTTCCATCTTTGTGTTGTCTACTTTCAGGGGTGGATCCAGAAGGGGTGGTCTAGGGGGGGGGGGGGCACATTTAAGAAAATTCGGTCATGGGGGGGGGCACGGCCAGGGATCACTTCCACAATTACTATTTTGTTAAGAGTTTAATTAAGGCCCAATTTCAGGGGGGTCTAGGGGGAGGGGGGCCACATGCCCCCCAGCTAGGCCACCCCCTGAATCCGCTACTGACTTTCGACAGATATAGCTCAGAGAACAGCCACACCATTCTCTCCTTTGGTATATATGTACCAGGGTTCCCACCATTTATGGGTTATGGTTTTAACTGACTTTCACCTGATATTTATCGGCTTTTACCTGACCAAATGTTGAATAATTAATTCACGGGGTTCACGAAAAAAATTCATCAGCTCTGAAGAGCGGACGTTGAAGAATTTTTTCAAATTCGTGTGAAATCTTGACAATCACCCCATTAAAAAAAGTCAAAATACAATTTTTAACTGACTTTACCCCAAAATATCTTCTTAACTGACTTTAACTGACCTTTAAAGAAAAATGGGTTTAACTGACTTTTAACTGACCAGTGGGAACCCTGTGTACTGATTATCTTGCATCCAAATATAATATGCAGATACAAAATGAGAAATGCATAGGTAATTTGTCAGAGGCTTTAGAAGTAAACAAAAAAAAGGGTAAAAGAACATGAAACCTGACTAAGAGATGCGTGATCTATTCATTGGGCTAGTCAGACTGCTGGCAAACACCAAGTCCTAGATCAGAGAGCTTTAACACTATAAACTTCCCAAAACACCTACATCCAACATTATACATTCAACTTTCTCAGCTTCTGAGTAACTTGAGACAAAAGAAAGTGATTTATAAAATGCATTACATAGACAAACATATATTCTGACAAGAGAGTTATTAGATGGAATTTAAAATCATTTCCCTATCCCTACTATTGAGGGCCCTGTCATATGTCTAATTTCAAATAGGCCAGGTTTATCCTGTCGATTTTAGGGAGTGGTAATTATTTATCAACAGGGGTACGTAAAAATTTCTGACTCCTCTTTAGAGGGGGAGGGGGTAAAAGTTTTTGCCCTCACTTGAGATGGGTCCTAAAAATTTTACCCTCTTTTTAGCAAAAAAAGGCAGCACTCTACTATAAATCAAGTAGGGCCTCTGGCGAGGGAGGGGTTTTTGAAATGTTTATTGTGCGTCCACACAAAAACCCACCAGCCCCTCCCCCCTTGATCTTTTTGGCCCTGCCCCTCGGAGGTGTCAGAAATTGTTTGCCCCTCCCACTTTGTGCTATAGCAATGCGCAGGTTATTTTAATAAGAAAGGGCGACATTTGTTTACCCCCTCCCCCAAGAGGGGTCTGAATTTTTTGCCCCTTCCCCAAAAACAAAAAAAAACCACCACCCCTCCCCTGTTGTTAAAAAATGACCACTCCCTGAATATTAAATCACCACTCCCAATAAGAGTCTAGACGTAAAGTTAGCGAAGACAGCCGAAAATCAGTACTTCAACAGAATTTAACAAATGCTATATCAAATGAAAGGGCATAAAAATTATAATTCATAGCTTTTTGAATCAAGTTGATACACCCAAATAGAACCATTTTTATGTCACTTTTTATTTTGGAAATGTGGAAATCTTTCTGTTACTCCCCTCCCTGCATTTAAGCTGAAATATACAGATAACACTGACAATAAAACATGCACTGCGCTGGGAGCCCTTTGGCCGCACTGTACATAATGGCTGATAGATTCTGAAAGGAAAGGCTGATCTACTAACCAATTACACCCTCTTTTAGCAAAATATTTGTAAATTAACATATCTAAGTGTCATATCATTGCCAGAGGTATACATATTTTAAATTTCAAGTTGAAATCAAACTTATAAATAATTTATTGCTGAAAAAATTATTATCATGCATTCCTAGTTTCAAAAATAGCAGAAAATCGCAGGTGTATAAACTTAAGTTTATTTTGATCAAAAAAATGTTGTAGAATAGCCTGTTGTTTCTTTTAGCTTCTGTAAGAAATAATTTTTTGGTCCAATGTTGCATAAGTTTGCAAGCCCGCCCAGCTCTTAATAACCAGTCCATATTTTGCAAAATTATAGAGGAAGGAGCCAGGGTAGGAGGCTAGCTGACAGTTCTATTGATTCCACCCACGCAACCTAGCCTACTAAAAGTACTATACGGCTGATTGAAGTTACGCGATGCTATATTATCGCCCATGCGCTGGCAGAATTCTGGTCCGGGGCCATTGGCCAGACCAGGTCACATGACTGACCTACTTATGGTAATTAGCAGGAAACCTCCCCGAACAGAGTGTATTAAGGGAAACCTCAATAGGGCCTATTGGCCACTAGCTGGTCTGGAGCTGGTTCCTGTGACACACACTGATAAGAACTGATCAGATGGGACCAGCATGTCCCTGGAAGTGGGTGTTAACCAGGGACAAGGTACCCATCATGTTATGCCTTATCAGTGGGTTTTAGCTCAACCAGCGAAATTCAAGATGGTGACTCCACTAAGCCTCCATACTAAGGGAGTGATAATTTTTTAACAACAGGGGGGGGGGGGGCTGGTGGGTTTGAGGGTCAGAATTTTTTCAACCCCTTGACAAGGGGGGTCAGAATTTTTTCAATACCTCTGATGGGGGGGTCAAAATAATTTCACCTGTTTTCAGTGGAAAACCCCGCGCGTTACTATAGGCTAAAAGGGGACATTTGAGCGGGATTTTTGTCCCTTATGGGGGGGGGTCGAAAAAATTTACCCCCTCGAGAGGGGGGTGTCGACATTTTTTTTCGTGCGTCCGCGCGCAAACCCACCAGCCCCCCCCTGTTGTTAAAAAATGATCACTCCCTAAGTCCTATAATACCGTAATCTCCTGCATATGAGGCGCTGTCATATCCCGAAAGTCAAGCATCCCAGAAGTTGGCCGTAATTTTCAAAATAAATTTACTATTTTCATATTTCTATGGCGTAGGGACAGTATCATTAGGGTTGTTCCCAGGGGGACCACTTGGATATATATGGACACCATGTGCGTACAAAAACTAGAGGGGGTACCTTTTGAGCCTTAGTAGCGGATCCTCCTGGATCCGTTAAAAGGGGTCCTTTTGGGATCAATTTAGGCAAAAAGGGGTACCTTTTTAAAGGGGTTTTGAATGGCGAAAGAATTTTTCAAATACTCCAACTAGAACCAAAGTTAGGTTTAGGGAGTGGTCATTATTTATCAACAGGGGGGTGGTGGTGGGTTTTCGCGCGGACGCGCAGAAATTTTTTACGCCCCCCCCCTTGACGGCAGTCAAAATTTTTTGGCCCCCCCCCCCGCGGCGGAGGCGCGGAGAGTTTTCGCGCCCCTCTTTGATTTATAGTAGCGCAACGGCTTTTTTGCTAAAAAGAGGGTGAATTATTTTAGCCCCACCCTCAAGAGGGGTCAAAATTTTTTTAGCCCCCCCATCGGGAGGGGTCTGAAAATTTTACGCCCCCCCCCCTCAAATACGGCAAGTACCGTATTGTTGAGTGGGTGTAGACCTGCCAACTGGTCCCTAGGCATAATGATGTTAGGGACCGGCTCCTCTCTATTATGAGACCTTTCAGCTACTGCCAGTACTGGTGCTACATCCTGCCCATGCACAATTCAGCCTGGGTTAATAAATTTCAATTTTTCCTATGTTAAAAGACTTAAAATAATCGTAGGATCTTCAAACTGTAAGTTAAGGTAAAGGAGGGTTGGATGTATGTATATCTAAATTTTTAGAAGGATTGATTAAGGATTGAATGCATAAAAGGTGCCCGGAGAGTGCTCCTGCAGGACTGAAACATTTGCCAATATATAAAGTATCCCACACCGTACAGAGCTTCCTGAGCGGCAGACGGTGTGGAGTGAGTGAGTGAGTAATAGATGTTTAACGCCATTTCGACAGCTAAGGTCATATTCATGGCGAGAACTACATTACACAATTTCAGAGGAGAATGTGTCAGTGCAAGCACATATGTGCACCACACACATCCCGAGGGGATAGGAAAGAGGAGATATAGACCCTTTTAAGTAGGCTAGGGAAGCCTGCAGACGGTGTGGAAACCCCCACACTATAAAGTGGGCGGGATTATTTGTCATGTATGAGTAGATAACATTGACAACTCCCCTTTATCGCCCATTATGCTGGTCAAAGATTTTATTTGACAAACCCATGTTGATATCGATAGATCTCGAGACTATAGTGAATATAAACAAATAAAACACTTCAATGTGCGTGTAGCAAGCAGTATACATCGGCCATTTAATGAGAAATGAAGGCACGTACCAATTAAAACACAGAACCCGTCGCGACCAAAATACAGAGCAATTGCAGTTCAATATGTAGTCGAGAGATGGCGCACTCGCGTACATGTCATAGCGTGAACCAAGAGGAGGTGATACCGATTACAGCCACGCCCTAGCGGTCATTTTCTGAACCCTCCCAAACCCCTCGTTATCGCTCAACCGTTCACGGACGGGAGGCTTAGTCTAATGGTTTCAATGGGAGTAGGCCCATGTTCACAGATATATTTCTAAAATAAAACGTGAGTCTCTTCGAGTCTCTGGAAATGAATTGAATGCATAAAATCTCAGTCTATTGAGACAATGAACTCAAATAATTTTAGTTTGCCATATCTTTGTGTAAAGTTGACTTTGGAATGGCTAATTATGGGAATTTAGAGAAGCCATTTTTGTGACTTAGAAAACACTGCACTTATATTATCTAGGCTTTGTCAGTGACAAAATAAGCCTGAGACGCATGATGGGACTGATTTCTAACATGACTGCAATGATATATCCTTTGGATGGTCATTGTCTTTGTCAATATTTTTGGAATTTATTTGGTAGACGGCAATGGCCGTTACCGTATGGGCGGCATGTTTACATCAGCAAACGGGAACGGGACGCCGTCGCTTCGCAGAGACGGTTTCCCAACCTCTTGCGTGAACCCTTTTGAGGAGAAACGGTATGATCGGAAGTGTGTTCCTGGTACCGGCGAAAGTTGAAAGTTTACCTGCTCATATTTAACAAGCGAAATTGGCGCCACGTTAGCGCTTCTCCCCGAAAGACGTAACCATGTCATAGGGGCGCTGTCTAGAGAAGGCAAATTGAAGCAACTTTTTGCGCTTCGTTTTCACCTTACCTTTTATACCCTGAGGTGGCGAGAAAACTGCCTTCGTTCACTGCAGACTTTTTAGGCTGAATAACCTACCAACTGGTGCCCTGGTTGTCATCAGTGCTTATCTTGCAGTGTACGGTACCAGACCAACTAGGTAGGCCTATGCCATGGCTAGAGACTAAAGCTTGATGCAGCAAGTTGGGAACCTGAGTGTTTTCCAGTTTTGGAGGCAGCTCTGCATGTAAAATGCCTTCATTCAAGGGACATTTTTGTATATGCAGCAGAAGACAAGTCTTGTGTATGATTCTCTCTCATAAATCATAACAAAATATGAAAATAGAATCATTTGCTATGCATTATTCCCTCATAATACATGTCAGACTAGACAAAATGCCCTCCATAGGTCCCATATGGGCTGGAAAAGCACCATGCTCATAAATGCCTTCATCATTTTCAAGATAAGAATATCTGAAGACCTGAACAATGTGAACAGGTCCATGGTGCAAAACCCTTTTGTTTCTATTAAATTCCATCATCAATTGTTGTTTTGACTTGATGACCCATTGAAAACCATATTGAAATGCTATTAGGACCCCATATTAGGCATGTTAGGCCTATTATAATGCACTATTGAGCTATTTAGCTGCAAATAGCAACAAAAGCGTTGTCGGCACCAAAGACTAGAATCATAAGATGGGGCTAATTCTTCTCACACTTATTGTATCACTTAGATATTTCCCATGCCTTTAAAGATGATCAAGTAGACCATAAAAATGGATAATTCTGGTACCAGTGGGTGATCATGCATCCATATATGGTGATATATGTGGTCCCACATCAAAAACCAATCAGAAATTTTGCTGAAAATCACAGTTTTTGCAAACCAACAAAAATCACATGTCTCCCATAGTGTAATAAGCTACCCTAGAGGTAGGGAAAAAAAGCATACTCATTTATAAACTTGATGGGTCAGTATTATGCACTATCTTTCAAAAACTGATGATTAGAATATTTTTTCACAAAATATATAGGGCCAAACTTTGAAAAACAGCAATTTTTTCAAACTAATGATTTTTAAATTTATAATTTGTACTTCAGTGGTAAACTGTGCACTTTATTATTGTAATACCATCTACCCTGGCCTGAAAGCAATGAGTTTCATCTTTCATTTGCTGCAAATATTGTGTAAATCGGATAATTTTTGGCTAAACCACAGCATTTCTTAGCGAAAATTCAGGAAAAACTAAGTTTTAGGTTCCCAACTTGCTGCATCGAGCTTTAGTAGAGTAGAGCCTATAGGCTCCTGTTATCGGCAGGGCCCTATTATCAGCAGTTTTGATCAATCTGAGGTCAGATGCTATTTCAGATGCAACCTAATAGCATGCAACCTCTAAAAGTAGTCTCCAAGGAAGCTAATTCTGAATAGAAAAACCTAGAAGCACATATGCTACCAAAGGTTTCAGGTACCGTACCCTGGTAGCCAAACAGGAAAGATACTGAGGGAGAAACCAAAACTTGGCAAAAGAACTTTTGAGTGTAAACTTTTGATTTCAATGTCAAGAACAAGGAGCGCGTTTTTGGTGTATTGAGAGGATTTTTTTTCTAGTTTTTTTTTCAACGCTAAAACGAGGGTCTGACGGGGTTGATGCGGCTTAGTTAAACCAATGTTACTAAGACCTGGGAGAATGTACCAAAGGTAAAAAGCTAATTGATTGCATCCAGCACACATATAAATAGCTCAGCTGTTTCACAAAAATCACATGTAAAGCAGACTTTTGCTTCTTTGAGAATTATCTGGGTCAAATCCCTTACAGCCTAATTGCCTCAATTAACAAGATAATTAATATTTTATGAATGTTTAGAACATATTTTTGTGCAGAAATGTGCTAAACTACCGGTATGAGTTAGAAAAGGGTATGGGCTGTTTTGAATTCTATGTCTTAATTCCATTTACAGTGAAACTTGGTTACAACAAACATCCTTATAACGTAATTTGGATACAACAAACAAAATTACTCAGTCACAAACCTCTCTTATACATTTCTATAGTAAAATAACTTGGTTATAATGAAGTACTTATGACATAGACTTGTTTATAACAAAGTAATTTGACCCTCAAATACGGAAAAAAAAAATAAATCACTGTAAATGTAGGCTGCTGGCCACCTCTCACAGCCCTTCAAAAGGGCTAGGGATCGGATAGAGAAGTCCTATGACTGTCCAGGTGGCACCCTAGCTCCTCCAACACTTCAAAGGGGCTGGGGAATGGATAGAGAATTCCTATGACTGTCCAGGTCGCACCCTAGCTCCTCCAACACTTCAAAGGGGCTAGGGAACGGATAGAGAAGTCCTATAGCTAGGGATCCACTGCCGCGAATTTCTTACGACTTGCACTCGTGTGTGTGCCCTCGCAGAGCACTCGCAAATATCAAATTATTTTGATTTTTGCGAATGTCGTCGCACACCGCTCGGACGTCGCATGACGTTTCTCGCAGCAGCAGATCCACTGCTGGAATGTTTTCTGCGAGGGCACACGCACGAGTACAATTCGCAACAAACTCGCGGCAGTGGATCCCTAGCTTATGACTGTCCAGGTCGCACCCTAGCTCCCCCAACACTTCAAAAGGGCTAGGGAGCGGGTAGAGAAGTCCTATGACTCCCCAGCCTACACTCCACCTTCAAACTTGCTTACAACGAAATTTGGTTATAACGAACTTTTTAGGGCTGTAACTACTAGTTCATTGTAACCAAGTTTTACTGTATTTGAAAGGGGTGCTGATAATAGGTTCCAAAATAGACCAAAGGACCCTATTATCAGCATCTGTGAATATATATTCTTCCCAAAATGTTGAAATCATAAAAAGAGAGGCATTAGTGCACATAGAATGAAGGAAAACTCATTCCATATCCCTCCAAATAAAGAACTTTTGTAATGAAACACCTAGCACAAAATCCTATCTCATTATTTATAGAAGAATTGATTTTAATCATGTCTATTTTTGAAGTCATGTGTTTTAGTAAATACAGTGTGATTAGTCAATAAAAATCATGTGAGATTGTGAAATTGCACATATATTTTGTAATCTGTACACTGGAAAACATAAACAATAGCCTATTTTTTTATTAATGAGCCAAATCTAAAGAAATGTAGGTCAATGTGCTGATAATAGGAGACAGGTGCTGATAATAGGTGCTCAGAATAGGTCAGAAAAAATAACAAATGCTGACTGAACAGTTATGATATCTCAAGGCCATAGAGTAGAAAAAATCCCGAAAATTACCACTCTCCATGTTTGGCATCAATTAGATTTCATATATCTAAAACCTAACATCTGCTTGAGGATTTACCCTTAAGGTGCCGATAATAGGGTCCAATACTCTATGGCATCTCTGATGGATGACCTGATCCTTTAGGCTTTGGTCCCGAGACTTTGCCACTTCAACACTTGGTATCTTGGTATAGGCCCCTACCAAGGTTCCAGGTCATCAATACATCCATTGGGGACCCCATTGATCACTGATAACCAAGGTAATTAGTGTAGGCCTAGATGGAAATTGGTTTAATATCATTTGCAATTGATGACTTTGGCTCATTAAAGTCATGAGTCCCAAGCCACATAACTTTGATTAGGGAGTGATCCTTTTTTAACAAGGGGGGCTGGTGGGTTTGCATGCGGACGCATGAAACAAATTTTGACCCCCCCTCTCGAGGGGGTAAAATTTTTTCGACCCCCCATAAGGGACAAAAATCGTACGTGAACGTCCCCTTTTAGCCTATAGTAACGCGCGGGGTTTTCCACTGAAAACAGGTGAAATTATTTTGACCCCCCAATCAGAGGTATTAAAAGATTCTGAACCCCCCTGGTCAAGGGGTTGAAAAAATTCTGACCCCCCCTCAAACCCACCAGCCCCCCCCCTTGTTGTTAAAAAATGTCACTCCCTTAGTGTGGGGTTTCCACAGTTTTTTTTTTTGTTTTTTTTTGCAGTCTTCATTAAAGCAGAATGGTCTGTTGCTCCTAGGTCGCTCTGCACAGCATATTCATAGGGACCGGTTGGCATGCAGGTCAACATTTTGATGACACAATCTGCCACCAATGGGTGCTCTACTTTACAGTAATCTAATTGAAAATTTCCCCAAGATGACCTGTTGGTCAACCTATGTCTTTTATAATTCATATGATGAAATGTACCCTGAGAATCTGCAGACGGCCTAAGCGTTCTCCCCCAGATAACAGGTAGTTTGTAGGTCAGTGAGTGTCAAGATCGCAAAGGGATTACTCTTTGATACAGATAAGGGCTTCTATGTACTTAAATGTGTATTGGAACCAATTAAGGGACTACTCTTTGATGCAGATAAGAGTCTCTGTGTAGTTGGAAGTGTATTGGGATTGAGTGGTCCGGTCACCCGGTCATTCTCAGCAGCTGGCTTGTTTGCTGAGATCTGCCTGTATAGACCCTTAGCAGGTTGTCCCCTGGGTGCTGCCATTGCTGGAGCTTATTACCAGCGAGTTCTACTCATAAACCTATCAGATGGGTACCAGTTGGCCCCCGACAGGACCGCAGTGAATAGTTGGGATTATCTCATTGGCTAATGATTAAACCTGCTAAGTCTGTATAGTCGGTAGACGCAGGCAGCTGGTCAGCCTAGATTGAAAAGTGGAAAGAGGAACTCAATCAATTAAAAGAAGAAAAAAGTTTTATTTTCAAAAGCTTTTGTTGGTTTGTTTTACACATGCATTATTGCCTCATTGTGCTTATTGCAAAGCTTGTAAATGGCCTTTTGAGGAAGAAGGGGGGAGGTATTGAAATTAACAGAAAATAATAGGCCATACGATAGATGATAGCCTATACTAAATAGCCATTACGGCGGTTTCCCAATTAATAATCCTCTCTGCCTATACTAACAGAATGATCATTTTTTTAACAAGGGGGGGGGGGTGGGTCTGAGGGGGGTCAGAATTTTTTTCAACTGGGGGGGGGGGTCTGTTATGCTTCACTTTAGCCATGTGACACATATTGTCCACATCACAATTTTTTCACAATACATCCACAACAGCCTAGTGCAAGGTGTCCAAAAAATGTATTGTCCACAGACTATTTTCACAGAGTGTCTATAAGATACAATTTGTCCACACCCAACAATGACAATGTATCCACAAAATACACTCTGTCCACAACCTATCAACACAGTGTTCACAAAACACATTCTGTCCACATACTTTCATCACAAAATGTGGTCAGGTGAGGGAAAACATGCCTTGTGGGGGAAATGGCTTTTTAAGGTTTAAGCCATGGGCTTTAAAATGAGATGTCTTGAGCTAAAATATCCCTGGTAGTTTTGCTGTAATTGCTTGTCAAACATAGGTTGGTGTGTACAACTAAAAATGGGAAATAAGTTCTAAATGCATTATATCCTATAATAAACACTAGCTAGAGGTCGGCGAAAATATCTCTGGAGACACCGGGATCCGAACCCGGGTCTCTCGCTTGCAAGTAGAGCACTCTACCGCTGAGCTACATCCCCTGGCCTGACATACCCTGTTACTAACATGGCCCCACTGACATTTCCACCTTCCAACTACCTCTGGAACGGTATGGTATACATAGGGTGAGTGAACACCAAGTGAGCTGGCCTCTGGAGGCTCAACACACCCGGGGAACGAACCCTTACACAAGTAATGCAAAAAATGCAGTTTTGTGGAAAAATAACCAAAGAAATGTGATGTTTATGTCATAAAATTGGTTCTAGAGGGATTCTTTTAAGCTCTGTTTTCAGTTCTGGGTTCCTGAAGGAATTTCAAAAAAGTGTGGCAAAAATTCCCAATTGGAATAGAGGAGTGGTTTCCATGGCAATCAGAATTTGCCTTATCTACCAATTTTCTATGTTTCCATGGCAACCAACATTCCAAAAATGGAACATTTTCAGTGGAGATGGAATGATTTTAAGCATACCACTGGATTCCTTATCAAAATCGGCCTAAAGCTTTTCTTAGCATATTTGTCAGTGTTTTACCCATATACTGCCCCCTGGTGGCCAAAACCAGTACTAAAAGTCCCCCCCCCCGAGGCGCGCTCTCTCATTTTGGGCCACAAATATCCAAAAACACTTTTAGTCCACAAGATTCTACCACAGAGTATCCACATTCAACCTGAACAAAGTGTCCACAATCTATCATCCCAAATTGTCCACAAAACACATTTTGACCACAAGTTTTGATCGCAAAATATCCACACAACACATTCTGTCCACAGTGTATAGTCACAAAGTTTCCACAAAATTCATCTTATCCACAGGATATATACACATTGTCCACAAATTACATTTTGTCTACAGCCTAAAATGTGTCCACATGGACACTTTGTGATGGTTTGTGAGGAAAATGTGTGCTCTGTGGACATTTTGTAGCACATTGTGTGTGGACATTTTTTTATGTCAACACCCTGTGGTGCCTGGCAAGAATGTGAACAATTTCTGATGGTTTGCTGTTGACAAGGAGTGTATTTCAGATATTCATAGGTACAGCAAGGACACACAGTGGGTAGTTGGAGATTCTTAACAGTAAGACCACCCTGATTATTTATCTTAATGTTGCCAAGCTGGCATTGCTGGGCTAATTTCATACAGCATGATTTTCTTTAAGGGGTCATAAGGGAGAGATTCCACAAAATCAATTTTTCATGAAAAATAAGTGTGTCCAGGGGCGGATCCAGGATTTTCAGAAAGGGGGGGCGTGATTTGGGCCCTGGACATGGGGGGGAGACAAAAGTGCAGCCCTGTGATGTCGCAAGTATATTGTAGTGACTGTATTAGGAGTCTGGGGCATAACCCCCCCCCCCCCCCCCCGGAAAATTTTGAAATGTTTAGGGGGTAATTGTGCATTCTGGAGGATTATGAGGGCACTCCTGACTAAGTTATCTCCAGCTTTGAGTAAAGCTTTTCCTGTCTTAATTAAAAAATATCCTGTGGAGGCATGCCCCCAGAAAATTTTGAAACCTAAAGGGGAAAAGGTGGATTCTGAGGGCTCTCCTGACTATAAGTTATCTCTAGCGATAAGTAATGCTTCCCCCCTCTGGACTTTAATTATATTCTTTGATGGCATTCCCTCAGAAAAATTTGAAATCTAGAGGGAAGAGGTGTATTCTGGTGGATTTTGAGGGCTTTCTTGACCTAGCTATCTCCAGCTATAAGAAAAGCTTTTTCCCCTCTAAATTTCCAAAATATCCTGTGGGGGCATGCCACCAGAAAATTTTGCAATCTAGAGGGAAAAGTTGCATTCTGGTGGATACTGAGGGTTCTCCTGACTAAGTTACCTACAGCTATAAGTAAGGCTTTCAAAAAAATAACCTGTGGGAGCATGTCCCCAGAAATTTTGAAATCTTAGAGGGGAAAAGGTGAATTCTGAGGGCTCTCCTGACTAAGTTATCCACAGTCATAAGAAAGGTTTTTCCCGTTTCTTGATTTCAGATATTTCCCATGGGGGCATGCCCCTGAAGATTTTGATAACTAGAGGGGAAATACCGGTAGTGCATTCTAGTTTATTCCTAGGGCTCCACAAAGACAAACATGAATAACCCTCCAGCATCACATACCCTGCCACAGGCCTCAGTATCATGTACCATAAACTGTCTCATCCCCCAGGCTCATTTACCCAATCTATACGCCACCAGTATCATATATCATACATTGTCTCAGCCCCCAGGCTTACATACCCTGTGCACGCACCCCCTGTATCATGCACCATACCCTGCACACGCCCCCAGAATCATGTACCATACCCTATGCATGTCTCCAATATCATGTACCATACCCTGTGCATGTCTCCAATATCATGTACCATACCCTGTGCATGCCCCCAGTTTCATGTACCATACCCTGCCTCAGCCTCCAAGCTCACATACCCTGTGCACGCTCCCTGTATCATATACCATACCCTGGCCACGCCCCCAGTATCATGTACCATAAGCTCTCTCAGCCCCCAGCCTCACATACCCTGTCTGTGCCCCTAGTAAGTATTATGTACCATACCCTATGCATTGCAATCTACTTTCTTTTATGTTTTAAGCTGTAGAATCCTTAATAATAGTCCGATTTAAAAACCGTAAAAACTGACATGTAGCTGAGAATTCACTGAATTCAGAACTCCTCTTGGCGCCTCAAAAGGGGGGGCGTACGCCGCGTCTGCCCCCCCTTGAATCCGCGCATGCTGTGTAGTAGATAAATATCTGGACAATATCTGGGTGTGAGCGCCAAATTCACGCCCACTGGTGCACTATGAAGATGGGCGCGAGGTCACGTGACATAGGGGCAGTAGTAGGGGGAGGGGGTGGCTATATTTAGATCATGATGCCTTCTCCCCCCCTCCCTCCCCATCCCCACTCACGATGATTTTAGTTTGAGTACTTAATTTGAATCAAAACATCAATTGATAGTCATCTTCTTCTGTGATCACATTGCCTTCTATATAGACAATTCAGTGTGTCTCATCATCTCTGTAGTCGTGTCATCCCTGCATAAAGGTTAATGATAAAAATGAAAGATGAAAAACGTTATGCTTCCAATAAAGACAAGCAAATTTATAAGTAAAAAAATAATAAAATGATCTAACCCTACTGAACGCAGAAATTGTGGTTTTCATGTTTGTGATGTAGACACAGCCTCATTATTCGTGTCCTGATTGCAGCATGATTACCTGATCCTGATTACTGAGTGGAGTGTTGGGGTGGTTTTGCGAGGTGCCACGTGGGTTGACAGCGCACAGTGTCAGCGCACATGGTGCCGCCCTGGAGGAGACTGCACCGGGAGGTGGTGGGTGGACGGAGGGCTGGCTGAGTGGTATCACCTGGGCCTGCTGAGCGGGCACTGTCAGGTATAAGAGCCATGTAGGGTTCAAGCAGGGGCATTCATTTTGGCCTGTATACACCAAGGTGCCTGTAATTTTTATTCTGAAAAAATAGAAAATAGACAGGCAGCAGTATTTGGCAGTGAATATAGGTGTGGATTCATCAAGTTACTGTTAGAAGGAATTAAATATCATAGGCTGTAAACATACACAATTTGCTCTTTTTTCTCTCTCATTATTTTTCACTCTAATACAAGGTATTGAAGAACTACCTACCTCCCGACCTTGCTCCAGTGGCTGTTGCTTCAAACTGTCAGTGGAAAATTCCCATGAGGACAAAGAACTTTCGAACCTCAAAATGGACCAATCAGGAAAAAGTAAAGATATGGTTATGTATTCACATGAGCTTGAGTTAACCTGAGTGAGTCTGCACAGAAGCTCTCTCACACTCACACCCAGGCACTCACACTCACCCCATCCCATCCCTTTTGTTGAGTGTACCTGGGTGAAGGCAGGCATGTGTGAGACAGCTTGCTCACACCTCCCTTCGTCTCACACCCCGCGCTATAGCGCAGAACCCCCTCGCCAAGGCCTTTCTCATCCTCCCCCCACCTCAAGCATATTTGCTGGGTAGTCTTGGAAAAGGTGTGTTTACAGTGAAAAGCAATCATTGAAAAAAAATTCTATGTACCGAATAATATTTTACTTAGAATTTATAAAACTTGACAGTTTCACCTTTACCTGAAACACCTGCATTAACTTCTACAGATTCTATACATCATGTTACTTTTGTTAGCTGAGAGAAGACACTATCATGCCAGAATTATCCAAAATACCAAGATTTTCAACAAAATTTGATGGACCAATTTTATACTGAACCTTATGTCAGAAGTCTCTGTTGGGCAATTGTGGAATGTCTGAAATTTTGAGGAAAGATCTATTGAATACTTAAGTTAAAGATGAGGGAAAGCTTCATAACTCAATATATATACCATATGCTTTATAGCCAGTTTTATTATGAAGCTAGAGTAGCCGTGGCACCTTAAGGGCATTTCATCCCGGGTGGCTTTACAATGAATATTTTTTCAAATTTCTTTTTACATTTTGACAAAGAAAGATCTTTTACACATTGACTGCAATATATTTAATTAGTTGATCATTACTGGTAAAGATGAATGTATTACTGGCACCCCTAACCTTAGCCATTGTAATGCCATATTATGAGGCAGCTGTGTCAGTGGCGGATCCAGGATTGTCTAGAAGGGGGGCCCAAGACTTGGTGAGGTACCATATTTGGCCTGAGCACCGAAAGCCCCCGGTTTGGGGCCCCTATACACTTTTCTTTTCCCTCTTTTTTCCCCTCTTTCTCATTTTTCCCTCTCCTTTTTTCTTTTTTTTTGTGGTGGTGGGGGGGGGGTGCCCCCCTGGATCCACCACTGTGTGTCATAACTACCATAAAGAGGATCTGCCAATCTATTTTTATATCTAGATTGTGATAAAGGTAGTCCAAATAAGGTATTAGTAACTGTTGAATATTCTGGAAACTGCCAAGATTAAAATTCATCTTCCTAAAACTGATTTCATGAGACCAATGCAAAATACAATGAGGACAATGATCAATTATAGTTGAGAGGGCAGCTTTTGAGTTACATTAATCAGCCTGCATATATATAATGCCCATAATCTCAATCATGAGAAGGGCCTAGGTTCTAATACAGAATCAATTGCACACCAACTTGCCCATAGCTGTGTTCATAACACGTTACAATTAGCACATAGGGACACGACACTTATCTGCTTACCCTTTCACATCTGGATGTTAGGAAGGAGTTTCTAGACCGTGACCCAAACTCTTTTCTTATACACCAAATGTGCTTTCGCTTTCTCTCTAATTTCATGTAAACACGATGTATGAACATGAAGAAAACAGGTAATGTAAGTACTTTCTTTCACCTCGATATAAGACACAACACACCACTTGTCCACTTATTTTTGCACACCTTAATCATACACTGTATTCTTTTTTATTTCTCTCTCTCTAGTTATATGTAAACATGATGTATAGAATAGTCAAGTATTATTTAAAGTAATCAAATTATTGCCAACCTAGGGTTGACCATTACACAACAGCTAGGCACAAGAAACTCTTCGTTGCTGGCCACTCTCTCCCTGCCTCCACCTTAGATAGATAAGTGACCTCACCCCCCTCTCTAACTGTGTGCCCAAGGAACATCACTCTTCACAATAAGATGGTTTCACCTTAAGCCATGCCAGGCAGATAATTTAAGGGAATGCCTGTTGCTAAGCAAATAATAACCATAGCGTGAGGGAATAACAGAAATGAATTTCCCAGACTTGAGTTTGTGGGAGTAGTAGGAGGGCAGTAGAAGCTGCATCAGAAGTGATTTAATACAGGTTCATTACTAATGGCTACAACTTGCTTTTTCATGTTTATACATATCTTAGGATTCAGGAAAGTACTATTGTACTAATGAAATCATGTCCATATAATATGAAACTATCACTTTTTAAAACCGAATTATAGTGATGAGAGATGTGGTGCGACAGGGATGTTTCCTTTCCGTGCATATATTGGGTTATATAAGCATGGCAGTCCCATGGATGCACAGCTCCTCTAATAGGTCTGCTGTGCAATTATTTTGGTAGCCATGAATATATATGATTTAATAAAGCAGGGCAGTGGTATATTTTGACACCTTGTTATAACAGGAATAAAGCCACTTCAAAAGGAAGGGGGTGTGAATCTTTTCCCAAATAAAGACTTTGGGGTAACCCCCAGTCTTTATTGGGTAATAGATGCACACCTGCTCCCCTTCTGCACACTACTTCTGCTAATGTTGTATTCACCTTTGGCCATCATGAACAATGTATACATGTGATTATGATTGTTTGACCAATAACTATTTTCAAACTCAAAACTCTTCTGCATGCCTTATTCCTTAAGTAACCTTTATCTCGAGAACAAAACAAGAATGTTTAAAAGGAACCTTGGTAATCTATGAAACATGTTCAGTCCAGTGACAAATGGAGAGAAAACATGCAGTATTGTACCCTCAAAAAATGTCAACTACACAGCAGAATGATAAGGTGCCATTAATACCAATGACTGAGCAGATCTGTTGTTATTACTGGCACCCCCTATCAAATCCACCATCTTTTTACATTAATTTCATATTGACTGTTTTGGGAGGCAAATGACATTCTTAGATATGGGAAATATCCCTAAAGTTATTCTGAGATTCAATTTGAATGGAGTAAACATTGGCATCAAGTTGAGCACAAACTTGAGCAAAAGCCATAAAACCTCATTTCTGCTGGTTGGTGAATCAGTAACTGCAAAATCAATGGGAAATATCATGACCTACAAAACTGATTTTCTCACTTTTCTGCACATAGGCTGGGAGAGAAAAGTCTAAAGAATGGGCTCGAAGTGAAAAAATATCTAAAAACTCATTTGCATATTGCTAAATCAGCTGCACACTGCTAGTGTGCCAGTTATACCCACATGCCAGTAATACCCATGGCTGCTCTAACCCAGTTGTAACCTTAATACACCTGGTCTCTTTGTTCAAGACATTTGACTAGTTCATTTTGACCTTGCCTAGAGCTTCAGCCATTCAGATCCATCATTTACTTTTTCTTATAGCCATTTTCAAAAATCAAATTCTATATAAAATCCCCATAGATGCCGGCATCATTTGCATTCGTTATTAGGATTTTTTTTATCAAATTCTTCAGTTAACACAGCATTTCCTTCATGGCAAGGCCAGATTGTCTGCATACCAGATTGGGATCTAGAGTTTAATGTTAAAAGTACCCCCTTTGCCACACAAATGCATACAAACAACTTTCTGTCTAGCCGTACAAAGTGTTGAAATCATATTGAGGTTTTCTGTAACAATATGTCCACAGAGTGTGTTACCAGATATCCACAGAGCACATATTCTCCATACAAACTATCAGAATGTGTCCATATAGATAAACTGTACCTTGTGAACAAAATTTGTGGACATTTTGTTAATATATCTGGTGGAAAAATGTATTTTGTGGACACTTTGTTACCATGCACTGTGGACAAAATGTGTTTTGTGGATATTTTGGGTTGATAGATTGTAGACAATTTGCAATTTGTGGACACCTTGCTAAAGTTGAATGTGGACAGTGTGGTTTTTGTGGATGCTCTGTGGTGAAATCTTGTGGACTTATATTGTTTTTGGACTTTTTGTGACAAAGATGTGGACAAACCATGTTTTGTGGATACTTTGTGGTGATAGATTGTGGACAGAGTGTATTTTGTGGATACCATGATGTTGTTGGTTGTGGACAAATTTTATTTTATGGACACTCTTTAAAATAGTCTGTGGACAGTACATTTTTTTATGGACACCTTGCACTAGGCCTTTGTGGACAAAATGTGAAAAAATGTGATGTGGACAATATGTTTCCCATGGCTAAAGTGCAGGATGCAACTTGTTACATCGGACTATGCCCTAGGGGCATACTGATTGCCGCGTGGGAGTGACGCGAAAATTACGCGGACAGCAGCAGCTGAGGCGTGGCCTTTCCCACACTCCCCATGGCAAGTCTGGGAAAATGCCCCCAAGGCATCCATGGTAAGGATGATGCTCCCAGGACATGTAGGCCTATATAGGGTATTGGACTATGCCCCGGGGGCATCGTTTAGTACATGGATGCCCCCAGGGCATCATCAATTTTTTTTATGCATGTACGATTATCTAAGCTTACTATGAATGCCCTGGGGGCATTGTCCCCCATTGTTCTCTGTACCATGCCCCTGGGGCATCCATAATATGGATGATGTGTGATGATGCCCCCAGGGAATGCACTGATAGTCATATGAGTCGAAGGTTGGAGAGTGCCCCAGCCTAGTAGGCTCCTAATTCCCCCCTGATTAGCTTAAAGTCCAATATTCCCTGAGGGCATGCATGGATGTCCCAAGGGCATACCCTTGTTTAATACTGCTTCATTTATCATCAACTTTATGCCCTGAGGAGTAACATTTGTAGACTGTAGAAGGAACCCGGGAGAAGGAAGATATATGCCCTGGGGGGTATGCATACTTAGGCCCTTCTTGTAGCTAGCCTACAACTTGTGGAATTGTACTACATGCCTGGAGGGCATGCTTTGGTCAATCATGCTTTAAAGAAGCAAGAAATATGCCCTGAGGGTATGTGGCCAGAACGTCTAGATCTACAGGTCAGGAATGGTCCTGTGTATGCCTATGCCCTGAGGGCCGATACACGATGCCCTGAGGGCATAGACTAGCATGGGTAAATTGCTGATTTCTGGAAGGCCAGCAATATGCCCTCAGGGCATGCATAATTCTGCGCGGCAGTCCCGAAAATATACGCGTCACCATAGGGGGCGGCACTGAATGCCCCCAGGGCATAGACCGATGTTACAAGTTGTATCCTGCGGCTAAAGTCAAACACAACGGGGTCAGAATTTTTTCAATCCCTCTAATGGGGGGTCAAAATAATTCAGTGGAAAACCCTGCGTGTTACTATAGGTTAAGAGGGCATATTTGCATGCGATTTTCGTCCCTTGTGGTCAAAAATATTTTAACCCCTCGAGAGGGGGGGTCGAAATCTTTTCTGCGCGTGGGCGCCAAAACCCAACGATCCCCCCCTATTGTTAAAAAATGATCAGTCCCTAAGTAGCTATTATGGCGGTTTCCCAATCAATAATCCTCTCTGATTGTTTGAAATAAAAGTATTAAATAATGCCATATTTGCTCGTCGCTTATGATTACCCAAGTTATGAAAAAGTTCTTCCCCCAGTCGTCATCACATTGATAAGCAGGATTTCATCAGCACTGCCGACTTTTCTATGCATTGGGTTTTCACACCCAGAGGAACGTGAAGGGCTTTATGAAATATGCGTAACCTTTACTGATTTGGCACCTACCTAACCTATATAATTATACATTCGCTTTGAATAATCAGTGCCCACTAGACCAAAAAGCAAGCTTTCATTATTTAAAACGACTGTAGGAATCAACTACAGTCATGTCTCACTTAACCGGCCACCTCATTTTCAGATAAAAATTGACTGGTTCCTGAATTGACTGGTTCTTTGAATCAGAATTACAATAGAATATAATGGTTATAATTCAATCTGTTCAGGGTGATTAGTGGCTGGATAGTGAATCAGCCGATTTTTGAAGACCGATATATTGAGACATGACTGTATTGGCAAACTGCCAACAACAAGAGTTGTGTAGTTGCGGCTGGTGGTACATAACAGTACATTTGTGTACAAAGCACTAATACCCCCCCCCCTTCCCCCATGTAATGGGTCCCAGACACCTGTACAGTAGAAACACAGCATTATAGCTGGAAACGCTTCCAGTGCACATCTTCAAACATTAAAAATATCCATGAAGGTAAGGTTGATTGATTGATTGATTTGTGTTTTACAGCACTTTAACGGCACTATTAAGTGGCTATCCTGTGCTTCACAGGGTGAAGGTAAGGCTTTGGTTATTATGTCGTCAATACATTCAAATAGAGACACATTGCAGGCCTTATAGCCCGGCCTTATAGCCTTGGCCATGTATATTTGTGTGTGCTGTGTGGTACAGACCATGAATGGACATTGAGGGCACCCAGACGGGTAAAATCGACAAGGGGACAAGAGCCATTTCTTAAAATCGACAAGTGACTTGAGATCCCCCTGTCTAAATCCTGTCTAGGGCCCTACATTGGCCTTATAGCCATGCCATGTATGTGTGCTGTTCGATACAGACCATAAAATCTGAATAGACAGATAATCTGAATAGACAGATAAGTTATATTCTGGTACAGACTGGCACCTATAGACTATGGTTCACATGGTTACAGAGACGTACAAAGAGGACCAGGATACCGGACATGGAGTCCTTATATGTAGATATCTCTCAGCTCGTACCAGGTACTGCGTTTACCCAGTAATGCCGTGCATGACTGCACCCAATTTAGACTGACCTACTTCCCACAATACCGGTAGCCTAGAAAAAATAGACATGTATAAGGTACTAGAATCGGAATACATCGCTTTTGCCTTTGGAATGCGTTTCACTTTCAACTCTGAGTGTGGCAAGCCAAATGTTCACTGATATGTTCAACCTAGATATCAGATTTTTTTTTATTTGATATCAATGTTTTAGAATTTGATATCAGGGTTTTCTAACTTTGATACCAGTATCAGAGTTTCCTAGTCTGATATCAGAGTTTTTCTGAAATATTGCCTTATCAGACTGATATTGCGATACAGTCATTTCCCCACCTTTTTTCTCATTTAGAAAATGAGCCTTTGTGTTGATTATTTCCTGTTATTTCTCATATTCTGTAAACTCCAGTATCGAGGCGAAACATGAGTTTATCAGAAACTCTGCTATCATGGTTGTAAACTTTGATATCACAGATAATAACTCTGATATCAAAGTATGTAACTCTGATATCAGAATTAAGACATAAATATCACATCTAAAAACTTTGATATCAAAGATAAAATCTATGATATCACAGTTAGAAACACTGATATCAGAGTTAAAAACTGCATGCTGTTTCACCCCGATATTGGAGTTTACATACCGTAACACACAGAATAATGAATAGATTGCTCTGATTAACTGGAATATCAGTCAATTAACCCCAGTTTCTGGTGTAAACTACAGAGGTTTTCCTAGAATAATTCTGATATCAAATCCTAAAACTGTGATATCAGTGACAAAAACTGATATCAAATGAGGAAACTGTGATATCAGGGGATGAACATATCGCTTGCCATATCTGTGTACAGCTTAGACCAGACTCGCCCGGTCGGGATTCTAGGGTATACCTCTGGAAGAAAACTTACACTAGTGGTTGAGCTGGGGCCAGATTGCAGCTTAGACAAACTCGTGACTTCGATTAGAGGCAGCAGTAATTGTATTATCCCTATATGGCATGTCTGGGACATTTCACATTCATGAATATAGATCTGAAATAGCAAAAAGTGGTCCCCTAGAATGAAATGTCAAATATATTGATCTCCTACTTCTTTCATCCCCTGACCACATGGGGAGGACCAATAGGGGATGGCCTTACAAACCAGCATAACTCCGCCGTTCCCCGAACGCCTTGAGTTGGGAGTGAGAGAGACTTCCGGGGAGGGATAATTCCGTTGGAAAGAAGCATAAATAGAATTATATCTATGTAAAACTCTGCATGAGGTGTGTCAGCTTGTAGGAGGGAGTCAATGTTGATCCCTGAGTCAACTTACTACCCTGCAAAGGGTGGTAAAGCACTGGCCCGTGAGCACTGGTAGATCTACCTACCCACACATGGCTGGGATGGAACCAGCTGAGGGTGTGTAGTTAGCGTTCGAGGTCACCCCTGCCCACAATGCACTGCAAAATGTAAGAAAACCGATCCCCGAATGCACCGAACCGACAAAAACCGGAAATGATTTCCCTCGCCCCTCCCACCTGTCAAGAGATGACCTGCCAAGAGATGACTAATAGTCTATGCATCACCTCGCTGGTCTGTATATAAGGCCGGAAATTTCCATTTGCCACAGACAAATATTGGATTCGAACATCTACAGGTTTTATCTAAATTCCCAATATTAGATAACCTTATACCAGTCATAGTACCGTATAGGCGGTATCTGATTATACATATTGCACATCTACGCATCACAAGTTAAGGGGTAGACCCTGGAATACAAGACACCGATCAGCAGCAACTATTCCATTCAAAGAGTAAGTTAGCTGTTTCTTACATACACTTGTTCACAATGAGTCGTAGTCTCTGAAATTTTCTCGTCAAGTGAGGGGAGGGTCCGGGTGAAGGGAGTACAAAATATAGTCATGCTTTATTATAGGGGGAAAACTCTGAGTATCATTCAGTAGGCCTATCATTCATGTAATGGATATTTTGGGTCGTGGCTGTAGTAGGGTGTATGTTTGCAAAAAGAATATAAAAAGGGGAAAAAATTATATGTAAAGAGGAAGCGCCACAGTATGTTGGGAGTATATATGTACTGAAAATTTGTACCTGGATATAGTCTAAAGGCCGGATATATCATATAGCCTACTAGTATTATCTGAGTGTTGCACAGGTACTTGAGCCTACCTACATGTAAAGGCTGTCCAATGATTTTTTTTCTCTGTAATTAAATGAAGAGGATCATTTATATAAGATTTTCTTATTTATTTATAGCTCAAATACCATGAAAGGCATCCTCTTCAACGCTTCCCTCCTTCTACTATGTCAGCTAACCCTCGGTTGTAGCCTTACCAAATGGGAGAAGTGGAGCATGGAAAAGATTCTCTTCAATCAGGATATTGTTGTGTATGGGAAAGAGACCGAACGCTTCAATCCCGCAGGCACTGATGCAGAGAGACAGGATGCACGGTTTACTGTCTATTGCGTATTGAAGAATGATAATGCAACATGGCCAATTCCTGAAAATATCATCATTGAAGAGGTATCTCCAAGGCACAGTTGCTCTGGCACAAAGATCACAATAGGGAAAGATGTTATACTAGGTCTGCAGAGAAATAAAGCAACAGGAAAATTGACTTGGGATGAGCCCAATCCCAAACCTGATGGAGCAGCATTTGATTTCACACCAGGGGTTCTTGAAAAAGCAACCCGTGTGTGTGGTTTACAGAAGCCCGTTTTACCCCAGGGTAGGGATGCCAACAGCCAATTGCCTACATGTCCCCAGGTACCTGTTTCAGAATGTGTTAGTGCTGCACAAAGATCTACAGCTCAGTGTTCACTACAACTTCTTATGTCAGTCATAAGTTACCTAGGCATTACCATATTTCTCTATCAGTGATTTCAAAGAAAAACATAAAGAACACTTTCATCATGCAGGAACTCGCCCGTCTTAATAAAACAGATGAGTTGTCATCACATTTTGAAAATCACAATGTAGCAATATACATGGACCCTCAGTAAATCGTAGACTGTTTCATCTATTTCCTAACTATTAGAAGTATATTGAGGAATGTCAGATCTATTATGGCAGAACACAGGGACAGTAACTACAATATTATGCAAAACACGGAATAGTTACATAGACTTCTTTTCATTTTCTGCATTTCTATTTTATAATCACCCAAACTGTTGAAGCAGTACATGTAGCATGCCGACCCCCTTTGTGGGGTTTTACTGGGCTAGTTTTTTTTTACGTGTTTATTTGGTGATAATGAATTTTTATATTCATTTAAGTATCACTTAAAAAACATGACTTTTTGATATATGTGTATATGATAAATTATATGAAACTCTTCACAATAACATGTCATACTATGTGACAATATATACAACCACATTAACGGGGCTGATGTTAACTCAATATAGATTACCACAATATAGAGTAAAAGTTTGATAAAAGAATGATAAGGCACAATGTAAATATGTTGCATGTTAAATAGTCTATAAGTCAATTTCAAATCCAATAATAACGTTTACAAAACAAGACAATATAATATCTATTCCCTAACCTACCAACATGTAACTGAGCTTATTATACAGTAACATCATAATAGTGGGTGGTTATGGATATTCAATGTAATTTTCATAATAACAGTACATGTATAATGACTTCATTGCATATCTGATATAAGCTTCATTCTTGTGTTATTTTGTGTATGATATCTATTCAAAAAAATGCTTATGAATTTCTTTTAATGATATGGTGCTCTATATCATTAAGTCAATATTACGACCAAATAAATTCGTTGTACTTGTACATTTAGATACATCTGCATGTTCTGTTTGCTTCGACATAGAAATCATTTAAATCGGGCCATTTTCCGTGAGGTCTATTTGACCTGTTCCACACCCCACTCAAAAAATGGGCTGAGGCAAAGGAGACCATGTTTTGAATAGCTATTCACGGTCCAGGAGGTTAATTCAAAACATCCTGGGATCTCAACCTCAGCGATCTTAGGAATTATTCTACCTTATTCTATTAAGCGATCTTAAGATTAGACTGTGTTCACATTTCCTAGCCAGCACTAAGATCGCATCGATCTTAGCCTCAGCCCTCCTACACTATTCCAAGAAGTACTGACTGGGCACAGGGGTAAGAGTCCCAAAATAAATGAATAGCTGTGGAGCCACTCTTCTCCACAACAGTGTTTATACCATCGTTCCCCGTCCCCATATGGGCTAACAAAAGAGCACAGGGTGCAGTTGACCCCCGTACAGTATTCAAGAGTTGTTCCCATGAATGTATGATTTATGCTTGCCTATTAGAAGCATTGCGCCCTCCCCCCCAGGACAAAGAGAGAGAAGGGAAGAATTACCTTACAGTGCACTTAACACATGTAAGGGGTTGTGGCCTTACGGACCTGGGGGGTTCGGGTCTTACGATTCGGAAAGAAAGAGTAAGACGGTGTTTCAAGTGTATGCCAACGGATAGATTTTATTACGAATGCACACTCACGGCTACCCGATAGTATGAAGAGGGCAGCTAATAATCATCAATGGTGTTCTACATGCTTTGGAGGCCAGAAGGGCCTCTGACGTAGCGGCTGAGCCCTGGGCTTTATATAAGGACCCAGGTGTTCGTCGTCAGATGTCCCAACAGACCCGGATCGGTGCTGCCACCTATCCGGAACCTGAGGAACGTCCGACGACTCGACTCACCCGCCACGTCAGACGGTACCCAACGCTATGGTTACATGTTATGTACCTCTACACCACTCCCCAAGACATTTAGGAGGGTGTTATAGTTATAGTAATATTACAGGGATAACATTTCTATATGTCTAAACCCTTAGTAATAGAGGTACAACCATAGATATAACATTAACACCAAATTAAATATGATTCGGATGTCCATTACATATATTTGATAGTGTATGTAGTTACATAATAACAAAATCGGATGTTGGAATATGATACGAATTACTTGAATGAATAACAGTTGTATGTAACGAAACTGTTAATTAGCTTTTTATACCATATAATAACATTTTATGTTTACGGTATAAGTAATAGGACAAGTATCATAATTCGTATACATGTGATAGTGACAGTTATGTGTAGCGGAACTGTTAATATTAAATAAATCACATAATAACATCCATATGTGTTTGTAGTTATTAATACCACATTTGATTATATAGTCTTGAAAAAGACTTTAATAGTAACTACACTATCTAATGACATATCGTATGTTATAACCATATGAATCCGTTAAGGATTCCGTGAGTAGTACGAATAGAACCGTTTGTATTATACACTTGAAAGAAAAAAAACAGTCACGGTGTAGTAGTAAATATGATAATATATATGATATCACCGTGTACTAAATAATCTTTATAACACCAGATTAATACATTTATAATACAATATGCCTCGCAGGACAATAATATGAACATTCTGGTGTGGTTTATCGGATCTTATCTTATATTATAAATATAAGAACAGTAATCTGAGATCCGTACTAGTAGATATGTATGTACCCGTATCATAATATACAGTAAGTTTTCTTACCACAGTGTGAATATGCACATACAAATGACATTATAGAAAAATAGATATGTGACATTATGTACAATATAAGATGGTAAATGCTGCTGGAGTCTTGTGCTGTAGTCTTCCGGATACTAGAAGGTAAGTGTGGTCAGCTAACCACGGGATGGACGTGCTAAAGTCTATGATTCCAGGTTAATAAAGTGAACACGGTAGATGAATTTGGGGCAGCTACCCACAATCCTCTAGAAGTGCTATAGTTCATAGGTATATCCGAATGGTGTAGAGTAGAAGTAGAGTATCGATCCGGTTTTGTCAACAGTGTAGAAGCGTAATCCATTTAAGTATTGTTGACATAAGTGAAAGTCCAATATAGGCTGGTCCGGAAGTAGTGGTAATATGTAGTTTTAGTCCATTCGGGAGTATAGGTAAAATGTAGAGGTAACACAGAATCGTAAAGTCCATCCTAGTATAGTGGTTAGCACAGATAGCAGCAGAAGTCTGGAACCAGCATGCTTAGGTGGATTTCTTCGCATGCTTCTTCCTAAGAAGATCTAGAGCCGATTCGAGAGTGCCGTCCCACTCGTCGATATCGACTCCGAATACCCTCATAAACTTAGTGTTTAAGTTGGTATTCCGGGTGATTTCTTCTTTAACACGCTTCTCCAAGATGTGTACGTCCATAGCTGCCTGCTCCTTGGCAGCTGCGGCTGCTTCCTCCTGGGACTTTACATCATCCCGAATGAGGGTCTCGAGGCGCTGCTTTTCAGCATCCGCAACCTCCTTCATGCACAACAGGGTATCATTAAGAAGACCCTGATGAAACGCTGTCGCTTTCTCGCGGACACATTTCTCCCAGTGGGTGTAGATGGCCTTCTGGACATCCGCTTCCCCCTGGCGAGACTTCTCAAACCAAACTTCCGCATTACCAGTTTTGATGGTAATGGCGTCCTTTGGTTTCTCAGGTGTAGCGACAGCCTTGGGGGGAGTCGATACAGCCTGAGGGCCACTTCCGGGTGTGGGACTTCCAGACACGCCTGCTGTTGGCACACAGTAGGTTGGAGGCTGGTTCTGCTTCAACCCCATCTGCATATAAAGATTTATCTGCTCCGGGGTGAAGTTAACTGGGAGGGCGGCTGGAGCGGATGCGGATCCGGCGGCAGCAGGTGCTGAGGTCTTCTTGGGAACAAGTCGACCACCCTTTCCAACGACCAAGGTCTGGCTCTCAGGTCCAGGTCCCTGGGTCAAGGACGGAAAGTTGCGGGTGCTAACTTTCCCAGGTTTCGATACAGCGCCTGCGTATCCGGCAGGTTCGGGTCTCTTGAAGACGGGAGTACCCTGAACCTGCTCATGGGGGTGGCGAGCCAAAGGAGACCTGGAGCGGTCTTCTGCTCTGGCTTTTGTAGTGGTGGTCTGACCATTACCGTTACCACCACGGTTCTGGTCCCTTCTGCTCCTTTCATGAGCTCTCTTTCCCTCCTTGCCGGATTCCTCGCATTTCTGCCAGAGAGACTCATGCATGTCCAGTTTACCCTTTCCAGGAGTCAGGACTATCTTGGCGCGGAGTTTCGAATCCTTGGTCTTCGGAACCTCGCAGAGGACTTGGTCCCCTGGTCGGATCTTAGACCAAGCATCCTCGCTCAGACTGTCGAACTCCTTCATGAGTTCCTGATGGAGCTCCATAATACGCTTACGAGCTCCATCTAAACCTTCTGCGTGGCATTTCTTCTGGTGTCTCGCCAGATCGCTACGTCGGTTATACTGAACCTTCGTAGTACATTTCTTGCCCTTCTTACCATAACTCGGATCACAAATGTAAACCGGGTGATGGTGGAAGTGGGCCTCTACCAGATGCCTTTGGAATCGGGCTGGAGTACTCCAGGTCCGGACCGAGATATCACTCACATCCTGGCAGATAGAGAAGGGACAGGACTTCTGGTCGTCACCGTACCACTTCTCAAGAGCCCAACGCAGCTTGCGCCTCTGGGTATAAGTGTAATACCCTTCGGTGTGGTTTAGCATAAGCCACATCTTACGATAGGCCTTGCTCCGATTGGGATCCTCGTCCGAAAGACGCATCCAATCTTCGTCATCTGACTCGTTGTTTTTGTTGACAGAGTCCGGGCAGGCATACAAGGTGGAGCCGTCCTTCTTTACTCCGTAGGCACAGTCGGAGAAACACGTCGGAATCTGGGTTTTAAATCCGGATTTGGCGTTAGCCCATCGTTCAGCCTCGGTTTGAGTTGATGGGGTGGCCTTCTCATCATACTCAACCGAGGACTCGTGCACTGATTCCTTGTCCGAGGAAACAACCTCCATGGCAGTACTACCAGTGGCTGAGGTGCTAGCTTTCGGTTCGGCTCTAGCAGAATCCGGAAGATTCTTGAGCTTCCGAGCAGCGGACCTCCTGTTCTTGCTGACCTTCCAGTCTTCCTCCGGTTCCTGGGTTCCGGACGTGCTGGAGGTCGAGGCTTCTACCGGGGTGGTAGTACTGCCGGTGGCTGATGCAGAACCGGCTGTGCTTCGGGTGGCAAGCTTCAGGTCGGGGATAGGAGGTGCGGGTACTTCCGCTTCCCTCTTAGCCTTTTCCTGGGCCTCCTGTTCTGCATTCATACGACGGACGAGAACCGTCCGAAGGGCTGCACCTCGGTTCATGCCGGTTAGTGACTTGTTTTGTACATCCACTAACTCCTCCTCGGTTATGTAATAACCGTCGTCCCACTGTTCAAAGTTGGCAGCGGCTTCACGGAACTCCTTCATGGTCCGGTACTGGGGCCGGGTGGCACAAGGACGTGGGTAAGTCTGCCCCTCGGGTTCCGAGACGCAGCCTACCCAATCAATGTTCGTCTGTTTGACGTTCCACAGGGACTTATCCGGCTTCGGATACGCTCCGAGCAGGAAAGCTCTGTTGGCTTCCTACACTGCTTCGCGGAAAGCAGCGTCTACCATGAGTCCCCGTTGGAACCACGGCCAGTCTCGGAGCCATTCGGGAGGCGTCCTATCCAACTGTTCGGGAACCATGATGCCCTCGACAGCTATTCTCACCTTCGGGTCCAACCTAACTGGTGTACCGTCAGCGTAGGTCACTTGTGCCTTTAGTTCCGGGTGGACGTACAGGTACCGACCGTCGTATTCTGCAGGGAACGGGTCAGCCACTGCTGGCTTCCACTGATCCTTCGGTCCGTCGACTTGTGCAGTCTCGGACCCAGTCGCTGCGGGTTCAGCACTCGTAGCCCCTCCGGATCCCTCGGGTGGGAGTGGCGACAGCATTTTCTCTGGCTCATTCAGCGAGAATGAGGCCAGCTTCTCCTCGAACGAGCGATCCGTGGGTTCCTCCACGTCCATCATCTCGCTCTCTTCCTGTGTAACAGGTGACAAAGCTTCCGGAAAAGCTTCTGCGGGCGGAGTCAGCTTATCCGGGTCACCGGATAGCTTGGCTGCAGCTACGGATTCCTCAGCCATGACTAGGGAATCGGTCACGGGAGTAAGATACTCCTTTTTCCGGCTTTTATGGCGCCGGGGCCGACACAGACGGAGTCTGCCTACTGAGAGACAGACTCTGAGGACGCACCAGAGGTTTGCTAGACGGCAAAATCCAAGGAGGGGAGCGCACTCGTCCGCCTCGAATCTTACCGAAAAACAATATGGCGACAAACCAGCTTTCGTGACGTCATTTCCCCGCGAGTTCGCGGGGTCACAAGAGGTCAGCCGAGACTGGACGCGGTGACGTCATGCGGAAACGCACGTGCTACAAGCGGAACATCAACAAACTGATTGTTTTTAGGTAATTATCGCTCACGCCGATGACTCGTCTGGGGATTTAAGTGGTTTATGCCGGTTAGTGACTTGTTTTGTACATCCACTAACTCCTCCTCGGTTATGTAATAACCGTCGTCCCACTGTTCAAAGTTGGCAGCGGCTTCACGGAACTCCTTCATGGTCCGGTACTGGGGCCGGGTGGCACAAGGACGTGGGTAAGTCTGCCCCTCGGGTTCCGAGACGCAGCCTACCCAATCAATGTTCGTCTGTTTGACGTTCCACAGGGACTTATCCGGCTTCGGATACGCTCCGAGCAGGAAAGCTCTGTTGGCTTCCTACACTGCTTCGCGGAAAGCAGCGTCTACCATGAGTCCCCGTTGGAACCACGGCCAGTCTCGGAGCCATTCGGGAGGCGTCCTATCCAACTGTTCGGGAACCATGATGCCCTCGACAGCTATTCTCACCTTCGGGTCCAAACTAACTGGTGTACCGTCAGCGTAGGTCACTTGTGCCTTTAGTTCCGGGTGGACGTACAGGTACCGACCGTCGTATTCTGCAGGGAACGGGTCAGCCACTGCTGGCTTCCACTGATCCTTCGGTCCGTCGACTTGTGCAGTCTCGGACCCAGTCGCTGCGGGTTCAGCACTCGTAGCCCCTCCGGATCCCTCGGGTGGGAGTGGCGACAGCATTTTCTCTGGCTCATTCAGCGAGAATGAGGCCAGCTTCTCCTCGAACGAGCGATCCGTGGGTTCCTCCACGTCCATCATCTCGCTCTCTTCCTGTGTAACAGGTGACAAAGCTTCCGGAAAAGCTTCTGCGGGCGGAGTCAGCTTATCCGGGTCACCGGATAGCTTGGCTGCAGCTACGGATTCCTCAGCCATGACTAGGGAATCGGTCACGGGAGTAAGATACTCCTTTTTCCGGCTTTTATGGCGCCGGGGCCGACACAGACGGAGTCTGCCTACTGAGAGACAGACTCTGAGGACGCACCAGAGGTTTGCTAGACGGCAAAATCCAAGGAGGGGAGCGCACTCGTCCGCCTCGAATCTTACCGAAAAACAATATGGCGACAAACCAGCTTTCGTGACGTCATTTCCCCGCGAGTTCGCGGGGTCACGAGAGGTCAGCCGAGACTGGACGCGGTGACGTCATGCGGAAACGCACGTGCTACAAGCGGAACATCAACAAACTGATTGTTTTTAGGTAATTATCGCTCACGCCGATGACTCGTCTGGGGATTTAAGTGGAGATTATGGAAAGCTTAAGCAAATCCACCGGGTTATCCGTCCACTACCCATTGGTACATCATGCGGCGGCGACAAATAAGCCTTTCGGGTCAGTTGTCATCCGTTCCTCTAAATGTAAACATTACACCCGTTGGATCTTGTTTATTTCTTCCTCAGCTACTCTCTTTTTCGCTAAAGGTAACCGTCTATACAGTATTTTAAAGGGTTCCGCATCTCCAGTATCTATTTTATGTACTACCTTATTTGTCGTGCCTAGTTTTTCACCAGGTTTGGCAAAGGCAGTCTTATACTGACAGAGCATATCATAGAACTCCTTCCGGTGTTCCGGATCTTCTAATGAAGTTTCTTCATACAACTTGAGTAAGTCTTCCGAAATTTCATCATTTCCTGTTACCTTTTGTAAGTTTAACTTACTATCCGTTACAGTTTCCGAAAGGGTCACGTTACCAAAAACTTGTCCCTTTTTCAGGTAGATAGTAGTGTTTCCAGTATTGGAGACAGGTACTACCGACCAGGATGCATTTGCTACTATAGTGTCTACAGATATTAATCCGATACTTGACAGAGTAGCTACATCCGGTTCTATCACTGCAGGCTTATTGCGCATTGCAGGATTACTTCTTACCAGCACATCACAGGCTATTCCCGGAGGGATTCGCACCGTGTGTGCTACACTAGCCATACTGCTCACTTGTCTCAGTACACATCTAACCTTTACAGGATACGGGTATTTCACACTCAACACTCCTGATTGGGGTTCTAACACAACTCCATACAGGGATGCGAAATCCAACCCGAGTATCCCCTCATCTGCTATATCCGCAACGGTGGCGCTCATGACATAGTCATGTACTCCATCCAATTGTAGCTTTACACAAGTTCTACCATATGTCTGCAAGGTACTGCCATCGGCCGTCTGAGCACTTCCTCCCGATTTGAGAGTATCATGTTCATCCGGGATAAGATCATAGAACTTCTTGGAGATACAGGAGTGGCTAGCACCCGTATCCATAAGAAATTCGGCAGATCTTCCGTTAACAGTGAGGCAAACATACCACCGCCTTCCGTTCAAAACAGAGGGCATGTCCGTGATGATCGGAACGTCATTGTTCACACCTGGAGTCGATCCACATCCTTTCAGGTATTCCAGACAAGGATGACCCGGGGGCAGGTGGGCACTACCAACCCTGGCTAATTCATAGCCGCCTACCTTGTTACTGATATTGGGTTTCCCCTGCGCTCCCTTGGCACCTGTTATATCAGCTTCCCTAACCTTCCGGGTGTCTACAACCACCTCGGTGCTAGGCAAGTTTGCTACTACATGCGAACTATCATCACGGATGGTGATATCATGGCAAGATTTGTCACTGGGATCCCCTTCTTTGCCCATCGGGAGATCCCTCCTTAGTTTTCCTCTGTACTTATTCCAGAGACACCCTCCTGTCTACGAGGGACAGGTTTTTCAGCCATACATTTGGGAGCATAATGCCCCAGTTTCTGGCATCTGAAACATCTCCTTTGAGATTTATCAACTCTCGGTCTCTTCAGAGCTTCTGTTAATCCGGCTATTAATGTTTCCATCATATTAGTCGGAGCAACAGCGGCTGCCACGGTTGGCTTGGCCGTAGAGGTTGCATTGCCAGATTGGGTCGGTCCGGAAGCTGTTTTACTAGCAACGGATCCTCCCCTCCCTCTCGAATGTACCTTCCTATACCGCTTCTGTCGGTAATACTTTCCAGCTACCTGGACTGATCCAATATATTCTCCGTTTTCATCGGAGACATATTCGTCCTCCTGATCAGCCTCCTGCGAATCGACCGGGGCTAACTGGGAAGTTTCATATACCGGAGCAGGTGTACCTCCGTATTGGAACGGAGCTGCTCTTACCGGGTTAGGTCCTAGACCTACCAATCTTTTCTTCATGTCATGTCCATAGATTGATATAAACAAGTCACTGAAGGAAGTGTCATCCTTCCAAGAATCCCAGACCACTTGTTTGTGATCCGGATCCCGCAATCCATTGTAGAATTGTATAAACAATTCCTGTAGATAGCAATCATCGTCATGAGCCCAATTTGGACGCGCTTTCGATAGCAAGTCCTGTAGCTTCAAACCAAAGACCTTGTGAGATTCTTTAGGTTTCTGTGTTCTTTTCTTAAAGCTTACCCATGGATCCTCTCTAACGATTGATCCGAACAGGTATGCGGCACATTCGACCAGTTGATCATAGGTGCCGTATATTCCGTATGCTGCTCTCCATTGGTTGAGGGCTACTTTTCCACCTTTATTCAACCAACAGATCAAAAAAGGCAGAGCTTCTTCTTTTGTCCAACCACTACAGTTGACTTCATCGCAGAGCAGATAAATCTTTATATGCAGATGGGGTTGAAGCAGAACCAGCCTCCAACCTACTGTGTGCCAACAGCAGGCGTGTCCGGAAGTCCCACACCCGGAAGTGGCCCTCAGGCTGTATCAACTCCCCCCAAGGCTGTCGCTACACCTGAGAAACCAAAGGACGCCATTACCATCAAAACTGGTAATGCGGAAGTTTGGTTTGAGAAGTCTCGCCAGGGGGAAGCGGATGTCCAGAAGGCCATCTACACCCACTGGAAGAAATGTGTCCGCGAGAAAGCGACAGCGTTCCATCAGGGTCTTCTTAATGATACCCTGTTGTGCATGAAGGAGGTTGCGGATGCTGAAAAGCAGCGCCTCGAGACCCTCATTCGGGACGATGTAAAGTCCCAGGAGGAAGCAGCCGCAGCTGCCAAGGAGCAGGCAGCTATGGACGTACACGTCTTGGAGAAGCATGTTAAAGAAGAAATCACCCGGAATACCAACTTAAACACTAAGTTTATGAGGGTATTCGGAGTCGATTTCGACGAGTCGGACGGCACTCCCGAATCGGCTCTAGATCTTCTTAGGAAGAAGCATGCAAAGAAATCCACCTAAGCATGCTACGGGTTATTTTTCTAAAATTTTTTTTTTCTTCTCCACTAATAACCAGATTTAGTCTTTGCCGAACCCTACAGGTCTGCGAATGTCTTTTATTAGAATATGAACACCTGTTCTTTGTGTTCCGGGTTCCTTTTATGACCAGCTTATTGTATGATTCAGGCCGTATAATTTTTATTATACCCTGAATAGTCTATTCGGATTAGGAACTACACTTATAAAAAATCCGATAGTAGACTTGCTGCTGTCAGACGTATCCGGATGCTGCTCTCCATTGGTTGAGGGCTACTTTTCCACCTTTATTCAACCAACAGATCAAATAAGGCAGAGCTTCTTCTTTTGTCCAACCACTACAGTTGACTTCATCGACAAAAGCTTGATACCTATCCTTCCATGGATCACTAGAATCATATGGAGGGGGTATCCGTGCCTGTCTACGTGCCGGATTATTACATCCGCGTAGTCTATCTGCTTCTCGCATGCTCCAGTTCATGACTTCCATGCCATCTGCTCCCTTTCGGTAGCAGTCAATGCCAAGGTTTTGGATACATTGGCTTCTATCAAAGATGGTTTGCATCCCTGCAGGCATGGAAGTTGTTCTATTTGGCTTCCTGCCATCTCCTCCCGATCCTGATCCTCTGGATCCGGATCCTCCTGGACCGCCTGGAGGATTACCTCCTGGTGGACCGTTATTAGGGTAGTGTCCGGATGAACCGTTAGGGTATCCGCCACCATAACCGGCATTTCCAGTTGATCCGGAAGATGCATACCTAGGGTAAGAATTATTTTTATTCCATCCCTGATTGTAGGTATTACCATTTTGGTAATTACTACCTCCTGACGGATTATAATTATATCTATATCCATAGGGAGTTGTTCTTGGTTGGTACGTACCGCCATTAACATTAGGTTGTGGAGGATTCGGTCTGGGACAACGTCCATCATTAGGTCTATTACCTTGACCCAAAGATGGGTTCGGCAATCTTGGGCCTGCTGGTGTACTGTGGCCGGGTTGAGAGAAATATGAAGGTGGTGTTAACCCTTTCGTGCCCAGAATTATTTTGAGAAACCTGATTTATTTAACAATATTGACGTAGCAGAGACTACTACCTATTATCATGTTCAGATTTAAGTACTGATTCAAATGGAAAAAAGAGGGTAGTAAAATATCTTTCAGAAAATGTAATATGAAGTAGGAATTAAGGTATTATATGATTCAGTAGGGAATAATGATGGCAAAAGATGTTGAAATGGGGTGATCTGGACGAAGGTGCCCAGAAAATCTCCTTTTTTTAGATTTTGATAGGAATAGGCTATTTTCAATTCATAAAGCCTTATTTTGACATTTCAAAGACAGCTATATTGATGGAAATTGAAAAAGATATGTATTATAGTTGGCTTCCTTGGACAAAATCACAGAGAAAGTATTTCATCAATATTATTGGTATTTTTATCAATATTTTTGCGAATTTAGTGAATTTTCTGTATTTTTCCATTATTCTCATGGCTAGAGCGCACACTTTTCATGTATTTTAAGCCTTTTTTCAATTAATTATTTTCTTCAATGGGATCTTTTAATAATTATTTACCTAAGGCACCATAACAAATTTGGTATGGTTAGAAAGCCCTTGATATTACGAGTCATCTGGTCTTGAAATCATCCTAATCTGATAAATATTAAACCCATGGTGGTCTGTTGAACATATATACATGCTTAAGAGCGCACTTTTGCTAATCTGGGCACGTAAGGGTTAACATATGTCTCTGTGGTCCCGGTACTCTCGGTTGTGCTACTGGTGTATTATTGTTGGCACCAATAGCATTAACATGAGTCGCTCTAATTTTATGACTCAAATCTGGTATTGGGGGTGCCGGACCTATTGTATCCAACATAGGAGTTGCTGGTATAGGTGCATTATTTATTGGTCCTTTAATAGTAGTTCCCTGTTGGCAATTACTATTCTGGACAATCTTTCCACTACCTGTGGTATCATCCGGTTTCTTATAGATTCCGGATACTACATTCTTATCAGCCCCATCGTCAACGAATGGGTTGTATCTAGTTGGAGTTGCATCTTTGGATGTTTTCGCCAACATTGTAGACACCACAGCTGGATCTATAGTACCTATAGTCAATTGGGCGGCTTCTACATATTTGTCTAGGGTTATTGCAGTAGTCTGCAATTCCTGAAGCTCATTCGTGAGTTTCTGTCTATCCTCTTCCAGTTGTTTATTGTAAGCTATAATGCCTACCCGGATGGTTTCATTGTCTTCAGCTCTTTTACTACACTGAAGTTTCAATTTCTCTAACTCGCTTTGATAATGGCATATTTCGGTTCGTAATTTGCCTTATCAAGACTTAGTTGATCGTTCGTATCTATGTATGTTTGGATACGAACGTGTCTATTGTCATATTCTTTATTGAATGACTTTCTCATTTCTTGAAGTTTTATTTCTTCACTTTCTAATTCCTTCATGTACTCGCTCCTTCTGGCTTCGAATTCGCTTCGCATGCCAATTAGGTCCTCTTCCAACTGAAGTTTTTCATTGAATACTTCATCTTTAGCTTTGACCAAGGTATTTAGGTTCTCGTTCAAAGTTACGTAGGTTTCATTTAACAACAGGACATCCGGTCGTTTAAATTCCTCACCTTCCGGTACCGCATAGGTTAAGTCGCAGTCTATAGCGCTGTAATCTAATATTGGTAGCCTGGGTCTGGGTAATCTATAAGGTAGTTCTTCAAATGTTACCCTTTTTGGCATTGGTGCCGGATGTTCTGGGTTAGTACTACCACCAACTTCGAACATCGAATTACTCAATTCGTCAACAAGTGATTGTTGGCTTATCAAGTTACTCTGCCTCTGTATGGACTGTTCACGTCGTACAGAGTCTGGTAGATTTTCCTCACTATCATTATAGTGGGGTTCGGGATCTCTCCAAGATGCAGATTCCGCATCTCGGGAGTTCGAATGGGTTTGGATCACTAATGATCCATTGCCATTCTCCTGGGCAACTAATTGCCCTGCTGGGTTAGTTTCCGCGAGGCTACCTAACCCATGTACTAGCCGTTCGGACGTTATAACGTCCGGGCTATACACCAGAACTAACTGGTCACGGCACCAGTGTAAGGGGTTGTGGCCTTACGGACCTGGGGGGTTCGGGTCTTACGATTCGGAAAGAAAGAGTAAGACGGTGTTTCAAGTGTATGCCAACGGATAGATTTTATTACGAATGCACACTCACGGCTACCCGATAGTATGAAGAGGGCAGCTAATAATCATCAATGGTGTTCTACATGCTTTGGAGGCCAGAAGGGCCTCTGACGTAGCGGCTGAGCCCTGGGCTTTATATAAGGACCCAGGTGATCGTCGTCAGATGTCCCCACAGACCCGGATCGGTGCTGCCACCTATCCGGAACCTGAGGAACGTCCGACGACTCGACTCACCCGCCACGTCAGACGGTACCCAATGCTATGGTTACATGTTATGTAACTCTACACACATAAGTAGCCCTATACGGCAAAAAAGGTGTGTGTTTATACATACCACACTATCTACATGGTGTGTGATTCCAACACATCTATGATATTCAAACACTTACAGCTAAACACCATCAGATTCTAAACACTTATCCTGAGAACTACACACCTACTTCTCACACACTTAAACACTAACACACCATAGTGTTTAGGTGTTTGAGTTTAAACACATCCAGTCTCTATGTGTTTAGTCTTAAACATGTATTTGAAAGATAAACAACAGGTGTTTAGCCATCTAATAAGAATTATAAGCAGATAAGATAAGTATAATATGTAAGAAATGAGTAAAAGGATAGTATCCTCGTTTTTATAGTTGTATATCACCCAGTTTCCTGATGACTCAGTAGTTTTGTATGTATCTAAACACCTCCTAAAGCTAAACACTACCAATCTAAACATTTACTCATGCTGCACTTCTTAAAGCTAAACACCTATCAAAACTAAACACTTGTAAATCAAACACCTGATAGCTAAACATGTTTAAAGTTAAACGCGTTTAGCCAAAGAAATGTGTTTAGAAAAGTGGGACAAAAATGTGTTTAGCTATATGTTTAGATCCTAAACACTGGTGTTTGGTTGCTAAACACCAAATTAACAGTGTAAGAGCCCTCAAGGACACTCAGCAAACGTCCTGCCTCCCCTCTATATGTATGCAGCAGGCTATTCACTCTTTCGATCAGGAGTGTTCCCTTGTACTCAGGTGAAACAACTATGCAATTCTTTCACTAAGATCATAGTGATCTTAGTGCTGGAAAAGGAATAGTGAAGTGATCCCAGGACTTGCTATTCCTGAGAGGCCTGCAACCACTGCATTAGATAGGGTAGACCGGCCAGGTCTTATGATATGTGCCTACACTAAGATCGCTGGGGTTGCGATCCCAGGATGTTTTGAATTAAGCTGCAGTGTACATTCGGGGCATACTCAGGTGTCTGGATTCAGGGACAATGCAGTCATTGTTAAACGGGGTACTTGGTAAATCTTCTTATAACAAAAAAGAAAAACGTTTCATCCGGCCTCAGAAATGTTTATTCACCCAATGACCATGATATCCATGCAAAAACCGCCTTGGACTGGGTCACTTCAACAATGCTGGATCATGATAGGCAGTCATTTTATAACATAAATACATTGTACATAATAGTGATTCCCAATCCAAACCCTCAGCAGATTCTGTGATATTTTATCTAAAAATAGATAAAATAGTATTTTATTTTTAAATAGTACCTTATATCCAGTGAACTAGTGTCACAGTATTAAAAAAAAATGTTTTGTGTATTCTCTATGGCTATGAGGGGGCTTGCATAAAGTATGTATGCACCCAGGGGGAGGATGGATTTAGAGAGGGGAGCAAAAGATTTCAGACTTCTCTTCTGGAAGGGGGGGGGCAAAAAAGGCTCACCCCTTCTTAGTGCAAAAGTTTGTGAATTAATATAGAATAAAAGGGGGCAGGCAAAAAAGTTTGGCATATGAGAAAATCCACCCCCTCCATCCATGTAAACACAAAATGATACATCCCTGCCTCATGCAAAAAACTCCCAAAATGAATCCTCCCCTCACAAGGTTACCACAATTAACTCAATCAGTCTTTATAGTGGGGGTTTGCAATTACCTTATAGTTGGGGTTGGAAGTGTGGTTGCAAGTAAAAACACACCAAGCACCCTATTTTAGTTGATTTATTTTGGAATCATGCATGCTGACTTTTTCAAGTAGTTTATTAATTTCGTAAAAGGAAACAGTTACAAAGTAAGAGTCATCTTAGCCTAGCTTCTACATATTATTGTAGTGCTACCGCTAGGGCCCATAAAATTTCCTGTCAATGCATCAATCAAAAATGAGATAAACTCAATGTATGACGATCTCAGGTATTATACAGTCATGGTATAGTCACATGATGTTAGAATCCTTGATTTTCATTATTGAGTCGTCCACCTGTTACCTTATTTTTCTCACTATTACAAGTATTCCGCGGATCTTAAACCCTATTGATGCTGTGTCATAGAACCCCATGGAATGATGTTCTGGGATATATTAAGTAATTGTCATAGTATAATGATACACTGAAATTGCCATGTTTGACTGGTTTGTTTCATGACCAACTGGCCATTTCATCAGAATTCTCCAAATTTGATTGCATTATTCAAACATTACAATTGCTCATATATACGTTTTTTTACTCTAGACATAGATTAATATAGTTGCTAAGTGATAGCATAAACAAAACTACAGAAATATTAGATACTTTTTGTTTAGGACATATTTCCTAGGACATACCAATTTCACCATGAGACAACCACCATTTCACCCTGAGCCAACCACTCCCTATAAACCTATCTATGCAATTAATTGAACAGAAACAATTGATAACGTAGGGCTACATCACAAGATTCATGGCCAGAATAGTTTGGGATAGAAAGTTTCATTGTATCATGCTGTTATGCATACATTTCAGCCAATACTATAATCCTATTGTTATTAGTATGAAGAGAAGCTATATGATACTGAGAGTGTGATACCAAAGTTAAGGAATGGATTATTATAGTCCAGATTGAAGGTCTCTTGAAATACAGCTAAAAACAAAACCTCTATAATGCAGGGTGGGAATACCACCTATACTTATTTTAATGTGATTTACACTACCCATGAGCATGATATTGTCTCCAATGTCCATTCTAATCGAGCAACTATAAAACATACATTTTTATTGTGATGCAGTAGCTTTAATAATGCCATTTTATTGTGTATTTGAAGAAGACACTTATTCAGCTTTGCATTGATAATTCAATGAAAAGGGCTTTATCAAATGGGTGGGTACGAAGTGGACGTCTCAAGGTGAGAATAGACTAACTGGATGTTCTTAAAAATGATGAAAAACAAGAAATAAAAGCCACACATAGATTTGAGAAATGTAGCTGGTCAAATAGCCTAAATAATTGTCTTTCATTTAGTACCTTGGGGATGCCTCAGTAGCTATTACTCTCAGAACTATTGACATCTACAGATCCCTCATTGAAAACATGCACAGCAACGGCCGCCTTTAGGTTAATCTACCCTATGGTTTTCCTTTTTCACTCTTTCTTTAAAATATATAAGACGTTTATAGGGGTATATTCAGGATTTTAGTTGGTTCCACCTGTAAATAGCTCTATATAGGCAACTGCGCAGATAGACATGCATAAATGAATGTGGTATTTTACTTGACCAGATCCCTACCATCAAAAGTGGCCTTGGACAGGCGGATAGTATGTGATGTCTTCTGCAATCCAGCAGCGTACATTGATGATTAATCTCCTCTTCTGCCTTCGGTTTGGGCACTTGGCCTAGGATTAATAGGTGACAGGTCAAAATTAAAACTCACCCAAACTTCAGATTGGATTGTGCTATTATTTATTAGTTCCGGTAATGCAGCATTTATTGTAGTCATAAGCACAGCTTATGAGACGATAAAGGTAAATGACAGGCACCCCCCCAGGGGATTCGAGGTGGAACTAATTATTTGTGATATGAGTGTGCTGCCCTCTAGGGAGGTAGCATAGTAACTACACTGTTTGTTTGAATTCAACTGTCATTGCTGTTCAAACAGCCGACCAAAAAGACATGTTTTTTGTGTGTGTGTTGATGTTGTGTACTTGTGAAAGTCTAGGATTAATAGGTGACAGGTCAAAATTAAAACTCACCCAAACTTCAGACTGGATTGTGTTATTTATTAGTACCGGTAATGCAGCATTAATCGCTTGGCTACATGATATTAAAGGGGGGCTGGCATGGAAAATTAACAAAATGGGTACCGATTCAAACAGCGATCATAAAATCGCGGGAACCAGCGGAAAAATCGCGATGCCCTGATTGGTCAAGGGGTGATCACGTGACTTTTTAATGCGGGCATGCATTACCATGCCAGGGCCCCTTTAAGTTGGAAAGTTTCTGTTATCAACATTATTACTATCTAGGGACAACATAAAACCATATGTCAAAAGATGTATATACATGTTTATACCACTATTCTGCCACCTCCCTTACTGTTATGCTGTCCTCTACCAGTGCCTTAGGCTGCTTAAAAGTGATTATGAGCTTTGCAGACACTTTTTGAAAAATAGTGGTGGGGCGGGAGGCGTTTTATTTTTATTTTTTATACCATTTCTGTGCAATGAGGTTGGCCCTTTTTTATTTTTTTACTCCACACCCGATCATAATTTTCTATATATCAATACCAAAAGGGCTACTTTTTACAGTGAATTCATTGGTACAGATTTTTCTGCATCAAAAGAGAAGTAAAGTGCTTTTTAAAATAAGTTCTACACCAATTAGTGGCTGAGATAATGATATTTTCATTTTTTTTCTTGGGCCTTTTCATGGATGCGACCCTTTTTTCTTAAAAAAGGAGAAAAAAGGGTCCATGTGGCCCTCTTTGAAGGGTGCGGGCGGTGTCTGCAAAGCTGATAATCGATTTTAAGTGGCCTTATGAGAGCATAATGTACGCACTGTTTTACCATTTGGGTGCTTTTTTTGGGGGGATTTTTGGATACACTTTTTCAAGGTCAAGTTGGACTTAGAATATTTTGGGAAATGCTGGCGGACATACAAAGTCAATCGCACTATTGTTTCAATGTGAAAAATTCGTCCCAACTCGTAGGCGTATTGAATCCCGGCCGCAGTGGAGCTAGGCGAGGCTCTAAGCCATTAAGCCACACAAAACGGTGATGAAATCCAATGCAAATGCTGTACTCTACTAACCTGATAGCCATACGTCTATGTGTGCACCAATTTTTCATATTGAATCCAAACTTGTCATGTTATTATAATAAAGTCCCAACAAATAGACGGTCCCTAGATGATGATAGCACTCCATTTTGGTCTCTAAGCTTTGAAATATAGAAGGATTCCATACATTTTCTATGGCAAGCGAGTCACAGTCCGCCATTCGCATTGCCCTCCTTGTCTGACAAAATGTGTCAGTGGCCCAGATGTAGGTCACAGGATGAAGGAAGAAGACGCAGGCAATGGCCGTGCACGACTCGCTTACGATGGAAAAAGCAATAGATTCTTGTTTATTGTTAATGTTATGGAGTCATTTGGCATGCAGCATCTAGAATACATAAGGATGTATACATTTTAATAACTTGACATGACAAGCTTGGAGTCAATACGAAAAATTGGTGGAAAGTCGGCCACCCGCAGATCAACAACACCACCATGGGTAGGCCTATGGCGAAGGCTACTGCAAATGAGAGGAACGCTGGCACTTACAAAATGTTTTCTGCTGCTTTTATTCTGGGGATATCAGGCACGAAATTAATGTTATTATGGAGGAAAAGATGGTATAAACGCATTATGGCATAAATATGGCAGCCCACCTAACGGTGAATGCCGAAAAACTAAAGTGTTATGGGTGTACTCAGATCGAGCTATCCCAGATCTGATTAGGTGTAACGTTACCCTGTGTAATAGTGTATTGGAGAAGGTTGAATCCTTTAATTACTTAGGAGTCATTATTGACAAGTACCTCAGCTTCACTGGCCACTGTGAAAAGGTAATGACATCAGCACGTGGCAGGTTGAAACATCTCAGAAACCTACATAAATTTATGGACAAGGCACTGTCACTGCGGCTTTACAAACAAATGTGACCCATCCTAACAAAGTGGTACTGAAGTCGCACATTTAGAAGCCTAGATATGACCCTTTCAAGTTGTATAGTGTCAAAAATATCAGATTTTTCAAAATTGATATTTTAGCATTTTTCTTACATATGGGTAGATATCTTTCAGAATCCTTGCTTACTAAATTGAATTTAGGTCCCAAATGCCTAAAAGACATAGATCTAATTTTAATGGTTATGTAGAATTACATAGGAATCATATAGGATTCATAGATTATTAAATGTTTAATGTGCCAATTATCTCAGTTTAATCATTTTTTAATCGATCCGGCTAAGTTTTCCTACAGAAGATCTGGAGAGGACCACCTAGTTCAAATATGCAAGTGTTATATACCAAATGAAAGCTCTTGATGAGCTGCAAATAAATATGCCAATAACTAAACATTTTGCATGTGCGACTTCCAAACCGTTTTGTAAGGATGGGTCACAAATGGTATTACCAATACTAGATTATGGTGACATCCTTGTTGATGGATCCCTGGTGGGTGGCATTAAGAGCCTATAGACCATCCAAAATCACTGCCTGAGAACATGCATGCAAATAAGAGATCCTCGAGATATTAGTAGAGATGTACTCCATGAGGTGTGTGGTTGTAAAAAACTTCTGCTGAGGAGAAAAGAGCATTTGCTATGTCTCATATACCGGCTTTCTTGTGATGCTAGGAATGTAACCCAGCCACCAAGGCTTCTACGTGGAAATAATAAGGTCCGTCTTCTGGTTGACATGCCACGGAGTGCACTGTTTAGAAATAGTTCACTGTACCGAGGCAATCAACTGTGGATGGCCCTGTGTGCTACTCAGCAGCGGTCACTTGATATAAGTAAATTCAGAATTACAGTTAAGTAATGTGTAATGTCATGATAACTGAAATGAAATTGCTGTTGTAGCTATTAAATGTAATAAGACGTGACTACTTTGCATATAACTGTTGGCAACATTGAGTGTCACGGCTGGCTATACATCAATCAATAGAAATACTATGCATTACAAAATGAAACCAAGGATGGTGATTTCATCTGCAAGGAAAGATCATTAAATTAAAAGTGTAATTTAAGATGAATGTATTAAGAACTGATTCACAAACGTATACACATGTAATGTAATGGGCTAATAACAACTTGATGGGCGTTGTCAGCTATGATCCCAGTGATTGTAAATAATATGCATTACAAAATGGATGGTGATTCTATCTTCATGGAAAGATCACTAAATCAAAAGTGTAATTTAAAATGATTGTACCAAGAACTGATTCATAAATGCATATGTATGTACTGCAATGGGCTATTAACAACTAGATGGATGTTGTCAGCTATGATCCTAGAGATTGTAAATTAGCATGGGTGATGGTTTGATGGTTACCTGTCCTTATTGACCTATTGGTTTGTGATAACCTTAATGTTTCTACTCATATTTATTATATTGATTATGATGGTGTATTGTGAATATTCTTTTGACCTTAATGAAAATAGCACAATTGTATGTGTGTACTTTCGGTCAATAAAATTCTTCAACAACAACAACAACAACACCGTTTGGATAAACGTAGTACCTTCCGCTCGTGCAATATTCCTCAATATCCAAACCTTGGGCTGCCATATTTATGCTATATTGCATTAATATCTCTTTTTACACTAAGGTTAGTACAACTACAGTACTAGCATCCTGTATTTGCCTTGTGGTCATTACAGGATGTTCTTCTAATTTTACTTTATACACCATTCTAATGGCTTTGTTTTCGTATGAACTGTACATCCCTATTTTCTCCAGGATATTCCCTATCCCAAATAAAATCATAGACCTAAAACACTTATAGTTCTAGTAGTTATTTAGGATATACGCATCAAGACGGGGGACGAGGGAAGGGGAGGGGGTCAGGTTGGCAATTGAGTATCTACTTAGGGGTGGGGGGTCTCCTCAATGCATACATAATGCAACATGGAGGGTGGGGCGGGGGTCAATTTTCTGGGAAAAGATGGTTACATACTTTATGTTGGACAGATTTTTCACCATGCCTCATTGTATATAATGCTCAATGTTATGTCACGTCCACCACTTCATTTTCAATATGACTTGAAAAATAGTGGGACCCCTTATTTCCCTTATTCAACCTGTAGATAGGTACTTTGGGGGACTTAAGTTGAGGAAAAGAGACACATGAACAAAATAATACTGAGAAAAGTGGTGAAAGTGATATTTCTCTTCCTCTCCTGGCTACATTCAAGAACATTAAGCTATTTTACAGGTCTAATCATACTTTTCAATGTGTACTGCATGAGAATGTTATAAATCACTGAAAGTCAAAGGACTGGCATGTTTTGCCTTATTCGGGTTGTGTTAAGCTAAGTGTCCCAGTCAACAAAAAACGTTGCAAAACGTTTCAGAACATTTCCCTATGGCTCTTTATCATGGCAAAACGTTTTAAAACGTTATAAACAATTTTTTGACGTTTAATAACGTTTTTTTTTGTTGAGTTGGTTTACGTAGCCTTGTGTCACTGATGCTCCATCCACTACTTTTGTTTTCTGGGTCCAGCTTCATTGGCTGTGTGTGAATGAATGGCCACATACTTAATCGTAGGTTCATGGCCACATCAATTATTTTTGAAAATGCACCTTTGTTCATTTACATATAATTGGCTTTTTGTGAAAATCTCTTTAGGCCTACTAAGAATTATCTTCTTCATGTAGAATTGATATTCATTGGAACTACCAAGAGGAGAGATTTGGAGACCTCCCCTCGTAGTACCACTTATGCTTTTGAGGCACTCCCCGAATACGTAGGCGGTGTCAGCATGTAGGATTTTTAGATTTGGATTGGGTGTGCTTAGCTCAGTTTCATATGTACTACAACTATGTAGTGTAATCCACTTTGCATTTTGAGGAAAATTTGTAATGCTTTGGGCAGGGTCAAAGTGTTGGTGAACCATATACAGTCGACCCTTGGTTGGGATTGGGAGTGGTGCTGGGGGTGTATACCATAGTTAGTTCAAGAATTTCAGGCACAATGCCCAGTAGATATAACATGTATATAAACCCAATCCCTTACATGTATCTAAGTTAGGAAGAACTCATGTGACCTCTGGTCCTTCCGGTGGTAACCACACCGACTGACCTGCCCTCTCGAATAGGGAGCTAAAACCATATTAGACACTCCACGAGCCCCTACACTACCCCCATCGGCTATGACTAGGGTAGAAAACACGTAGGAAATAGTCTAAAGAACTAAAATAGGGCTCGAGGTAAGTATTTACACAATAATAATGTGGAGCGAAATATATATTAAGTATGTAACACTATGAACCTGTGAAATAACAAACCTAGTAGTAAATATACTACTTCGAAGTGAAATACACTTTGACTTCGAGGGTATGTTAGGTTAAATTATACAACAGTAGTTCGAAAGAACAACTACCATAATCTCCCGCGTATAAGGCGCGTCTTATACGTGAATCAGATCGTGTGCGGGTCTTATACGCGGGAGGGTAATTGCCTTGAGTTGGGGGTGCGCCTTATACGCGGGGTACCTCCAACTTCCAATCCAGAATGATGTACACAGGGTCATGTATTTTCTTTAACCAAAGAAAAGGTGTAGTCTATACCATGGTGCTCTGTATACCCTTAAACTGCTGAATGAAGCATAGCATTCTGCTCATCATAAAAGTGTTTAGCAATATGTGTTAACCCAACTCACTGAGAGCTTTGTTAATTATATTATTGACCTTTTAATCAAGAGAATCCATGCAGCATTATAATCAATAATCCTGCCCTAGTGTGTGCTGCCACCTGGTGTAATATTCTGATTCCAGAGATGGAAGTCTTCAGGGATTTTCAAGTCATAAATCCCTATACATTCATATACAAAATCATCTCTGTGATTCCTAGAATAACAACAGGTGGCAGCACATACTATGGCAGGATTATTGATTATAATGCTGCATGGATTCTCTTGATTAAAAGGTCAATAATATAATAAACAACGCTCTCAGTGAGTGGGGTTAACACATATTGCCAAACACTTTTATGATGAGCAGAATGCTATGCTTCATTCAGCAGTTTAAGGGTATACAGAGCACCATGGTATAGACTACACCTTTTCTTTGGTTAAAGAAAATACATGACTAGTTTGGGTGTTGGGTCTAAGTTGAATTTGAATATACTTCAGTATGGTCTACCCTGACACCCTGGGGTGCGCCTTCTACGTGAAACGCACCCCAGCAGTAAGGGGTGCGCCTTATACGCGAGGTTATTCAAAAAACCCATTCAGAGGCAGCAGGTGTGCCTTCTACGCGGACCTGCCTTCTCTGAGTTGTGGGTGCGCCTTCTACGCGGGAGATTACGGTATCATAATAACATGTTACAGTAATGTTACAAGTACCTGGTTTTAAACAAGTATTATGAGATAACAATACCTATATACACTTTTACCTGAAAAATTTCAGAACTCACGTATGAGTTACCTTTTTAGATTTTTTTAGTCAGCTCGTCGTTTAGTTTTATACAATATCAAAAGAATTAAGTTTTTATTTACACACTAATCAGACTGTGTTATATATTCGAACACGGACGGTGTTCTTCGAAGTGACTTGGAGATATATGAATATAGTACGATAGTGAGATACCAAACCTTCAGATTCGGTTTACAGATCAAAGGTACATAATATTGTAATTCAATGTCATACACATAATAGCACCTGGGTTTGCTGCCAGCTTATATGATGAGATCAACTCATTTATACGTAGGTAATTAGTAGAAGTCACCTTTTGAAGTAATTATATATAGATCTATAGGTGTAATACAATGTGGGCAAGCCTGAACCGATCTTTTAAACAGTTATATGTAATAATGATATAGTTAAAGATGGCCCACGAGTGTAGTGGGTCCATCTGTACAATAATAGTTAGACTTTGAGTGTCTTCGTATTTATATCACTGCTTGTCTGCAGATCCATTCGGTGTGTAGGTCGAACTTGGCGGTGGCAAACTGCGTTGCTGTTATATTGTGCCCATATGAAGATGGGAAGTTCATCGAAGGCGATTCAAGGCTGCATCAGTCCGGTCATCAAGGACATCACTTCATCCGTCTGGGTCTAAGTAAGGAACTCCAACTTAGAAAAGGAATTATCTCTAAGTTGGATCGGTGGCAAATCAGTTATTTATCTGAAGTTTCCATCACACAGGCCTGATCAGACTTCAGACTTTCTGGTATGGTACCAGTCAGTTTCTCAGACCTAGCAGGTGAGGCAGTTGAAGCAGAGCCGGCTGCAGCACTTGGTCCAGACCTAGGATTCAGTGACTTAGATGGTCGATTCTTCGATTGCTGCTTCATCAGAAATTCTAAGGCAGACTCAGGTATGCCATCCCATTCAGAGAAGAGGCACCTGAAAGCCCCCATGAACTTAGCGTCCATGAAGTCCATTTCTTCCCTTAGTTTCCTAAGTTTTAGGTCACACATGCCCTTCGTATTGGCAGCTTCCCTTAGATTTTGGTCTGCGGTCTGGCGATCCTCATCAACTTTAGCATATGCTTCTGTTGTGATCTGCTCAGTCTCCCTTCATTGTATTTTGTGAAGGCATTCGAATACACCGTCAGTCAAACTGCGGAGGTAAGTCACAATCTGGTTTAAGTGGCGTTCTTGCCAGGCTTCGAACACCTCCTTCTGAATGTTGATGGACTGCTGGCATCATTCTTTTTGCCTTTTGAACCCTATGGAGAATAGGGCGCCAATACATTCCGGCAGAAGATGGTGGTGGAGGTGTAGAAGAACTATCTCCACCACTGGCATAGTTGGAATGTGCAGAGCTCGTAGTCACCGTACTCGGAGTTGGGCTGGCACAAGTGACAGCTGGTGTATTACCTCCCCCACCTGGAATAGGCAGTGGCTTCCATGTCGGAGATTTCACCCTCCTCAGTCACCTCAAAAGCTGGAACTGGTGGGGGAGCCTGTACCTCCTTCGGAGTAGTAGACTTCAAAGAGGAAACATTTGGTACCCCACGTTCAGGTTAGGTGGGTTTCTCGGGTTTAGAACCTGAGCTATTCCGGGTTCGAGAAGACCTGGTGGATGCACCAGAGTCCTCACTGTCGGAATCTTCTTTCACTTCTTTCTTAGCAAGTCTTTTCCTGTTTCGATGAGGTTTAATCTCTTCAAAACCTTCTTTCTGGTCTTTCTCTTTCTTCAGCTTCTCGATGTTCTTTCTCATCTCAGTTTTCTTTTTGAGGAGAACCTTTCTCTCCTTTTCCATCTCTGCCTGTCTCTTTTCTAACTCCTTAAGGGTTTCCTCGACAGAGTCAGGGCGAGCTTCATCAGGGACCGCCTTGGCATCAGCGTCTTCTCTGGCAGACTCCTTGGCCATTCTGGTGTCCTCCTTCATCAGTTCTTTGTCCTCCAACAGTTTGTCTTCGGACTCTCGAACTGGTGAGATGGCCACACAGTACGCATAGGTGTGTTCTCGATCATAAATCGAAGGTTGAATCTGCCCCCAGCAGTCTTTCATCTACGGCAACAAGTCCATAGATCAATGGTGTCTGGAGGGACATTCAAATTCGCTCGTCCTCAGCGATCTCGTCGACTACCTGAGTCAGTGCGTCAGATCTGCACATGGCTTCAGCTAGACTGAAGTAGTCACACCAGTATGTGTACTTAGTGATGTCATCAATTTGGTTATCTGCAACGCCATTGACTAATCTCATTTGTAGGTCCTTGGCAATACAGTCTGGTGGCAGACCTTTAACTCCAAGCATCCGAGGAGTGATCCATCGGTCTTTGCCCGAAGCAGTACGGATGTACCCCTTCGTCACATTAATCCATCCTATCAGTGTTGTCTCTAGTCCTCGGACAGTGACTGGCACTTCGAGAATGGCGTCAGCTGATTCGGGGATGACTACCTCCACTTTGGAGTCAGCACCTACGTTCAACAGACCTTCGGAACGGTGACTTGATCCTTTGGGAGTCGGTTGTGCTGGTGTAGAATCATCGGTTGCTGTCGTGCTCGTTTGGAAAATGGGTTTTGAAGTGTCCATTGCCTCCTCGGAGTCGGTGGCTGGGACAGGGTGTCCCTCGGGGTCGGTGTTTAAGGTCGCCATAACCTGGCTCTGGGCCATCGTGGTAGCCCAAGAGCAGTGCAGTCCTTTTCTCCACAGCGCCTGTCGTAGTTCGAGGATTTTTTTCTCTCTGCTTGATCATTGTGTTGGTGTGTACCTACACTGTTCATATCATCGGGAGTTTAACAGAATCGCATGCAGTATCCTACGTGCATGCCAGCTTAGCTGTCTGTTACCTGCAGGAACCATGAATGGGGGCACTTCAGTGCACCTGACCCTACTTCGAGTCGGTCTCAAAGTATCTCAACTTTCATTAACAAATAACATTTCACTGTACAGGACATATACACTTATTGTGTACTAGGACTTAAGTAACGGCAGACCTCAGGGCAAGTCGTGGGCTGCGCCTCTCTCCTACTCGACATTTCTTTTTCAACCCAGAAGTCTGAGGTGGTTTATCAGAAGATACCAGCGTCCTCTTCCTACCTCTACTCCTGTGTCCTAGCGAGACATTTTTTCCTTATGATCTGATTTTAGATTCACATCATTTCTCTTAACCTTTTTCTCCCAATTGTTTTTCGTTCCAGTCCCCTTAGACTTCTTTTTATTCAATTTCATACCTTTATGCGATGTTTTAAAACATTCTTGTTTCATAATGATCTCATCTTTCTCTCTATTCCATCTCTCAGATAGTACCTTACATTCAGCATTAGCAGCTTCTCTGCCTCCCCATGGTCATAGTCTACAGACGTTTGATTTATTAATTCTACCCATGGGTAAACTTAATATTGTCACTGTTGACTCAGAAATAATCTTTGTCACTATATGATATTCGAGGACCATCCCATCCTGAAACCAATTTCTTAGATGACAAGGGTTCATGGATTCAAAATACTTTATCGCCAACATTAAAATGTCAATGCTTCACATTAGTATCATAACCAATTTTCTGCCAGTGAGGATTTTTTATTAATTCAATTCGAACTAGCTCATAAGCTCATTTGAAAGGTTCTCTCAGTGATTCTACAGAGCATGGTGCTTCGGGACTAATCCCAACTACACTGTACACCAAATCTGCAGGCATAATAATGTCCTCACCAAACACTAAAAGGTTTGGAGAGAAGTTTGTCAAAGCATGTACAGTGCTATTATAAGCATGTAGCAACGAAATCACATTGTTCATCCCAATCATCTTGGCATGAATTTACCAAGGGTTTGAGGACTTGAGGTCTGTATACATGGGTTAGTTCGAGTTTTACATATTGCCAAATAATGACACATCTCCTGCCATAGGTTTGACTCGTATTCTCTTCCTTGGTCACTATGCATCATTAGAGGTGCGCCTAAATGTAGGACCCATCCTCTGACAAATGCACTAGCACAAGTAGCGGCTTTGTGATTGGGCAGCGGGAATACACGAGTACCATCATGCAAGTGTTTCCCCGAGGTGTGGGTTCCAGTCCACTTATGATGTCAATAGCTAGCTATTCGGGCGAATCTTACCCCAAACAGTTCTTTCATTAAGGGCATTTTGCCCATTCCGGGGAATGTCATGACCCATCTGGTATGATCGCTACTCATTCCAGGCCAATAATAGCACCTGGAGAGGCGTTCGAGTGACCTCTTCTTCCCGAAATGTCCACTTGTTTTGTGGCCATGACAGAAATACATAATGTCACGTCTCATTGCCATAGGGATCACTATTTGCGGGACAAGTCTTCCTACGACAAAGCAACCCGTCTATAATTTCTAGCTCGGTCCACTGAGCTAAAAACTCAATAGAGGTGGCAGGCCTTTCTGGCTTCTAACCATTCTTGAGCAGTAGAATTACTCGTTTAATTGCAGGGTCATTCTGTTGGAACTGCTTGATAGTCTCCGGGGACCATTCAATAACATTTTCCACACAGAGGTCAGACAAAGGTTCGATTTTTAGAGCTTTTCCTCGGGTTCGAACACCTGGCTCCACAGCATTGTGCGCCCCACAATCATTACAATTGAGTTTCTGACACTTTCGTATCGGTCGTCTAGACAGGGCATCAGCATTTACATGCTTTGAGCCTGCTTGATGTTGGATTTGGCTGTGCTCCAATCCGAACTCAGATAAATGAGCTAACCAACGCCCAATCATCCCTTCAGCATCTTTGAAGTTTAAAAGCCATTTCAAAGACGAGTGATCAGTTCTCAACGTGAAGTCGGAACCGCATAGAAAGTGCCAAAATTTCTTAGTATACACCACCACAGCCAACAAATCATGTTTAGTGGTGCAATAATTTCTTTGCGCTTTATTCAAAGTATTACTTTCAAAAGCAATGGGAACTTTGACTCCATCTTGAACCTGGGACAGAGCAGCCCCTATGAAAGCATTGCTTGCATCGGTATCGAGGATGAAATGCCCATCCGAAGTTGGATATTTCAACACTGGTGTATTTGCAAACAAATCTTTTATAGCCTGAAAAGACTAATCTTACTCACTACTCCATGGAAAACGTTCCTTAACCCGTCCTGGAGTCCAATGTGCAAGTATCTGTAAAGGATAACTTACTTTGGAATAGTTCAGGATAAAGTCTCTATAGTATGAGCAAAAGCCCAGGAAGGATCGAATCTCCCTGGCATTTTCAGGCTAGCCCATTCTGAAACTGACTGAAGTTTCTCAGGGTCGGCTTGTATGCTGTCAGGTGTTATAATTCGGCCTAAATAAGTAATAGATGTTTTAAACAAATTACATTTTTTAGGTTTAAGCTTTAATCCATTGGCTTGGATTCGTTTCAAAACCAGTTTGAGGTTGTTAGCACAATCCTCAAATGTTTTTCCAAATACGACTGTGTCGTCAAGATATACCAGACAGCGTTCCCATAAAATATCATGGCTCTCCATCATGGCTTCAAACATTCCTGGCGCATAACATAACCCGAAGGGTAATACGTTATATTGGAATAGTCCCATATGTCTTTTCCATGTCCTCAGGTTTCATTCCAATTTGCCAATACCCAGACTGTAAGTCTAGGGTACAGAAATACTTATTCCCTCCCAGAGAGTCCAAAGTTTCATCTATCCTAGGTAAAGGATAAGAATTCTCCTTAGTTAAACCGTTAAGCTTTCGATAATCCACACAGAACCTTATAGTTCCGTCTTTCTTTGTAGTCATGCAAACAGGACTAGATCAAGGGCTAGTACTAGGTACTATAACCCCCTGCTTCAATTGATTAAGGATTTGCTTCTCCGCTTCGAGTTTCTTTTCAGAGGCAACCTCAGATTTCGAAGTCTCCTTTTCTCATCAACGTTCGTCAACGAAGAGTCACAAACAAGCTTGTCCAGCTCGTCTGTCAATTTCTTAACAGGTGTAGAGGTACACGTTATTAAACCATAGGAGTTGGGTACCGTCTGACGTGGCGGGTGAGTCGAGTCGTCGGACGTTCCTCAGGTTCCGGATAGGTGGCAGCACCGATCCGGGTCTGTGGGGACATCTGACAACGAACACCTGGGTCCGTATATAAAGCCCAGGGCTCAGCCGCTACGTCAGAGGCCCTTCTGGCCTCCACACCATGTAAACCATTGTCTTTTAATATTAGCTGCCTCCTTGATATCATCCGGCAGCCGTGAGTGTGCGTTAAGTAATAAACCTAACCGTTGGCATACACTTGGAATACTGTCTTACTCTTTCTTTCTGAACCGTAAGACCCGAACCCCCCAGGTCCGTAAGGCCACAAACCCTTACACAGGTATCGGGTCTGCTTCGCTTTCGAAGTGGGCTTCGGAAATATATTCAGTTAGGGACATTTGCCCTATATGTTCATTCTTATGTAAATAAATAAGGTCAGATCCTCGGTTTGTCACTGGGACAACTGTCCAAGCTCCATTACCAACTAGAGTATCCACAGATTCCATTCTTAAAGAACTAAGCCTCTCCTGGCTAGGTTCAAACACCGCATTGGCATCTTTGAACTCTAGGTGCGAGGACCACAACACGTCACAAGTAGTTCCAGTCTGCACTACTGTCACAACAGAAGATACATGTCTTAACACACAGTGGATTTCGCAGTTGTATGGATGCCTGACCTTCAACAAACCATGCCGGGGGTCCAACACAGCACCATACAAGCTAGCAAAATCCAGTCCAATTATTCCATCATCACTAATTTCGGCAATGGTGGGGCACCAATAACAACTTCAACACCTGCAGATGCCTTAGTGAGACATAGATAACCTGACTACGATCCATTTATCAATGACAATGCTAGGGTGAACGTCACCGGCGATGGTGTGTATCAACCTGGACATAAATCTGATGGGGGTGGACGTACGAATCTGAGATTTAGTGTCGGAGGTGTTACTTTGGGAGCCTACACTGATGAAAACGGTGGATCCTATCAGGGTTCGCACATCGTTCGTACCAGTGAAGATGGATCTCTTGACATCTCGTATGAAGACGAGATGTAATACCGGAGGAACTTTGAATGCTACCGGTGGAGCTTCAAGGCCCAATAGTGGAACGGCAGGTGCCACCAGGGGAACTTTTGGAAGCAGGAGACGATCTTGAGCTACCCTTGATGACCTGCTGAATCGATCTTCGAACACTTCAGGGTGTGCCCATAATGAAGAAACGATTCGCGACTGGAGCGTTGGAAAATTGGTACACACCAGGAATGCTGCTCGAAGTGGTGCCATCATTGCTAAAACCTACGACGGGACCACCACATGGAAGGAATGGTTTTCGAATTTCACAGATGACATGGGTTGTAATGCATGGTCTCCCGAAGAGGCACTGCCACATCTGATCAGATGTTTGAAGGCTGGACCAGGCAAGATTGCAGTGGCCAAATAGAACAAGGTGTACAATGAACGTAGCACCTTCACAGATTTGGTGGAGTTTGCAAGTGTACCCCTGTATAACTTGGAAACTGAGGACCCTATGATGGCTTTTAAGAAGCGAACCCAAAAATCTCATGAGACTTTTAGAGATTTCGGAATTGAAATGCAGACTCTGCTGCATAAAGCCCGTCCTAGTGTCGGTTTGAATGAGGAGTACTTCATCAACGATCTATTACCTCAATTCATACAAGGATTGAGAGACGAGGAACAGCAACAAGCTGCCATGGCAGCTTTGAAAGGGAAGAGTGCCGGGCTGACCGACCTTTTTGAGGGAATAGACGACTTTAATAAAGTTTGAACCTTAATGGCAGGTAAAGTCCCCATGAAGACTGCTGCTACTGCTATGGCCCCAACGGGTCTTGTCTCTTCCATACATCAGGCCGATGGGGGTGATTCAGATGTTGAGGTAATAGAGATCGAAGAAGAAGATGGAAGCATTTCTGCTGTCCAGGTCAAACGAGACATGAAGAGGAAATATATACCTCGACGAATGTTTAGTAAGAAAGCCCCTAGTCGAGATTTTAGACCCAAAACCTAGGTCACCTAATTGTACTTATCCCAGTACATGTATGGTGGGTCATTTTAAACTAGGGATGTCATTACATCCCATTTTTCTGTTGATTGGCTCAGGGTACCTCCTGAGTCTATACCGCCCAGTCATACAATTTCAAATCTCAATTTTCTTCCAGAATTCCCAAATAAAGTTTCAAGAAACACATGCAGATGGATGAACAAGAAGAGTTTGGTTCCAAAATGCAATAAACACCATTTTGGAAAAAAACGGAGTTAAGATGAGAAGTCAATAGGTTGGAGTAAGTGAAAAAATGTTGTAAAATATTTTTTTCCAAAAGAGTCACCATTTGGCACCTAGGGGCTGCAAAGAAATATATATATATATATATATATATATATATATATATATATATATATATATATATATATATATATATATATATATATGATAAATCACCTTTTGTCTGTGAGAAAACCATCAGTGTTAAAAAAAAGTACTTGAAAATGTTTCATTTATATCTAAGTAAATGAGGAAAGTCAAATATAGAAAAAAAAACTAACTTTTGTGGCTATTATGTGGATACAAAAATGAGTCATGTTGGATTTATTGCGTTTTGAAACAAAACGGTTTGTGGATTTATTGCATTTTGGGAAAAAATGGGACTAAACCACTGAATTTATCCATGAAGGAAGACTCGAGGATTTCAAAACGAAATATGGGGGTGTTTTATTTATGTTCCCCTAGATATTAGAACTCACAAAAATGGCCACATCCTCATCAATTTTTTGGAATGATAAATGTCTCATTATCTCAAAACACCCAAAACGGATTTGTTGCGTTTTGGAACCAAACTCTTCAATTTGTCAAGATGTTATTGTATCCATCTAACACCAAAAAGAAAGAAAAAATTATATATTTTGAAAAATAGGAATGGGTTCAGGTGTCATTTTGCTCTGAGAGCTTTTCCCATAGGGCCTACTACGAAAGTGGAAGGAAAATCCATGATGTTCTATAACGCCTAACCAAGCCCACCAGAAAGCGTCTTATTGTGAGACGTTTTCCACTTCCGGTTCAGTCCATATAAGGATAGAGAGGAAAATCATATAGCTCCACCCTGAGTTTTGTAATGGTTGGATCTTCAAAATTTAAAAATCTAAGGGGTCTGTAAAATCCCGCCTATAAGGTTAGAGTAAGTTAACAGTATTAGGGAGGTTAAGAACCCCTACTATTCCTGCCCTGGGCCTTCTGTGCATCAAAGCACAACGCCCAGTAGTTCCGATTATCATGACTTTTGGTCTCGATTTCCGATATTTCTTTTTCGATTTTATGATGTACCCCTGGTAGGAGAGCCTTTGTTCAATTGGGCTCAAAATGTCTAGAAACACAATCTTAAGAGAAATCGTTGCAATACAAAACTATTGTAGGATACATTAATTCATCCGTCATTGAGGATTTACTAATGCTATGTACATGGAGTAGGGCCTTCATATACTAGCGTACCTACCAGTATTTGTCATTTCCAAGTCTAACATGTTAAGTTGAGAAAGCTGATTTATTCAACAAACTTGACATTGTACAGGCTATTACCTATAACATGTTCAGAATTAAGTACTGATTTAAATGGTAACAAAAAGGGCAATAAAACAGCTTTCAGAAAATACAATATGAAGCATTATGTTAGAGTAGTACATAAACAAGTAGGAAATGGTGTTTGCACAAGAAGTTGAAATGGGCTGAATCGGATGGAAGTGCCTTTCTTTTTATTTTCATTTTATTTTGGTGGGAATAGGCTATTTTCAGGGCCAGAGCGCGCACTTTTCATGCATTTTAAGCTATATTTAATTCAATATTTTTCTGCAATAGTGTCTACTATTAATTGTATACTTATTGCACCATAACAAATTAGAAAGCTCTTGACATTTCAAGTATTCTAGTGTTAACAACATCTTAATATTATAATTATTGAACCTATGGTGATCTGTTGAACATACATACATAGTTAAGAGCGCACTTTTGCTATTCTGGGCAGGTAAGGTAAAATGTGTGGCTTATTGGAAACTCAACTTTTAAAGCTACCTTATGCTTTCATATGAAAATAAATAGAAGTGTCATTTGGCATTTAACTATGGTAGCATCTTATTTTGGGACCTTACAGGGGCGTATAAATCTGTCAGGTCAAAAATCTATTTTAGTCACTAAGAGTTGACTGGCTCAAAGGAAATGTCGGAATGCAACTTACCTATAGCTCATTAAATAAGTGACACTGTAAGCTTTAATTTGATAACAAACACGCCTATACATGTCACACAATTCAGGGGTAGACATCAACGCTGGCCTGGGAGCCAATGGCCCATAGTTTTGGATCCGGGCCCACAGTTTTCTCAGCAAATATCTTCCTGTGGGCCCGGGTGGCCCAGATGAATGAATGGAGACAAGTTATCCACATCAATAAAGGCATATTATATATGGTTGAAAAGAGAAAATCAACAGGGAGGTTTTGATACAAAATGATATGTGAATTTAATGATTTTCTTTCAATGGAAAGTATATTAATTATTCTGGGCCCATAGGTTTAGGAGTTGTCCCGTAGCTTCTCTAGGGTGGCCCATGGCCGAAAATGTTAGTGTCTACCCCTGCTGTGAATTTCATTTGTCTAACTTTTCATATTTTCCAAATGAAACTCTATTCTGCATCGATTCACTATTTTGATAATGACGATAATTCGATATTGTGGACATTGATGACATCCCTATTTCATACAAACAGACTTGTTTTAATTTCGTCTTAATTATATGTTGCCTTCTTTGGGTCCCACCTCATTCATGTAATACTTATAAAGAACCTGTGGTCTTTAAATTTCCAGACACATCACAATGAGGGGTTTATTCTTCAGCACCCTCTTGAACGTCCTCTGTGGGTTAGTCACTGGCTGTAGTGTTATAAGCTGGCGGGATTGGAGTATGGAAGAAATCCTCTACAAGCAAGCTATAGTAGTGTATGGAAATGAAACTGGCCGCTACCAGGTGTCATCCAATGATATATGGCAGAATGCAAATTTTACAGTTTACTGTGTACTCAAAAATGATGACTCTTCACAGCCGATTCCTGAAAACATCATCATTGAAGAGGTCTATCCAGTAACATCCTGCTCTGGCACTACTGTCACAACAGGGAGGGATGTTATACTGGGACTGAAGCGAAAGAAATCGACGGGGAATTTCATCTGGGACGAGCCGAATGTCACTCCTGATGGGGCAGCATTTGATTATACATCAGAGGTCATGGACAGAGCTACAACTGTGTGTAGACTTCAGGAACCTGTTGTACCTGAAGGCAGAGCAGTGAGTGCCGTACCCACATGCCCACAAGTTACTAAGACTGGGGTATGTACTAACAGATCCTCTATGGATGTGGGAGCACCATTTGTATCATTAATAGCATTCACCTTGTCCTTGGCAGTGGAACTGGGTCACTTCAGCAATGCTGGATCAGGATAGCCAGAAATTTCATAACTGATGACCGTAAATAATAGGTGAGCCATCTGGAGAAAACATGCATCCGGGGGGATTTTTAGTTCTGCATTTGGCCACCAGGGGGCAATGTATGAGTAAAACACTGAAAAATACACCAAAAAATTACTTAGATCAATTTTGGATGGGGAATACAGTGGTATGCTCAGAATCCTTCCATTTTTGTTGAAAATGTTCCATTTATGGTGTGCAAAAGAGACATCTGTTGCCATGGAAACATAGATAATTGGCACTTATGGCAATTTCTGGTTTCCATGTAAACCACTCCATTATTCTAAATGGAAATCGTTGCCACAAATGTGTTGAATATTTACCTTAGGAACTCAGAACCAAAAACAGACCAAGAAAATTCCCTCTAGAATAGATTTTATGACAAAAAATTACATTTCTTTGTTAATTTTCCCACAAAACTGTATTTTTTGCATTATCACTATTTAAGCTAGGATATAATGTATTTAGAGCTCATTTGCATTTTCCAACTGCTCACACCCACCTAGGTTTGACAAGCAATTACAGAAAAACTACTTGGAATATTTTAGCTAGAGATATCTCATTTTAAAGCACATGACTTCAACCTTAAAAGCCATTCTCTCCCTGGATGCAGGTTTTACCCCATCTGGTCACATTATTGTATTATATCAGTGATCCTCCATCCAAACCTTTAGCAGATTCTAAATTTTGAGATTTTTATAGTTGCAAACAATTATTTGTTTGCGGTATTGAATTATTACCAATTCATCTACAGCACATGGGGGACACCAAGTGTTGGTTCAAGACGACTGATACTTCACCACGGCAACACCGATTGGTATATTAACTAAGTAATGTATGAATAACACTCAACTACGGCCTCGTGCGATAACCTTCGATTCAAGGCATGAGTTGACTTTGGTCAAAGATGAAAGTGTTATAACTTTTACTGCACTAAATGAATTTTCAAAAGCTGTGTAGTACTAGGACCCCTTGGACTTCTCCCCCTAGCTATGCTGCTGAAGGAGTCACCCTTGCAGATCCAGGGAGAAATATCATCTTTATGTATACGCCGAACCTTATACACGGTGTATTAGTGTATACATTAGTGTATATATTTGAATAACACTCAACTACGGCCTCGCGCGATAACCTTCGATTCACGGCATGAGTTGACTGTTATCCATACCTTACTAAGTTTATTACATGATTAAGGCTCAAAGAAATCGTAGCAGATTGGCATGAGAAAGGGGCGAACCCACGACCCTCTGATTGTACAGCCAGCGCTCTTACTAGTTAGGCCACAGGGCCAGCTTGTAGTGTAGGATGTAGAGACAGTATCGAACCTGCATGGTATGATTCTATTATTTCCATAAGATTTTGATTTCAATGTGGAAAAATTATACAAAAGTGCCATGGACCATATGATGTTTAATACATGATTAAGCAATGGCTAGTGAAAGAATAACCAGGCCAGTACTGAAGCTACTACATGCATTGGCTTGCCCTGGTCGTGCACTATGGCTGTCACAGTTATGGGAGAGGCAGCAGGCAGCTCACCTCGTCAGCCTCTGTGGCGCACTCCATAGCAAGCTGGCATTCAGATCAGAAGGCTGTAGGGTCGAACCCAACCTATAGCAATGAAATTCTCGTTGGTTTTAACATGTGACATATGACATGTGTCAAAGCGTGCTAATATCCACTCCAAACAGTGCTGATATCCACCTCAGATCGTGCTGATATCCAGTCCAAACCCTGCTGGTATGCAGGGATATCAGAACGGAAATATCCAGTAAAAGCACTGTGAGTGGCCAAAGTCTTGTAACTAATGTGACCAGATGGGGAAACCCTGCATCCAGGGGGGAAATGGCTCTCTAAAGTTGAAGTCATGCGCTTTAAAATGAGATATCTTGAGCTAAGATATTCCTTTCTTCTGTAATTGCTTGTCAAACCTAGGTCGGTGTGAGTAATTGAAAAATGCAAATAAGCTCAGGATACATTATATCCTAGCTTAAATAGTGATAATGCAAAAACTACAGTTTTGTGTGAAAATAAACAAAGAAATGGGATTTTTTTTTATCATAAAACTGCTTCTAGAGGGATTTTTTGGGGCTGTTTTCGGTAAATATCCAACACATTGGTGACAAAATTCCCATATTTAGAATAATTGAATGGTTTCCATGGCAAACCTATAAAGAGATCGGACAAAGACACCCCTCGTGTTTGAGATCAGAACTATCACTTTGTATATTGTGAATTTGCTAAATTTTGATATCATATTATGATAATCTTTGTACATTGAAAATCATGTATTTCCGATCGTCATATCATGTGTAGTTCCCTGCTCATATCAAGCATTTTCTGCAAATGAACTTTTGTTCATTCACACCCAAATTGGCTTTGTATGAAATTCTCCGCATATAAGTCCAGTCCAATGAGGCCCTACAGGCCTTAGCCTTAGGACGTTAAACAAATCAATCAATCAATCCGCAGATAAGTGTAACCAATAAAACCTTCTGAAATTGACTCAAATCACAATATTTACTTTTCTTTTATCATGTCATCAAGAGTTACTATCATCATTATAATTATGCATCAATGACATTGTGACAATATAGTTCTTAGTGAAAGCCTTCATTTTACCCAACCTGGCCAAGGTATAAGGCGTAACATACATTAATGCCTCGCGTTCAGAGTTTGCCTTTGGTCAAAGATGAAAGTGTTATAACTTTTACTGCACTAAATGAATTTTCAAAAGCTGTGTAGTACTAGGACCCCTTGGACTTCTCCCCCTAGCTATGCTGCTGAAGGAGTCACCCTTGCAGATCCAGGGAGAAATATCATCTTCATGTATACGCCGAACCTTATACACGGTGTATTAGTATATACATTAGTGTATATATTTGTAGCAATATTCGATAACAGGGCTTTATGTAATTGTAAAAGAAGGAAACCAAATTCATTTCTGTATGTTTTCAGCATTTGTCGATTTAAACATGTGCGAGCGCAAAGTTTCTAAGTTAATATTTAAAATTATAATTTCAAAATATATGATATAGAATAGACATTCATCGGAACTACTGATCAAGAGGAAAGGTTTGGAGACCTCCTCTCGTACTTGTCATAATACCACTAGTTTTGTTGAGGCACTCGCCCAAAGACGTAGGTGGCTTAGGGAATGTCACCAGTCTAGTACGTGAGAGGCGTCAGTACAATATGTAGGACTCTTGGATCCGGCTTGGGTGTGTTTGCCCAGTTTCATATGCAAGCTACGAAGTGTAGCCCACTAGGCTAAAGTGACCATGAGTCGTCCACCTGGGCCATCTTACTACCTACTAGTTAGTCTTGGATCTTTGTAATAGTAGGAAAACTTGCAGGGGTCATCTGAAAATGGATATAAATAATACCAAGATGTCTTACTCTTTCCATCCAGCAATGTTACAACTTTCATACCCATAGTCATGGAGCTCTTTGAGCACCCATTATTCAATACATATGTGGATTTTCTTTCATCAGTACCATGAGTCGGCCACTGTGGTACCTTGAGTCAGCCACATCATAAAACAAAATCAAATAATTCATAGTAAAGGGTATGCTTTTGAAGCAAAACAAGGAAAACATTTGTGACATGTACTAGAAATGGGGACCTTAATGCACCCTGCATTAAGGGCCCTTTTCGTATATCCTGTCACATTTATTCCCAGCTGAGTGATCTTGGTCAGAGTGTTTCTGGAATGACTTTACTAATTTAATGCTGATTAATACCATTCCTTGGGTAAACATAAATTATAGCAAACTTATCCCCATTTATCAGCTGTCTGTCATTTCAAAGTAGCTGTCAATCTATCAGAAGACCTCTCTACCTAATTGGTAGAATATAGTTGATTTTGTTGAAATATAATGGATAGTGCTAGATTCACTTTCCCAAAGATGGAAAGATAGCAGGTGCTACAGATCAACATATTCTAGCAGTGTAAATAACTTAGAACCCAATGAAATGGTCACTACTAAGTTCATTTTGGACCAAAAAGCAATGGTGGCCGACTCAAGGTACTTGTATAGTGGCCGACTCAAGGTACATTTATTGCTCAAAGACACCTTTTGTCAGTCTTATCATACCACGAGTCAACTTCTATACAGCAGATTGTTGACTTTTGTACTAAAACACTATAAAAGGAATAATTTCAAGTTAAGTGATGTTTGACAGAGTATGAATGCAATGCTTTTTTCAATTTTAGTTAGGTTTAACTCTGTTACTTGGTCAATATCACATTATCACTCATCTATTATTTTATTGCTGGAAAATCATCGGAAACCTATATCTGACTTCAAGAATAATTTACAATCTCTAGTGTCATCTAGAGCTCCTGGAAGGTCCTAGACTTATATTCTAAAAAATGCTAAGATAGCTTATAGCATATCTTGCCATATAGCACCACTGCAAATAGCTTAGAATCCACTAATACATTCATTAACATATTCATTTTGGGCTCAAAACCAAGCAAAATGGCCGACTCAAGGTACCTGGACGACCCAAGGTCACTCTACCCTAAACCATTGTATTTCGTGGAGAATTTGCTTTGGGCGTGGGCAAAGTGTTGTTGGTGAACCATATGAGGATATATTGCGGACATCTTATGATACTCAGGGGCGGATCAAGGATTTTAGAAAGGGGGTCCAACCCTCCGGGGGTATTGACATGATGCTGCAAGCGCAGTGCTGCGACATCACAAGCGCAGCACATGCCCCCCCCAAGAAAATTTTGAAATCTAGATATCAAATGGTGCATTCTGATGCATTTCTAGACCCCAATTCAGTAAAGCATTTTGGTGTACCATCAGCAGTAAACCAATGACTATGAGAACGGGGAATGAAAATTTTGATTGCACAATGGTGTTTGAGGGAGGCTTGGGGGCATGTCCCCTAGAAAATTTCAGAAATATAAATATCAAACACCAAATGTTAAAGCATTTTGATGTAAACCTGGGGTGGGCAGATTTTCCATGAAGGGGATGCAAATCTTAGGCCTATGTGGTAATGCTTTGTCCTTTGTGAGGTTTTTGTGGGCTGGTCCCTCAAGAAAATGTTTGAATATAGATGTCAGACTCTCTAGTTTAAGGGACTCAACTAGCCCCAGATGTGAATCTAGTGTTTTTAGATTTGTTGTCCAAGTTGGTGTGGGGACCTGCCCCGACCCTGGGAAAAGTTTTTGAAGAATTAATGTCAAGAATTAATTGAAGTTTTAAGAATTTTCGTGTACCCTCAGGAGTATGTTTATGCACTCGTGATTAAGGGAGTTTCAGGTCATGCCTAAAGAAAATCGTTGGGTGTGAATCTAATAATTTCATTTGAAAGTAATTTGGAGCCTGCCCTCAATAAAACTTTTGGATTTCAAATGAAAAGAAAGAAAAGATGTCAACTCATTGTTTAGGGTATTTTGAGGTATGTTAATCTTATAGAAAATTACCCGGGTACTTCACATAAAGATTGTCCACCATAACCTGGCGAGGCCGACAAAGGGGCTGGCTAATGTCTTCTCAGTGGGAATAGCTGTGATCTGTGGTTACACCAAGGTATAAGAATACACCAGACATTTCATCCCATGACTCCTTCCTCCAGGGTTATTAATTGGAGTGTGAATGGAATCTGTCACCACAGTTATGAAGTTTCATAGTCTAAAATGATACTTTCAAAGAGATGGGGTTGACCTCCTCCTACATCCTCCAGTAAGTGTTGAACCTAAAGCTAATAAATGTGCTAATCACCCTCACAGTCAGGGGGCCTGCCAGGTCCTCCCAGATAACCTTTAGTATCCCATGCATAAGGCACACCAAATGCCTAGATGCAGATGTGGTCACTGCATGGTGCACATTAATACTGGAGATGATTTTTAGTAGAGTACCCCTAATCTAATATCATTATACCCTACATCCCTGACCCATTCCTATACCATGGCCTATACCACTCAAACCCAACCTATAAGGCTCACCCAGGATGGGTTTAAGAGCCTAAGCCAAGCATTATCTATATGTATGATTTGACAGTGCTTTTTTACTGGATTGGCTCATGTTAGAGAAATTTTTATGTATTCTAGATACTGTAGAGTCATTTGTAAACACAAAAAAACTATATCAAAGAAAGATGGGGGTCATGAATGGGGGCATACAAAGTGGACATCTTGGGTGGGTCCAAACGAGGGGGGGGGTCCCCTTTCGGGGACCCCTATTCGGACATGTTATGGCTGGACCAAAAGAGGGGGGTGTGGTCCTGACCCCCAGGGCCCCCCCTTGGATCCGCCCATGATATTACTCATGTATTAAGTAAACATGCATAAAATGTGATAAATCCATAGCATGTGGGGGACAAAAGGATTCACACTGCTAATTCAATAGTTGCGCACAATACAGGATATGCCACTTGATATCCCCATCTGTATATATACCGCCCCTAACCGTGGGTTGACTCACTCCGTAAGTGAAATCCTCCCTTCAGTTCATCACTCCTCAGTCTCTCATACAGGAGACACCTTTAGGAAACAGGCACACCATCCACCTCCAGTCTCCTTGGCTACTCTATGTAAGTATAGATGTATTTCTAACGACTCACTCATACTATGGTTATGATTTCCATAGACTATTATGGTATAATGCATAATGCATGTAGAACAAGCAACATTCAATCATCATTCCACATAGACTGTCCTATATTTAGGAAGGTGTAGAAAGAGCCCTGTCCTACTTCATACATTGTACACATGTAAACCTAACGGGACTGCATGGTTTACTGTCCTTAACTAAATTGCGCCTGGTACTACCAGTGCTGTGGGGGTGGGGAGGTATAGCTGTACTATGATATGATTATGTCTACATGGCCTTGGCCTATTGAGAAAAAATAAACCTACGAGGGTGTATGGAGTGAGCATCTAGGCAAAGGTACATCCCAAACATGTGTGTAGTCTAAAAGGAGATTGTTGCGCCTATGGTAAATAGAGCTGTCAGTATGTGCCCTCTTTTCAAAACAAGTCTTGCTCTGCTTTGTACTGTGTGTTTACCCTTTTTTTTTGAGGATGTTTTAGCCTTATTTTCTGGTCATTGTCTATAGATGTAACAAAGTGTATTTTGGGGTTTGAGCTAGCTTCCTGTAAAGGGTAGAGTATGCCACTACCACAGCCCAGTACACCTATTAAGCCGTGCAGCGGTCCTACTCAAATAAAACCAGTGAGAGATACCTCCTGACTGAAGACCCTATTGATTCCACTCTCTTGGCTACTAACACGTAAAGCACAATAAGAGTACAAAGGTTCCTCAAATGTTCCGGCACTTCTTAGATGGTCAACAAGCAATTATGTTCTCTGGATGATAATATTATAGTCTTATCATAGTCTCTATCTCATTCCCACAGTAAGGTTTCCTAATGACAACTTCCACTCATTAAAATCACATGATGTTATACAGTAGGCAAGGCGTAAGGCAAGCTCAGTCTGACTTTAACTCCTAAATAGGCAATGCAGTGTACTCACATGGAAAGTCTAAACAGTTGTTATAATAGGCCCACCTAAAGGTGAGTCTTAAGCTCACGCAGGGATGTTCCCTGCATGAAGAGGGAGAGGCCTTCCTCAGGCCTGGAGTTCGCTGATGTTAATCACTGCTCTTAATTCCTATCTCCATTTGCATGAAGTCCCTGGGCTGAGAGCCAATCATTCCCAGGCAGTGCTGTTCTGGGTCCTGAATGAATTGTCTGAGAACTTCTAAATCTCCTCAGTGGTGAAGGGTGGGGTTGCTACTTCTGAATGTGCATGTCGAGTCTCCTCTAATATAATGCTTTGTTCCCTCATATGGATAGGCTGCTTCCTACTGTGATTCAATAGGATCTGGCTGTTAACTGTTAGCTCAGATAAGAGTGCCTAATTTTCAATGTTGTCTCCATGCTCCCTCTGAACGAACTCTCTGTTCCCGACTCAGAATTCCACAAATATATTATTTGAGGAGCATTGTTATCTCAATGCGCCTGCCCAGAGACATGTAGTTGTCTCATGACGTCAGTAACTCATATTTATTTCCCCTTTACTGCTTAACCCATTAAGGCCTGATGTTGAGAATACTCAACATCCATGTAGGGGCGGATGTTGAGTATTTTCAACACCAAGTAGGGGCTAATGTTGAGTATAATCGACATAGATATATTATGTGGCAGCCATGTTTGGACTTAAGTGTATTGCTATTTTTGGTATGATGATGTTTATTACCTATTTTGGGGCTAAGGAATTCGAATCTTAGAAGTTTACAGTGATGGAGACATTGTAAAATGGTTGAAAATGATATCAAAGTCATGGATAGTGTATTATACCTTGCACCCTCCCGCCCCCTGGTAAATGTACTGCTCAAAATTCAGTCCCCTAGCCTTCCAAAATACTCTCATAGCCAGCCCTTAATGGGTTAACTTTGTAAAGTAGTTATTTCTTAATCTAAAATTCTCCTCCCCGTTATTCATCATTATCCCTCTGATTCTGCTGGTCCTAAACTAATTATCTCTTTCATTTTCAGATGGAATCTCCTGTTTATCTCCTTCATCTCTCGGCTGGAGCAATCAAGCCTTCTGTCTCAAATCCTACTATGGACTCGAACATTACAATTTACACCCTAATTCTCGTGGAACATGCTACCAATTTGGTCACAAATCATAGAAAGTGTGCATATGGGGCCTTACATGTCATTCGCCCAGACATGTGCCCAGAAAAAGAATACTTATAAGTATGCTTCTTTTATAATAGCAAGGACACATCTGACATAAATGATAATGTGATTTTCTTAATCTACAGGTCAAAATAGTGTGGACCTGAGATTTTTATGGAGGTATACGAAGATTGTTTCTGTAGGAAATTAAGCCCTCAACATGGCTTGTAACTCAAATGTCATTCTCCCAGACACAATTTCGCCCAGACAATTTTGGTCATTTTGGGCACATTTTGCCCCCCTACCCCCAAAATATGCATATGGGACCATCAAAACCCATATGTAACATGAAGAACCCATCCAGCCTGACACTTTGAGCCAAAGAAACAGAGGGGGAAACTAAAATTCGAAGAGTAGGGGCTGGAATACCTCCAAATTCGTCATATGCAAACCTTCTGTGATTTTCAACCATTTATTTCATTTAGGACTGCTTTGCCAATAAATATTCATTATTCTGTCTTGCCTTACTGCCTTTCCTTCGTATCTCCATTAAATCACTTTACATATCTCATCACTGTCGACACTGCTGATTACACATTATTATCCATTAGAGATTTCTCTTACACCATCGTACACCTTCACCATTCAACCTGTACTCACCACATTAGTCTGAAAAGTCACCTGCCTTATTTAAAATACTAAATTACTACATAGGGAGCCATTTCTGCAGAAGAGGCGCTTCTTACCCAGTACTACATTTACTCATAGGAACAACACCCTCCAGTAGCTGCCATCCCGATAGCACTGATTATTACATGATTTCTGTGATTTTGGGTGCTTTTTCTGGATATTCCCGTTCTGATACCTATCGATATTGCAAGCCATGTAGCATTCTGATATCCATGGATATCAGGCACCCAGTGCCTGTTATCCATGGATATCAGGCACACCTTACAAATGTGGGAGAACACTTTTAAAACTGTGCATCCCAAGCCAGGATTCAAACCCGGATCACCCTATTTAAAAGCAAGAGTCTTACCTCTAGACCAATCTGGCGATGGTGCAGAGAAGGTTAATAGTTGAAGCCACTTGGCCCGGCTCGATGAATGATCATGAAACGCATAGGATTCTGAAGAATTGAGACAATGACAGAACACATGGTTAAAATCCATAGAAGTAAATACTCCATAGATGATGTAAGTGACCATATTTAAAGTCTCCATTGCTTAATTTTAATGTAAAATCCAATTTTCCAACAGTAAATATAGCCTGGTATGCATCTCTTTTGCCATAGCACTCCGCAAAGCTTCGTCTTCTTGCGGCAGCCTCATTCTGGTTTGGTTAGGGAGCATGTACATTGTTTTTAAAATAGATTTGTTGTTGTTTGCTGCGCTCGCTGTACATATCTATTCTAAGTAAACTGGACATAACTAAGCTATGTAAAGGTGGAATATTGAAAGAATAACACATAAAAATCAATTTATTATCAAATGTATGTATAATTCTATTGGCATCTCAACGCGAACAAGGCGACTTGCATGGCTATCGCTAGCCGGGCTGTATTGACTGCAGGGAAATTGGATTTTACGTTGAAATGGAGACTTTAAATATGTACACTAATATCATCTATGGGATTTCTACTTCTATGGATTTTAACCATGTAAGCCATTATAGTATAAATTCTTCAGAATCCTATGCGTTTCATGACAATTCATTTTGCTGGGCTGGGCTACAACAATGTCAACTGTGGCACTTGCTTCTCCTCCCTCCCGTAGGATGATTTTAGGCTTGGATATCAGGTAAATCAAACATTTTTAGGGGCTGTCGTGTAATAAAATAAGTAGTGAATGGATAATTCATGACTTGTGTGTGATATCAAAGGATATCACACAGTGGTCATGAATTATCCATTCATTACTTGTTTACTAATGTCACATGAATGTAGAGAGGAGATTTATGCCTTCCTTCACATTTTCCTCTACATGTATAACCTTGAGTAGACAAAAATAGCCATCATATTAATTAGCAGCATGGAGACCTATGGGATAGACAAACTGCTGATATATGTTCAATGCTCTCCGACTACAGTGCCCAGCTAGCAATTTACTTTAAAAATATGTCCAAAACTCGTCATATTCACATAATTATGCCAAACCGACCAGATAATCATCCCAGCTAGCAGGGATTATTTTTAACTTTGAAAGACAGTTAATGCATTAAGGAAATCACTTCTTTTTAGTGTAAGTGGGTAGGATAGTGACCCAGGGGTCACTAGTAGAGAGCCCCAATCGGACCATTATCTTATCTCTTATATGCAATCTTCTCACAACATTTCATGTGTGACCATATGCTGTCTGAATGACATATTAATCCGGTTAAACTTGGGGCATTAGAGAGATACATCTATTTTCTTGTCTCTTTGCTGTTGAAAACAAAACCTAGTGAAAAACAGTGATTGTGTTGTAATGCTGCAGTTATATCAATGTTGTATCAGCTCTGTATATGATGCAGAAATTATAATGAATATTGTTCTGAAGAGATGCTCATGGTAGCCATTTTTCACACAACCTCATGTTTCACATCGATTCCATGTTCAAGTGCCGTCTATGTCAGGATCTTTGATGATAAACATACTCCAAACTATAACCAGCACCTTATAAAATATAGGTAACTAAGGTGTCTGTTGCCTTTCGTTAATTGAAAACAGCATGTCACACAAAATTATAAACGAGGACTTTGAAATTGGGGCATTTATCTGATGCTTACTATCACTTACGACAATTTCGTAAATACCAAATTCATTTTGCACTATATATACTCAGATATTCTCTACGTAATTCTACCACTATAATTATGTTAAATCATAATCCCCTCTCTGAAAATGATTGACAATATACATATTAAACATATTTTAGACCAAAGTCTTAGTTATTTTCATCATCTTCTCTTTTGCAGATCAGCTAACATGCAATCCCATTTGTTCCTGTTGGCGGCGCTCCTAGCTTTTGGCCATGTGACCTTTGGTTGTACGTCTCCAAACTGGCGGCATTGGAGTATGGAAGAAATCATCTACAACCAAAAGATTGTTGTCTTCGGAAAGGAGGTTAATCGGTTCAATCCAGTGGCCGATAGTATCCTAAAGAATGCAAACTTCCAGGTTTACTGTGTTCTCAAGAATGATGACACAGGAGAGCCTATACCAGAAAACATCATCATCGAAGAGGTCTTCCCAGTGACCTCCTGCTCTGGCACCAATATCACCCCTGGAACAGACGTCATACTGGGACTGAAACGTGTGGGAGGCAACTTTCGCTGGCATGAACCAAATGTGGCACCTGATGGAGCATCATTCAATGCTACAGCCAGGGTGCTGGAGAGAGCGACAAGAGTCTGTGGCCTCCAGGACCCTGTGACACCACAGGGTAGGCAGCCCACCACCCTACCTAAATGCCCTCTTGTCATTCAGGACGTTGGATGCACCACCCCAGGCCAAGGCTAGTGTTGTGGCCCTACACCACTAAAATCGACATGTTGACATGGCCATTTCTTAAAATTGGCACGGGACATGGCTATGCTAGTGACATGTGGCAGGGTCATTTTTTGAATTCGACATGTGAAATGGGACTTAGTTTCTTTTTTTTACATAGAGAGGTCACCAAAAGAAGCTTTTGGGGGTATATAAGATGAATGCCTGGCTTTATGGTAGCAGATGTATTACAGATTTTGTCAGAATAACTTTACTCAAAATATAGAGTACTGAATTCATAATGAAAATAGGTATTTCACTAGATAGGGCCATGATCTAGACTTAAAAGGGAATCCACATAATCATACTGGTACTTTTTTTTGGATTAGCTATGCTGATGACACTGGGAATTGCTCTTGATATGGGATATGTGCATTCCTTAAAATCCTATGTATGACATTGGGACCCCTATCAAGGGCCCCAGTGAAACCTCAGTGGTGAGCTGGCAGCTTGGGACCTATGCAGCTAATTATAGTCATAGCCATGTGCTTTGAGGACCGCGGTCATGTTGACACAGAGGAGAAGGGTTACTTTTACCCACAGGGGAGAGAGGGTACATGGTCAGTTACAGACCCTGGACCTATACCATGAACAACACAAAGAATCTGGTAGCAGACTAGTTCTGCGCCCATGATCACCGCAGACACCTGCTGTTGGTGGGTCTGAAGGCAGTACTTAACTAATTGGTAGGAGGGGGTGGTTTATAAAGAAATCCTTATAAATACTACATAACAATATACTACAGACATGTACCCAGTCTGGATGAACTATTGATTTATATTTTAATAACTGTGGCCGGATGAGGGAAAACATGCCTCCAGAGGGGAAATCGTTTTTCAAGGTTTAAGTGACAGGCTTTAAAATGAGATATCTTGAGCAAAAATATCCCTGGTAGTTTTCCTGTAATTGCTTGTCAAACGTAGGTTGAAAACTGCAAATTAGCTCTAAATGCATCATATCCTATCATAAATATTTATAGTGCAAAAAATACAGTTTTGTGAAAAAATAACCAAATAAATGTGATGTTTATATTGTAAAATTGATTCTAGAGGGAATTTTTGAGCTCTCTCTTCAGTTCTGAGTTCCTGAAGTGATTTCCAAAAACAGTTGTTGCAAAAATTCCCATTTGGAATAGTGGGGCGGTTTCCATGGCAACCAGAAATTGCCATATATGTAAATTTTCTATGTTGCCATGGCAACGAACATTCCTTTAGCATTCCAAAAATAGAACGTTTTCAGTGAAGATGGAAAAATTCTAAGCATACCACTGGATTCCCAATCAAAACTTTGTATAAAGTATTTTTTGGCTTATTTTCAGTGTTGTACCCATATATTGCCCCTTGGTGGGTAAAGCGAGTACTAAAAATCCCCATGGAGGCGCGTTAGTGCCCATTGGCCCACATACTGTGCTTCCAGGTCATTGGAAAGTGGAAAACATTACTCTAGCATTACAGCAATATTCATGTAATTCAAAGTGGACATCAAAAGCGCTCACACGCTACATCCCAAGCCCCTTTTACTGCAGACCTGCAGCTCTCAGAGATTACATTCCCCAGTTCATCCCACCCCTAAAGATTGGGAATGTTTACAGTTGGTGATGACATGGACCATTCGTGCTGACACCTGGTGATTACTGCCTGAAACAAACATCATGACTGACTCATATCAATACCAAATCTATAATCGACATGTGAACATCTCTCCAGACATTCTATACGCATGTAATCTTATCTTCTACAGTGAACGAACTAAAGGAGAAAAGGATATCCGGAGAGACGTGTTTTTCTTTTTATAGAAAACGTCTGTTGTCATGGTCAGGGTATTTCGAAATAAACTACATTTGAATAACCTAACCCTGCCATGAGAAAGATAGTCATTGGCTCAGGAACCACCCTGAGTCTATACCACCGGGTAGGTGGTGGCATTGGCAAAAAGTCAGTTATGCAATTTTCAATCTCAATTTTCTACAAGAAACAAATAAAATTACCATACATGAGTAGTTCATATATCAGTCTTTAGTTAGAGTCAAGAAAAAAATTCAAAAATCCATGCATGAGTTCATACAAAATTAAACAAAGAAAAAAGTCATTTCATAAAAATGTTTTGTCCAATCCAGTCCTCCATAGGTTTACCTCCAGGCTGGACTTATCTCTCTTTGTTTCTATTTGTTTTCAAAAACAGCGTCTAAAAGTGAGACGCTTTGGACGCCTTTCAAAAAATGCGGGAAATGTCACCCTGAGCCCTCTGTGCCAATGCACGTCTTTCAATTTGATCGTTCTGCTGCCATTACATATTTCGATGTAACAATGCAATCATGTATAAATCACTGGATACCAAAATATGTATATGTTGAAACCTCGCACATAGAAAATACAATGCTAAAGGCCTAGACTCTTGCGATATCCACTCTGCCAGGTCCAAGGAACTGCTTACTTGTGTCCGATGCTTCTTCACTGGTGAATAATAAACATAATTATATCAGCCATGCCTTGTGTTATAATACGAACCTGTGTTCATGAGTGTATACACAAACAGACTGTCTTCCAGTCCCTGTGTACCATACCTCCTATAGCTACCACCCACCCAGTGTGCCGGGTTGGAAAACATGTAAACATATGCTGTGATGGCCAGGGGAAAACCGCCAGATCAGCAGAACCTACTTCTCACCCCCACTCCCCAGTATTTGCTAAATCACCCTTAAGCACTCATGGCTTCATACATTAGTGTTATTTAGGTACACGTGCTGGGGGATCCATCTTTTGATCCTATAGCAGTCCTGGGCCAGTACCTGATACGTGTAGTGTCTTGCTTCATCCTTAGACTTAAATAAATACTTCCGGATTAGCATTTCTCTGTGAACAAGTATAGGGACTAGTTTGGATTTATTCGTCTCTTAACTCAGTTCAGTTGAGGTTCACCATGCATTTCTTATATTAGTACTATGGTTTTTATATAAGCCTTGAACTAAAGCTTAATGAAATGCATTGTATCAGGTTGACTTAATAAGACCTTAATTAAGACATGTAAGGCATTGTAAAGGAATAAATACCGTATTGGCCTGTATAAGCGCCAGGTCTTGAATAAGCACCAGGGTACAGGGTTGTTGAAATTTCAAAATACACTATAATCTAAGTCTTGAATAAGCGCCGGTCTTGAATGAACGCCGGGGGTAGAGCCTACTTGAAATGAAGGAACGCCTGGGCGCTTTTACAGTACAATACGGTAACTAAAATCCACCATCATGTAATATTGTATATACTTGTTTGTTCTCTATCTCTCTTTTGATATCAACTCTAGTTCTATAGAACTACCGAGTCCCTAATGAGCTCATTTGAGATAAATGGAATCCTGCAATACAGTTTTTTTTTAAATAGAACAGAAACCACTGGTGGATCCAGAATCTGGAAATGGAGGGGGCGCCCCAAAAAGACGGGGCGCACCCCCTATTTCTCTAGCAAATTGTGCGGTCCAAAATATGTAATTAAACTCTTAAGTACTGGAAAGAAAAGGGGGGGGGGTTGCACGACCCCGCGCCCCTCTAAATCCGCCACCGAAGACTAACATGTTATTGGCTACACAGTTGGGCGAGTAATTATCAAATAGATGGCCGATTCTATATAATATATTTGTCAAGTTCAATCATCCCTTGATAAAAAGGCACACACCAAATCCTCTGATAGGGACAACTGTGATTGAGCCTTAATTGAGGCGATGTTTGCTGCTCAATTCAATCAGAACAAACAATGCGTTATACAGGGGGCACAGACCTCTACACAGATGAGAAGAAGTACTATTTGATCGTCCTCCATCACACACTAAGTATCACACCGACTCGGTCCCCCTCCATGAGCAGCTCATGGTAAAGAATATGAGCTAAATTTAGCGCACTGAGCCCCTCCGGGAGTGCCTAGGGCTGTCGTTGCTTCAGCGACGTAAACCTTCCACTTGGTTTGGCTAAGTGTGAGCAATATAGGAAACTTGTCAACTAACCGCCTGGCGATATCATTGTGGTTTACGATAAATAGCTATCACAATATCACTATATCACTACATTTAGATATACATTTAAGAAAAACAAATGTAGGTGCCCTATAGGACTAATTTGGAATTTGTTCCAGTTGTTTTCTTGCAAGATAATGACGGCATAGAGATGTTACCACGTTTTTTATGACGTCAAAAGCGTGCATGCCTGTGATAAAAAAAAAAAGAAATATCATGAGCTCAGGACAGATATGAATAGGGGAGCTACAGGTTATCATAAAGCGTTATCTAAGATAATGTGGTTTACTGTACCATTGGCTGAACATTCAGAGCCAGACTGGCTTCTCTCCCCCTCACAGTACCCTCAGACCGGTTTCATTTCGGTCCCAAACAGTTAACTAAAGCAGGGTATGCAGTGCCTTACCTCCATCCCTGAATCATAACAACTCTTCTCAGGTAAAGGATCTCATTATGGAGGCCAAAAGTGCAGACATCAAGACGATTGCAATAGCTGTGGACCCTACAGAGTTTGCGGAATATGCCTTTGACTGTGAGTATTCTTCATGGGTTGTATAGTTTTGTACCTTACTCCATCTTGAGTTCAGGTATACAGTATAGCATCACCAGCCAGGCCAGGCTTATGGGACAGCAGATGTGGGTAGAGAACGTAGTATACATTTAGTACACACCGGGATACACTAAATCAGGTGACAAAGCAGGACAAATATTCAGGAGGAGACACACAGTGTATCTCATTGTACTGATTCAAATATTGGTTTATTTGTGCTCACAGTGATGAAACATTTTAGAAGAACATCGGGGTGGGGGGAAGAGTCTTAGTGATGAATAACAGGGGTCTAATACTAGAAAAAGAATTGTCACAGGTAAACTTAAACATGTACAATTATTCAACAAAATCATGGAATATCGGTAAGTTTGTAGATATGAAAGTCCGTTCAAAAAATGTGTGTTGAAAGAACAGCCAAACATTTACTTTTAGTTATTTAGAGCAACATAACCTCTGAACATAGGAATTGGGGAAATTGTTCTGTAGCTTTATGGGTTAACAATATATGATTTTCTTTCTAATTTTTGTATATTCATTTCTTTGGGGGTTAGTGTTCATATTTTCTAGTGCTATCAAGGAACGTAATTGTCACGAAGACAAATCAAAAATAAACAAACAACTACTTGTATTCCGAACCCTCCAATGATTTATCATTATAAGCACCACATTCACTGTCGGTTCTGTCTATCTTATGGTAAACTGAAAAATCATCATCCATCATGGCTTGAACTGCTACTTCGTAAAATGACGACATTATACTCATGATTAGTTTAACTTTAGTATAGACAAAAGTGTAGGCTCCACTACGCAATGTTATCCCTATAGTGCCTAAGATATAGGGTGTTGACATTCCTATATTATATACATGTCATTTGAAATTGTTAACATAAGATTTCAGGGGTCATTTCATGGGAAATCTCTCTCCTTGTGTGCCATATTTACAAACTAAGCTGCACCTGCATAGACTCTGTGGGTGGGAGTTCAATATATAAACATCAACACAGCAAAATATAAATAAAAACACAGCAGTCACACAGATTACAGGGTCTTGTACTGTAAAAATCAAACCTGTCTGATATTGAGTTGCAGAGAGCCATCAGTGTCAAAGTCTGCAATATTTACATTAGGTCAACTTGATTTAGTAAACAAAAACATCTTTTGACAACAAAAATGTGCCTGAGATTGTACACCAACCCTTTTCTATAAAACAAAAAGCTCTCTCAACATTCTATTTCTACCTTGCAGTTATAACAAAAAGCACTTTATAAGCTGTGTTTGTGCCTACTTTTGTGAGAATAGCTCCGATTCTCAGCAAAAATCACGCCTACACTATTGGCTATAAGAAAACAAATAATAATGGCTATAAGAATAGGAAAACTTCGCCTGAGCAGCAGCATCTGCTTAGTTTCCTGTTCCTACGTAGAGTTTAGCTGATTACACCGAGAGGACTACAGTGTGAATTAATGGCATCCATGGGATTCCAGGAGGGTCTTTCCAAAAACAAAACGAGATTGCCTCCTTTATAGCATAAAACGTGTTCATACAAATGTGCATTATGGCATGCACGTTCTGATTGTCTTTCCAAAAGATATACAATGTGTTTCTATGGAGACATGCACAAGTCTGCTAATTATTATGTGCACGTTTTATGAAATGGGAAGACGAGAATACCTTTTATCAAAAGAATTCTCTGCACGTTTTTGTATTCTGAGCTCGTTTGCTTTTTGGCAAGACCCTCCTCAGGTCACCTCCGATCGTGGTGTTATTCTGAACCTTCCCATGCCCATGCTCATGCCCATGCCCATGCAGTCTTCCTTATATTTCTAAGTTCGGAGGTGTGTGTCTAAATGCTAATAATCATTGTTTTGATGGGCTAGTGCAAGTACTGTAGATTGTTCTTGTAGCCGCTGCATGGGCACAAACGTCAGGCCATCACCTTGATGGGCTGACTTAGGCTTAGGATCTCTTTAGAACACATCAGGGAGCATACATATGAATTTGTATTATCTTATCATCTCGAATAGCACCCATATGTACTTAAGGTCGAATCCCACATGGCGAAAGGTATTCAATTTAATACACAATCAGCTGCTATTTACAATGGACCACTTTTTACTTCCCATGCCAATTTCTCCAAAGTTGGATTGACTCCAACGTACCCTCTCCCTAGTACAGTATAGCTGGGGTCACAAGCCTCGAGCAAAGAATCAACCCTACACCTCTAATGAAAAAGGTGCATTCATCTTCATTGAGACCTTCCACCTTTTAACATAAACAAACCGTACACCTGACTGGAACAAGAATTGATATTCTCAGATTATGTTATTATGATATATATTGTCATAAAATAACATTAAAAAAGATGAGTGATTGGGAGTTGAACTTTCCACTCCTTCCCCCTCTCTGTCATCCCTACCCTTTTTGTTGTCATGACGTAAAGTGGAGGAGGGGATTGTAGCCAGTCTACGAAATACCCAGAGCATAACCAACCTCCTCGCCCACATTCTGATGGTGATTTTTTCATAAAGGAGAAGAAGAATAACTTTTACTTCCGAAACGATCCATTCGTAAGTTAAAATACACTGAAGGGTTCCAGTATATATCCTCCATATGGGTACACCTAGAGTATTAATTATTAAAGAACTGCCCTCCATGCATTGATTATCATCTACTGCAATCACTCATAGCAGCGATCAGATGTTAGTTTGCTTATTACTAAAACCCAATGGGCATTCAGTAATAATTACTGCACCCGTCTTTCTTGCTTATAAATGATATAAGGAACCTTCAGGTCTGTTTGCTACAGGACTCATGTAGATAGACAAAGGCAACAGAGCAAGTGTGTAGTGTCTACAGAGTAGAGTCGTAAGAGGCCAAACTAAACTATAGCTTAACACCAATGGCATGTTTGTGCTATCTGTCAGGCTACTGCCTCCACACCTAATGCCTTGTGCTGCCAGCTGCAGCACCTTTAGACTGCTACAAATAGTAACCCATAATACTGCTTTTGTACCACCACTGCCTGGTCATTTAGACGCATCCAAATAGCTTTAGAAAAAAAATAGTATATAAAAAGACAACTTTCTTCTTATGACACCATATGGCAGCCATATACATCGGAGATAAGATAGAGTCAGCGCACCAGTTCGGTATAACTGTTATAATAAAGATTATATGTGTACACATGACCTTGGTATCCGCCACCAGGTTTGAAAACACTTCCTTTCCTTATTTTCTTTTCTAGAATGGCAAGGAATGATTGAATACTGATGTATGGAAATGACCATTAGCTCGATCTTAGAGAGATTATGTAGTACATTTATTGCCTTAGGCACAACAACACATTACCTCTAACACTGGAAGGGTGTTTCCGTTTTCTGATTATCATGGCTACTAGGATTTCTGAGTGGGCTTTGGGTAAATCCCCCAACCTGGTGCGACAGGAGGTTAGTGGACACTACCTTGGGACATGTCAGCAGCAACCTATGCAGACTATGCTATCTGTTGTGTCAAAATTAATTTCCACCCATGGGTCAGACAAAAAAGAACAGTAGCAACAATAACAACAAAACAATACAAAGAGAGAAAGGTAAAGTAGTGGTCCTACGCATTGTCAAGCTGGCACAAAAAAAACACGTCGATTCAATTTCCTGATTATCTGTTATTAAGAGAACCCCGCTCTTTATTTTATTGTCAGTACTAAGATCTTTAAAAAATTTTGATTAAGAAGTTTGTTCACCGAAATGCACATCACATGTTTGTTTAGTTACACAGGCCTATGGGTAGTGTCTTGCTTTCTCTATCAGCCTGGAGGGTCTTGCCAAAACGAAAACATGAACCAAAAAATAAAACGTGCACGTTTTCGTATTGCTAAAGGTATTCCCGTCAGTTCAGGGGGTAAAACGTGCACAGATGGTTAAAACTAAACATGTGCTGGAGATGTCTAGATAAGCTGTATTGACAATTGAATTAAATAAATCATTATTTTGATACATAACACATGAGGTAGAAGAGTATTTTGTCAATTCTCTACTTTCTTTAAATCCCTTAAATGAGCAGTTATTTGGCAATACTGTGAAAACGAGTTTACCCATGCACGTTTCCATCAGTAATCTCTGAAAAAAAATCAAGAGGTTCTTTCTCGCCATGTTTTGGCAAGACCCTCCAGTAGATATATCCAGCACCGGTAGTAAAAGGCTTCTGCAGACGACCTCAGATAGTATCTATCAACAGAAACCATTTCTGCAACAGGCACGATATACCATACATTACCCATTCGGGGAGAGATATAAGTTTTTGCCTTGGTTTTAATACAGACCTCTCCTGATGTAGGCCAAAACTATGATAGAAAGCATTAAATTGCATCCGCTGGAGCTTTTCCATGTATATTAGCATGTTTTCCAGATAGTTTCTCCTTCTCGATAGCAATCACCAACAATCACTTATATAAAAGTTAAATCTGTAAATCAATGAGATGATATCCTCATCTAGGCTAATATTAAATTCCCTACATGTAAAAAAGTACAACACAAAAAGAAAAAAGACCATGAAAACTCAAATAATGGTTATATAAGTTCCCAGTAAACACACTACTTGTTTCAACGTAGATTTCTGGTAGATCTAGGTTGGTTTTCTAGTGAACCTCTATATGAGGTTCCAGCAACGTAGATATCGGTTGGTGGATATATGTTGATAAATAAGGTTTATGCTTCGCAATTTTAAGAGGTTTATCCACGTAAATCTTGATCCATATTTTTGATTGGCTTTGTTCGTAGGTAGAACGATTGTAAGACGTAGATATTGGTTGGTTCATGTATGTAGATTTTGGATAAAAACTTCTAATGATAAATAGTATTGTTTCATTTATCTAACCAAACTTTCATTTCATTAACAACTGCCTTATAAAGATCAGGGATGAATAATGATGAAAATCAATCACTTGACATGAAAAAAGATAACTCAGCTGGGCCTAGGTCTACAAGAATCCTGTACATATCATGGTGTTTAGAGTCCAGTACAGATAGATAGGATAAATAACAGATTGACCCTGGAATAAACCATGTTTTCTATCATATTCAAATCTATTGGTGGACAGGCATCTGACCTACATGCAGTAGTTGTAATTATGTGAATTTTTAGGTAATAATGGATAATAATTCCTATTTTCATATCCCTATGGGGATTAACACTGTGTTGACATTACATCTTAAATATGCATTATTTAAGCAAGAGTATTTGCTGGTTATATAAAATATATGTACCATATAGGTTAGAGCATCATGTGGCAAAATCTCATTCAGTAATGAATTCTAGATTCCAAACAAACAGTGGAAATGTAGGTGTGCAGAGGGTGATAATAGGGAATATAGAAAGCACATGGTCATAGAGGTTGGAAAAACGTTAGATTATGTCCCACATATGTTATTTTGTGCTTCACTCCTATCTCACTAGATGGCAGCATATCCAATACCAGTACAAATATGAAAGCTGTATGGTTACAGCTATCAAACATAGTCTGGGTCTATCTAAATGTAGAAAATAAAAATCACAAGGCAGATTCATTTCCATTTAGTGCTCACCTAATCTGTTCTAAATGTTTCTACACGAAAAGAGGTCTGAAATACGTAAAATTACCTTTATCTACATATTTCTGTACTTTCAGTTTATCTCAACAGGTGTCACTATTGCTGAGCATTGTATTTGATTTAGACCTCCATGATGATTGTCATCTATATTAATCAACTATACTAATTAAAAACACATTTTTGAGAACTCATTGTATCAACCTTTCATTTGGGAATAGGTTTGTGCAAAATATTCAATGATTGGTGAAGCTACCATGTATATTTTGGGATCTAGGTATGGTAAACAGCCATGCTGTAACATTAAGAAATAGACTTATACACCTAGCATCACAGAACCTTCAACATACAATCAGGAGTTATACTTGACTCTTAATTCAAATGATGAAACTGATGGCTAAAGCATTGGTGTCTCTTGCTAAATACTGGCCCTGAATATACCAGTATTATAGAATGAGACAAGGAAATAACATTCTTAAATGAATAAAGTTAACTGAGGGTATAGGGGTAGGTATATGAACGCCTCTTTGAGGTAATTTTATGTATATTGGAGCATAACCAGAAGCCGCAAAACTACATACATCGTAGTTATTAGTATAAAAGTATTGAAAATATACGTTGGATATCTAAATATATAGGAACATTTACTTTTAAAGAACATAATTTTTCATCGTTAATTCGGGTAATAATGAGGTATATGTACGTAAATTCTACATCTACGTCAGAAATAGGTACATCAGCATACATGTTTAAATGTTATTCTACGTTGAGAAAATACGTAAATGTACTGAAATTTCTAAGTGTAATCTACGTATGTATAACGTAACTGTGTTTACTGGGTTACACCAAAACTCTATAAGACTACCTCAGAAGCCGTAAGAGGCCTATACCGCTGTCTTTTAGCAGTAATTGGTGAATAGTTAAAATGCAGTAAATGTAGCTTTTACTTGTTTTTCTTTTAATGCTGTCCTCCTTCCCAGGGTTGTTATTTTGGGTATCCTTAGCCAAAAGAAAAGAAAAGTGTAGCATAAACCACTAATTCAAGTCTAAACATATCTATGCAATTCTCTTTACAATTTTCTGCAGGGTACCTAAAATACTTGCACCACCCTGGATACCGGGTGGTGGCTATTCACGTACCAGAGGGTTTTAACATGGAAAAAGCACGTAAGTTGATCCCAAGTTTACTTCCTTTTTTATCATCTCCTTTGATAAAGACTGGGCAATATTTGAATATGCAAATTCATAGACAACATCTTAGTGTAAACAATCTGATTGGAATATTGGTATCAAATTTGAGGTCATTATAATGTATTTGAAAATTAGTGCTCGTAAAGTGGTCTCTTCATTTCCATGTACAAATTATTGTTAATTACACATGTATTCATAATTATGTTGAGATCATACATTAGAGTGAGTATATACCGCCCTACTAGTGTCAGATTTGCTATCTTCTATGGCAAACCTTATATATCACAAATATTTGCTGTTGTTGCCTTAGCTTTGTACTATTAACCTTTTTGTGTATGATTGTTATACAGTACATGCTACTCATGCGTGTTGTATTACAGAGAAGGAGGTAGCTAGGGGCGGCCAGATGAAGCAGAACCTGGAGAAGCAGTACTCCAAGATCACGGAGCTGGAGGAGCGCTACCACCACAAGATGCACACCGCTGAGGTAGAGGCTGATACCTCCACAATAATGCAGGCTATACATACGTGCATACACACGTGATGCCTGTCATTAATACAGCTTGGAATTTTCTACTTACATAATACATTTGAATATGAATATATGCATGCTGATGATGAATGTTAATATTGTTCTGATGCATTTATTTCCAATTGTAGTTTTTTTTTCTACCATCAAATGCATGTAAAAAAGTGACCTAGTTTAATATTATAGTGAGTATATAATTTATGTATATACATGCATATAGTTCCTTTTCCCAAGAGGGGTAAGAACTCTTGACCTTAGCATTGGAGTCCTGCATGCTACCCACTAAGCTAATCGGACAAGTGAGTGTGGGTACATGTATAATAATTAAGCTGTAGTCAATGAAACCTAATTGTCGATTGTTCCATTGAGCTTGTCCAACTGAGATGGCACTTTTTTCAATCTATTAAAAGTAACCCAACTATTTATAACTCTGATGTGCATATGATATGCTCTAAATGAATGACCAGCTTAGGAGGTTAATTCAAAACAGTGGTAAATTAGCACTCTTTTGAATTAACATCCTGAGAAAGAGTCCAATGGTCATTACTTACAAAAATAGCCATGTAATTTGAAGAAACACTTCCTCACTCTGTTTTCTTGTTCAAAACGGTCACATCACATGGAATTCTATATTGTAAAGTTCGCTATCTAGCACCAAGGCATAGTTCCATCATTTGACTAGGGGATTTCCTCAGCCTGTGAACTATTAGCAACAAATCAAGTTGGATTTCCTGAGCACGTATCAGCCAGTCACAAATACTTTATGTACAATTCCCCAGGGAAATATCTGAAATGTGTAGTTTACCCTTAAGCCCCTAGATTGTAGCACTTGTGCCATAACACTCCATGTTCTGACATATACCTTGACCATGTTTTTGTCAGAACTCTAGAAACTAGATACATGTGAACAGATGAGGGGAAAGGGTCCTCCGGAGTAATGAGTAATGACATGACTTTACCAATACAGCCGATAAGCTCTATTATTCCTTGTTTTAATCAAATCAGGCATCTAATTAGCATAATGATTTAAATAATCAATTAAAAAATGGGCAACCCTTTCCGTGCATTTGGGCATAACTTTGGATCTATAAATGGTATCTTAATGCTTTTTACAGTGTATGAATCTACATAAATTATTCTATCAATTGACATTAATATTTTTCTATTTGGAATATAACTTTGGTTGACATGCCAACCGGTATCTCTGAGAATGCTTATTTAGGCCTTGTTTTGGATCCAAAACATTCCATTTACACTCTAAATATACAGGAAGTGCCAGAAAATAGAACATTTTTGAGAAAACCATCTTTTTCTGTACGAAAAATTACATTATAGCAATTTTTGGTCTATTTTTCATGTTTTTAGGCAGGATGCAACTTGTTACATCGGACTATGCCCTGAGGGCATGCAGTGCTGCCCTCATGGTGATGCGTATATTTTCGGGACTACCGCACGGCATTGAGCATGTCCTGAGGGCATAATGCTCTGCTTCTACAAATCATCAATGACTAATTCTAGGGTATGCCCTCAGGGCATCATGTATCGTCCCTAAGAGAATGTTCCTGCCCTCTTGAAGTTCTGGGATTGACCAAAAAGATGCACATGCCCTGAGGGCAACACCAGTGTTATCTATGCCCTCAGGACCTATTTCTTGCTTCTTTAAAACATGATTGACTCAACTAGGGCATAGGCCCCCAGGGTATGTACCAAACTTCTACAGATTGAGGCCACCTAGGCCCTGAGGGCCTAGATGGCCTCAGGGCATACTGTGTGAGAATAGACACCTGTAACAGTCAGCAAAGGAACATGCCTGGAGGGCATTAATGACACTGGTGATGTCCTGAGTGCAACCATTTTAATAGTAACTGTATCCCCAGTAGCAGCTGACATAGAACAAGAAATGAACATGCCCCAAGGGCATGGATATTACTGCTGATGCCCTGAGGGCCTGCATACATTACCCAAACAGTCTATAGATCGAGTGCCCTCAGGGCATTGGCTGGGGACAATGATTAGGCCTATAGTAAACTGTTTATGCCCTTAGGGAGCTGAAGATCTGGACACCACTTCCCATGGGCAGGGCTGGAAATCATGCCCTGGGGCCTGCATCACTATCAATAGTCTTGAGGAGGGCAGAGCAATGCCCCCAGGGCATACACTTATAGCTCTAAAGGTAAAGGAGGTTGGTCAATGCCCCAAGGGCATTGACCAATCCATCCATGGACTGTACTGTTTGTATCTATAGGCAGTAAAGGCTATGCCCCAGAGGCATCAGTGACTGGTGCCATCGATGCCCCGAGGGCATGCTCTAGTTGGCTTATAGACACAGAAAAGGCCCTTGGGGCATGCATTCTCATCTGCCTCCTTCCCATGCCACTGTGGGAAAGTGACGCCTACTCCGCTGCTGTCCGTGTAATTTCCGCGTCACTCCCACACGACAGTCTGTAGGCCCCGAGGGCATAGTCCGATGTAACAAGTTGTATCCTGCTGTTTTTAGCCTCTGTAGCTCCCCTAGTGGCCATATCCAGTACTAAAAGTCCTGCAGGGAGGGTCCTTTCCCCTCATCTGCCCACACATGTTTTGGGCATTATTGATTTTATTCCCATTGGTCTTTTCCTATGTATGGTTGAATGTGACCTGCTTGTCACACAGCTGCAATGAAGGGGTTAGTTTGACTCAGCGGTTTGCTATTTGCAATTCTTGTTGGTTCCACATTACTATTGCCTGAGAATACTGTCATGGACCAGCCTGCTCTCAATTCTTATGCATAGGCTTGAATAGCATAGTCGAAGTAGATTAAATGATATCATAGCTAGCCATTTGGATTTCATTAGAATAGTAGTCTTGGTCATTACATTCACGAAAACCCTTTATCTAGTGTAAAATATTCTTTCGTTATTCTACAATAGAAAATTTCAGAAGGAAATGTTGGAGAGGACTGTTCAACAACATTTTGATTATGATCCTAAGTGAAAGAAAATTCACTATATCTTGACAAAATCAAAAGAGATTACATTTTGTTAAAAGATATTGGTTAAGTATTTCTACTACCAAAGTTTATCTCTTTATCCTTTCTTTTTATCCAGGTGAAAGGGTGTGTCCTTTCTGTACCTTCAAAAAGTGCTGGCCAGACAATTATCGAGACAGCTCGGGAGGAGGGAGCTTTCGCCATTGTCATGGGGACGCGAGGAAGGAGCAAGATCAAGAAAGCCATTATGGGCTCAGTTAGTGACTATGTGGTGCAAAATGCAGATATTCCCACCATTGTCGTGCGCAAACCAGTAGCACCTGCACCATAGCACTACCAGCACACATGAGCATTCCATCACCTACCTTGCTGTTCCCCACCGTGTGGTGTCATCTGCATCAACTTGTTATCTAAGTGGTGATTGCACAAAATCATTTTTATGCACTCTTAAATAACAGCAAAAAATGCTATGGTTGAGAGCTGTTGATGTGGGATTACCCATGGATTTGGCACTGCAGTGTTCAGCATTGACACTTTGAAATATACTGAAGGCGTAAATTTGCAACGGAACATTTGAGCGTCATCAGCATTTCCATTTTCTATCCTCATATCAAGGGACTGCTTGTTTTGAAATATGATTAAGATTCGAAACTCAAAAAAAAACAAACTAATGGTGCGTCTAAGTATATTGGAGTCCGATCATATTGGGCGCAGGTTCTTTGTACATCGAGCTTTTATAACTGTCTAGATTTATTATTACCAATCTAATTCAGCCCCAGCACACAGCCTAAGTGATAAAGTTATGATTTATAATACAACTAACATCAACACTAAGCAGAGTTTGAATGCCAAAATAGGAATCTTTGAAATAAACTAGTTTTTGAATAGTTTATCACACACAGTGCAAGTCTTCGGTCATGTATGGATACATAAGTTGCGTAAAAACGCCATTCGTCCTCAAGCCTATAGTCATTCACCATGGATTACATAAAGAATAAATAGGTTTGTAACATTTCTCTGCATTTAAATGTGCCTGTCGTCTTTGAGAAATGACGTCCATAGAATATCCAGAGAAACTATTTAACAGAAAATGTAATGATATCAATAAAATCGCGCAATAAAGGTATATAGTTATGTACAGAGAAACATCAATTTATCGCTATAGGTTTACCTAACTTTATCTTCATGATGTCACGTAAAGCTAACGCCACTATATCAACAATGTATGATATACATATAAATATAAATTTGTGCATAATGAATATAAAATGATGCAATTTGAGAACAGCCTGAAAAAAAAACACGACTCGAAACACGTCCTCAATGAACACAATTGATCGAATTTAACTGATTGAAATCGAGATCATTTTGGCAGGAAAACAACATTCATGTATACAGAGTCTATATGGCCCAGAGACAATTGGCAGCTACACATCAGTAGTCTGCAGTCTGTTCAGGAAAATGAGAATTTTTTCAACAAAGGCCCTGGGCCTCTTCACCGGCCACAGGTCTGAAGTTTCAGGCGTCACCTGTTGGAGAAGTGACATCTCGCGGATAGCCTCTGGACTTAGGATGACTTGGGAGTCTGCTTCTTGGGAGAGAACCAGCACGGGTACCTGTACGATGAGAGAAAAAAGGGAGGAATAGGAAAAGGAAAATTGTGAAAAAAGGCTTTATAGTCAAGACTGGAGAATTTGGCAAGGCCGACAAGGGGCGACCCCTTGGATTTAAAACTCCAGGGGTTTATAAATGACAATTCACAGTCAGTTCTATCACCTCCTAGGTCCCCTTTCCACCATAAATGAGGTATGAAAACCTGTGATCTTAAATCGTGTTAATCTAAGCAGGGTGTGAGCTGCTCTAAATGACTATTTCAATGAGATTTTTAAATGGTGTTAGGTGATGGTATCTGATGCTAACAAGATAGCACTCTTATTGGGGGATAACGACCGCCCAGTGGGAGGGCTTGCCAAATTCTTAGGTTTTGACCACAGGTTGGGGTTATGTTTTCTATATAAAGAAAGGATACCATAGAGCTTCATAATATTTTATTTTGGATGAAAGATGTTGCTATTGAGTTCATGATTTAACCGAATTTAGGTGGAGGATAAACCCCTAGAGCTTGGCACTCACATCTATTAATTGTCATCATTTCCTAGAAATATCATTTTTTTTTTGTAATTTAGAAATCATATGCGTTGGATACTTACATCACACTGTGTTTCAAGAACCGTCTCGGAAATCTCCGTCAGGTCTGGATTGCACAAAATGCATCCTATGATGTCATTGTCTCCATTATTGTTCTTATTTAGATAATCCAACACATAGGTGGCGCTGCAGCCACAGGCCACCAGTATGACTCTCTCAAGACTAAATTCCTGTATTACTGACTGAATCAGGACAGGGTACCTCTCACGGGATGGTGCATCATTCAAACCCTCTATTGTCTTGCTCTTCCCTGCGCCTGTATTGTTAGAAAATGTCTATGATCAATCGCAATGATTCTGAACTACCTTTAAACAAATGTGGGTGATGGATGATGGAAGGTATAGATGCATCAGGCTCTAGAAGTCCAAAGGAAGAACAAAGCTAGATATATACCTGTACTGAACTACCCACTACCGCACCCTAACCCTTCAAGAGCCTTGTAGTAACACTTATGGATTTCTCAAAAAGATAAGTCACTATATTTTGATTATAATTCACGGTATTTACGTGGATGAATGCCAGGTGAAGAGGTCAAAAAATTTAACGTGTGATATATATCACATATGGCCCAGGGTCTACTACCCCCCCCCATATAAAAATTGGGCGTTGTGCATTGAAGCACAGAAGGCTCAGGGTACCCTCTATCAACCCTGTAGGGTCACAGGAATCAGCACTTGCGAAATATTGACTAATTACTTACAAATAGAGACTATTATCTATACATGTACTGACACCAGTCTGGTATAATCTTCTCTTACTAAACCCCTTGGACCGCTGGCCCCTGGTGTGCTGGCCCCCCAGACACCTGGCCCCCGGACACCTGGCCTCTGGACACCTGGCCCCCTGGACACTTGGCCCTCAGACACTTGGCCCCCGGATACCTGGCCCTCTGGAGACCTAGCCCCTGGACACCTGGCCCCCTGGAAACCTGGCCCCCTGGACACCTAGCCCCCACAGAAAACTTTATCCTTAGCATGCTTAGTTTATCGCTCAGTCCCCAATGTGGTATGTGTATAGCTTGGGTACTGTAAACATTGCCTGCTGAAAAAAAGTTTCTCACTTGGTGATAACCCATAGGACTCCATGTGCTAATTTCATCGCCAAAATCTATCTGACCCATAGACCCAATGGTTAAAGAACTTGTAGTCAGTATAGCTCCCAAAAACATGACGTAAGTACAGCAGCTTTTTTCGTAGAGAAAGACATCACTCACCATAAAGGACAAAATATTGTCTGATAGATGAGATTTGAAACTTTCCTTTGGCTTTTGAAAAATGTGTAAACTAACAGTATATCACTGAATGATTACACCCTAAAGTTGGTGATTACAAATTTGTGGATCTGACTGAAAACCCGGCTCCAATAGCCCAGGGGATACCCTGGGCCAATGAGTATTCCTCCTTTATCCTGACATACATAGAATGCAGTGAACATGCATTTAATAACCATACCGACTTTTAAAACCTCAGGCTTCTACACCCCCAAAAACTCTTACTACCGGTCCGCCGACCCCAATGATAAAAATCTAAGGAACTAGTCGCAGCAGAACAATCTATCACCATTAAATTCAAAAAGGCATAATTATATTTCTGAATAGACTTGCACCTATGACAGGATGAAGGTTGATTCTAGGGAATGCATATGGTAAACGATTTCCAACTTCTTTTTATATCTTTTATGTAGCAAATGAAACCATTGCTTATCAGAAAGAATATAGAAAGCACAGAAGAAAACAACTTACCTGGTAAGTCAATGGCTACGGCTCTGTGTCCATGAGAAGCAAGACTGGCCATAACACCCCCCAATGTCCACACCTGAGAACACTGACCCCGCCCATGGAGTAAGAGAAGGCCAAAGTCAGGGGGACCATCGGGCCGACTCTCCTCAAAATACACACTTACTTTCTACAATACAGGAGAAAGGCATGCATATACAAAAGGAAAACGTGTAATGCATCGCGATGGATGAGGGTAGATTCATTATGGGCCTTGTCTTGTATCAAACAATAAGATCGATAGCTATAAATGCTCGCTTACTACCCACTCTTATCGCTGTATATTTAAGTGACAGAATGTTTTCATTTTACCATTTTTGCATAAGACACTGAACCATTGGATAAATGCAAATAGACACATTGATAAACGTAAACAGTTATAGTGTTCAAATTAATATCGTAATGGGGTCAATCTCTTGGTCTGCTGATATATTGGGAATATCAGCATATTTTACATTATGTGAGCTGATAGTGATAATGTAAAATATACATACCGTAGGAGAGTCCATGCCAGGATTACAACCCTTTTAGATGAGTGACAGTAAGTTTGTGTGATAGGTTATGTCCTATACGCGCTGACATTAAACCCTCTAAGGTCGGTGACACTCTGCCATATACTAAGTGGCTAACCACTCTCACACAACGTATTCTGGAGATAAAACATGAAATGTATGTAATAGATTGCAGAAAATCCCTAAAGTACACTAATAATATCAACTAGTAACATGGGCTAGGGCTGATAACCAAGCAATAGTATTGGCCTCAAATTATCTATATCCAATAGCTGGGTATACTGCGTGCTTATAGCAGGATTGTGTGGCACTTTAAAGGTCGGTGACACCATTCCATGGTACTATAATATCCTGGTACCAGATATTATAGCACGCACTAATGCGCCAAACTTGGATGGATGAAGCACAGCAGTATGATAAAACATTTTTGCAAGGTGGTACTATCAATCGATTACTCAGAATCGTTAAATGTGTGCTTTCTAATTGCTGTCATGGGTCTGAAAGCCCACCCTTCATCACTATCTTAACCTTAATAAAATTGTCATCTTTACAAACCAAGTTGGAAACCTGGTTGTGTTGTTTATATATTAAAACATCAAAAATATCTTAACCATGTTAACACCTCGCGTTTAAGGCATGCCCTGACTTGAGGGGACGGCTATATAAAATGCGCACTGGGGCTTAAAGTGTACGTGGTACTCGGGTAGAAATTGCATGGCGAAAAATTCCTCGCCTATATGCCGCGCATTATGCACAGGTGTTACAATACTATTTCCGACATTTTCCATTCTGTATTATGTTCTAACCAATACCGATATTGAAAAATTACCAATGTGAAAATAGCATGCTAGCCATGAATATCCTGGTGATAGCACAGGAGGGTGTTGCTCCTATTGTAAAAAGAGCTGTGAGTATTTGCCCTCTTTTCTAAACAAGTCGTGCACTGCTTCACCTAAGTACTTGCACTCACCACATTAGTCTGAAAAGTCACCTGCCTTGTTTAAAATAGAGAGAGCTGCACTACCAGGTACCTACTCATGTCACACACTCTATAGTTAATTATACTGACTGACTTCTCCCAACTAGGTACCTACTCAAATCCCCCTTTTTTAGCACTGTACTTGAATGACCACTTGTGAGCAACAAAAGGGACAAGTTATAGCTACATGAAAAGAAAGGACTGGAAATGAGGGCATTTTAAGCCAGCTCTTCCTTTTACTATAGGAGCAACACCTTCCTGGTGGATGTGGCATTTGGCCTCGTGTGTGGAACAACGACCATGCATGTGTTTCCTGGGAAGCGTTTGTTCGTGAATATCACCATGTTTAACGGTAATGCCATGGCAACATAAATGATTAATTTGTGCTGTGTATAGCCAGGTAGCCAAAGTGTCACAACAAAAGGTTTTATATGGACATCGCATTTATCATAATGCTTAACACGGTGGATGTAGTGTGGCATATAAAAATAAAACACGGTGGAAGATAATGTGATATATGAAAATAGTTATTTGCTGATTTTCTTTCTTTTATGATGGTCCATAAAATCATGGGGGACTAAGCCAAATTTTGAATACCGGGATATCTAAGATCTAATATGCAAATCAGTGAAATATTTCGCATGAAGGAAAAACGACATAAAAGAGAAAATCGAAACCAAAGTCAATGTGCTTCACAGAATCCGGCCCTTTTTGCCCTTGGATTTAACAAACTAAAGCATGTCCATGGAAGGTCTTTATGATTCCAACAATGTCTGAGGGATAGAGAGCTTGTGAATGTAGGTCCCTACGTGTTATACTGCTGTCAAAAAGCTGGCTTTGTTGGGTTATGTTGTGCATGGTTATGTTCAGCCTAACCCTTTACGGGGAGGCATGATGCCTGCTGCATGCCCATACTTCTTGGTTGACAAGATGGCATGATTCCAATACAATGCTGGGGTCTACCGGTACTATATATAGCTGGTGCATCGTACTGACTTTTCAGAGTTACATTAATACTGTTAGAATGGCATGTTACGATTGGATCAAAGACATATTAGACAGTCACATTCCTACGGGTTAGATGTTGCCAGTATATATGTCGTCATGCTGATCGATAGAGACTTACAGTGCTACACTGTTACAGTGCCTGGGACTGCTGTTATTCCCTTCAACACACAAGAAATATCACCTATACGCGCGCCACTATTGTGCCTATGCATCCATGGGGGACAAAGTGACTCTCGTGGCGCAAGGGTTTTAAGAAATGACGGACAGCAACAATTTCAAAGGTTTCCCAGTGCATTGGCATATATCCATAAAAAGTGACAGAATGGTGCGCCATCCTTCCCAAAAGGATGACACAGTTGACATCTTGAACATTTTGAGCACCCATATATATAGGCACACTGTTTGGGAAATAACTTCAATGTGACTTATTCGCCAGTAGGATATTTCAAAACGACAAAAATACTGATTCTGTCATTCTGAGATGCTCTCCATGCAGGACTGCATTCATTTATCATGACTGACAATGGGCATAATGTAAACAGTTTATGGTTCGTAAAGGGTTAAGGTATGGTAGTGGGTAGTTCTGTATATGTATAGATCTAGCTTTGTTCTTCCTTTGGACATCTAAAGTCAGACAATGGTAGCCTTCAGTGTAAGTCCTCAAGAGTCGACCTGTATACTGCATATGTTAACACATATCCCACAACTGAACGGTACGCTTACAGTGAGTTTAAAACATTGAATAATCTGTTTGTAAAATGGCTGAATTCAATGGATTGAATAAATTTTACAAGACTGATTCACGCCATGTTCCCCTGATAGATTTTACAGGAAGTTTCAGGCGTTATCGATATAGGTTTTCCATCATTAACTTTCCTATAGGTTTCAAAATCTATTCAATAAAGTAATTTCTTATTATAGCTTACTGGACAAAAATGTACAAAGCATGAGAAGTTAAAAGTGGTTATATTTTTTTATTAGTACAGAAGTCCTATGCCCCACCATTTGACCATCTAGTTGTCTAGTGAGTAGACAGACTGACAAATGATTGAGTATGCTGCTGTGCCAGCTTGAAATGGAAACTACTTGATATTGCCTCAGGGTCCCCTGAAGGACCATACGCAAAATTAGGCCAGGTCTATAACACAAAACAGACCTCAGATAGCCTTAGGGCATAGTGCTAAAGTACCATGAATGCTGCTAGCATAAGCAAATTATATAAAACAGACCACACAACTTTAAGCGCTTATAATCAATTTCGATAGACCTATCCATTTCACTCGTAAAACCTATGGGTCTAGACCATTTAAATTCGACAAGGTGGCTTTTTCTAAGAATCAACATGTGATATGGTGGGTATGGGCGCGAACCTTCAATTCGTCTCAAAACCTCAGTAATTATGAGTTGCACATGATTTTACAGTCGTAGCGCTTGGTGTGATAATAAAACGATATATAGGTGGGTAGCTGAATTTGTAAGGGATTTCTATGTAAAGAACTAACATATAGACCTAAACCATGAATGTCCCTAACTTGTATCCTTACAAGAATAAGGAACCGTTCGATCAGGCTACACACACACACACACACACATACAGGTGTAACCAGCAAATCGGGGACACTGTTACACACTCCTACAAAGCGGGGACATTCCAAAATTCACCCAGCTTTCACTTACTTGGGGTTCAATTAGGGGCATTGATCAATTTTAACTCAAATTAAGCTGTTGGAAGTTATATTGAAAAATACTGAGCTGACCTGTGGTGCTCCAAAGTAGAATAGTACGATGCCTCTAAACTGAGGACATGACCAGTGCATCATTACCAAAGTGAGGACATGTTTGTACAATTCAAATATTCATCTTACATCTACTTTTCCATCCTTAATTACAAGCATATTCAGTCCATTCAAGAAGAACAGTCAGTTTAAAAAAGGGCAAGATATTATTGCCTAGCTATGTGCTGAAACAAAGTGGAGACTCAAAGTGTGTATGCAAACTGAGGACATCATGTGAACACACTCTGTGTTTATGCAAACTGAGGACATGGCTACACAATGTGTGTTGGCAAATAGAGGACTTGGTCTTAGATTCACTCCACACAGTGTGTGTAGGCAAACTGAGGACATGGCCACACTGTGTTTGTATGCAAATAGAGAACTTGGTCTAAGATACACTCCACACAGTGTGTATATGCAAATAGAGGATATAGTCGTAGATACACTCCACACAGTGTGTGTAGGCAAACTGAGGACATTGCCAAACAGTGAGTGTTGGCAAATAGAGGACTTAGTCATAGATCTACTCCACACAGTGTGTGTAGGCAAACTGAGGACATTGCCACATAGTGCGTGTTGGCAAATAGAGGACTTGGTCTAAGATCTACTCCACACAGTGTGTGTAGGAAAACTGAGGACATTGCCAAACAGTGAGTGTTGGCAAATAGAGGACTTAGTCATAGATCTATTCGACACAGTGTGTGTAGGCAAACTGAGGACATTGCGACATAGTGCGCGTTGGCAAATAGAGGACTTGGTCTAAGATCTACTCCACACAGTGTGTGTAGGCAAACTGAGGACATTGCCACATAGTGTGTGTTGGCAAATAGAGGACTTGGTCTAAGATCTACTCCACACAGTGTGTGTAGGCAAACTGAGGACATTGCCACATAGTGTGTGTTGGCAAATAGAGGACTTGGTCTAAGATCTCCTCCACACAGTGTGTGTAGGCAAACTGAGGACATTGCCACATAGTGTGTGTTGGCAAATAGAGGACTTGGTCTAAGATCTACTCAACACAGTGTGTGTAGCAAACTGAGGACATGGCCAAACAGTGTGTGTTGGCAAATAGAGGACTTGGTCTTAGATCTATCTCACTTACCACAAAACCTTCCCCCAGAGGCTGACCAAAATTTGGGATTTGAACCTAAATTCAGCTTATAGCATTTACATAAATTGGGGGGTCGGCTTATGGGGGAGGTTTTTAAATCAAGTGAATTACTGTTTAACCATATTTAAATAGTGCAGAATTCGGCTTCTAAATTCTGTTGAAGTTATGGGGTCGGCTTCTGATGGAGGTCAGCTTCTGAGTGAGATTTTACGGTAGTGTGTGTAGGCAAACTGAGGACATTAGCACACAGTGTGTGTTGGCAAATAGTGGACTTGGGTTTAGATCCACTCCACAACGTGTGTGTAGGCAAACTGAGGACATGGCCACACAGTGTGTGTTTGCAAAAAGAGGACTTGGTCTTACATCTACTCCACTTAGTGTGTGTAGGCAAACTGAGGACTTTATCACACTGTGTGTGTATGCAAAAAGTGGACTTGGTCTTAGATCTACTGCACACAATGTGCTTAGGCAAAGTGAGGATGTTAGTACACCGTATGTGCATGCAAATAGAGTACATTAGCACACAAAGTGTGCATGTGTCATACTAGTAATTATGCATGATCAGGTTGTCATATGAGAAATATCATATGACTAGTGGTATATAGTGTAAATACATCAAGCTCTCATAATGTGTTATTTCTAGTTATCACTGGTTTATTCAACTTTAGGCAGACATGTAAGAATATCAGTTACACACATGTTAATATGCAGGTAATTTCCACATACAGTAAATATACAAGTGTTTATAAAGTATAATGTTCTGTTCCACCCAGCTACATGACGTGCCTGAGCAACACATGGGGAACCATGGAGCAGATTGGCTGCCCCCAGAAGGGGGACACGACGTGACCTGCCACCAGGTGGCAGCATCCAACATATGTTGGATTCTTAAGAAAGAGAACGTCACAGTGTCCAACTGAGGACATCTGGTGTCATGTCCTCAAAAATCTGAGGAAATGACACACAGTGTGATCATGTCCTCAGTTTGCCTACACACAGTAAGTGGAGTGTATCTAAGGCCAAGTCCTCTACACACTATGTGGGGCCATGTCCTCAGTCTGACTACACACACTGTGTGAAGTGTATTTAAGACTAAGTCCTCTATTTGCATACACACACTGTGTGGCCATGTCCTCAGTTTGCCTACACACACTGTGTGGGGCAGTGTATCTAAGGCCAAGTCCTCTATTTGCATACACATTCTGTATACTAATGTCCTCAGTTTGCCTACACACACTGTGTGGAGTGTATCTAAGACCAAGTCCTCTATTTGCATACACATTCTGTGAACTAATGTCCTCAGTTTGCCTACACACACTGTGTGGAGTGTATCTAAGACCATGTCCTCTATTTAGAGAATAGACAACGATATTCTTTATGTTGAGACTCTGATATCCCACAGGAATGATAGACAAGCTGTGACCTTGCTCAGGCGTGCACTGTACTCCTATAATGCACTCAAGGTCACTTCTACTGTGCAGCAGTGCATTGGCTGCCGTTTTATAATTGCCTACAAACACAGTGTGGCCATGTCCTCTATTTGCCTACACACACTGTGTGGAGTGTATCTTAGACCATGTCCTCTATTTGCATACAAACACAGTGTGGCCATGTCCTCAGTTTGCCCACACACACTGTGTGGAGTGAATCTAATACCAAGTCCTCTATTTGCCAACACACACAGTGTGATCATGTCCTCAGTCTGCCTACACACACTGTGTGGAGTGTATCTAAGACTAAGTCCTCTATTTGCATACACACACTGTGTGGCCATGTCCTTAGTTTGCCTACACACACTGTGTGGGGGAGTGTATCTAAGGCCAAGTCCTCTATTTGCATACACATTCTGTATACTAATGTCCTTAGTTTGCCTACACACACTGTGTGGAGTGTATCTAAGACCTCGTCCTCTGTTTAGAGAAAAGACAACGATATTCTTCATGTTGAGACTGATATCCCACAGGAATGATATACAAGCTGTGAACTTGCTCAGGCTTGCACTGTACTCCTATAATGCACTCAAGGTCACTTCTACTGTGCAGCAGTGCATGGGCTGCCGTTTTATAATTGCCTACAAACACAGCGTGGCCATGTCCTCTATTTGCCTACACACACTGTGTGGAGTGTATCTTAGACCATGTCCTCTATTTGCATACAAACACAGTGTGGCCATGTCCTCAGTTTGCCTACACACACTGTGTGGAGTGAATCTAATACCAAGTCCTCTATTTGCCAACACACACAGTGTGATCATGTCCTCAGTCTGCCTACACACACTGTGTGGAGTGTATCTAAGACTAAGTCCTCTATTTGCATACACACACTGTGTGACCATGTCCTCAGTTTGCATACACACACTGTGTGGAGTGTATCTAAGACTATATCCTCTATTTGCATATACACACCGTGTGGAGTGTATCTAAGGCCAAGTCCTCTATTTGCATATACACACTGTGTGAAGTGTATCTTAGACCAAGTTCTCTATTTGCATACATACACAGTGTGGCCATGTCCTCAGTTTGCCTACACACACTGTGTGCAGTGAATCTAAGACCAAGTCCTCTATTTGCCAACACACACAGTGTGGTCATGTCCTCAGTTTGCCTACACACACTGTGTGGAGTGTATCTAAGACTAGGTTGTCTATTTGCATACTTATTCTGTGTACTAATGTCTTCAGTTTGCCTACACACACTGTGTGGAGTGTATCTAAGCCAAGTCCTCTATTTGCATACATACAATGTGTGGTCATGTCCTCAGTTTGCCTAAACACTGTGTAGAGTTTGAGTCCTCAATTCGTTTGAGCACACAGCTAGAAAATGATGTCTTGTCCTTGTTTAAATGTGTCTATTCTTCGTAAATAGACTGAATGCTCTTGTATAGGGGTAGAAAAAGATATGATGCCTAATATCAAGACCTCAGTTTGTTTACACTCTTTGCATTTGACCATACCCAAGAGAAAGTCTCTTAGTCCTCAGTTTGCAAGCACACACTGTGAAGACATGTCCTCACTTTGTAGACACACAGGGCCTATTAAGGAAATTCCTCAGTTTGCAGGCACACAGATTCAATGTCTGGCTCAAATTTGTGACAATTTTTATGCAAATACACTGGATTAATCCCTAATAGGTCAGAAATGGCAATAAAGCCAATTAGGCAATACACCCAGATCACTGGGCGAACTGGGGACACACAGATCTCTCAGTGTGCAAAACAAACTGGGGACTTTTACACACAGGCAAAAATAAAAAAAAAATAGCTCTAACTTTTTACACACAGCACAAGTTGCTCCAGGCCAAATTGGGGACATTTTGTTGACCCACTAGAAATCATGTTCATAACCATTTTTCAAGGTCATTTGTGATACCCAAACCCATTGCACCCCTTTTCTCAAGGTCATGCGAAGTGAGCCGTCCCCGGTTCGCAAGACGTCCCCAGTTTGTAGGTGTGTGTTCCCATGAATGTCCCCAATTTGCTGGTTACACCAACTCACACACACACACACACACACATATATATATATATATATATATATATATATATATATATATATATATATATATATATATATATATATACAGGGTGTTCTATGATTTTATATCGAAGGCACTGTTTTGAATTAACCTCCAGAGGTCATTCATAACCTATACCTACATATAACCTATCACCTGTATACAATTAGTAAGCACATGTCATATAGGCGCTGCTGCCCAGAAATATATCTAGAAATCTATACCTACCCTCTTAACGTATAACCACTAGTACTTCCTTCTACGGTATTAAAACTGATAACTATCCATGACCCATTAGAGGCAAATTTGACCAAGCGTCCGTCAGAGCAGACGACAGAGAGACGTGACAGACGATATTTGGACCAGCTGCGACGTTCGTCCGGCTGTTGTCAGAGGGCTTTCAGCCCCCGGCTGTTGCCACTGCTCCTAGTGCGGTGCGCAGCGACGTCAACACAAACAACCACTGCTACTGCTACTGGAGGCCATTTCACCGCATTTATTACAATAAATACGGACGTCCGTATATTAAATACGGACGTCCGTGTTTCACATTTATGCCCATATCTGAACACCTACTGCCCCTACCCCCCTCCGCATTTGAAATATGCTTCATATTTCAAATGCGGAGGGGGGTAGGGGCAGTAGGTGTTCAGATATGGGCATAAATGTGAAACACGGACGTCCGTATTTAATATACGGACGTCCGTATTTATTGTAATAAATGCGGTGAAATGGCCTCCTGGGTGTATGATGGTCGTCTCTCATGTGAAAGGTAATGCCGGGACCTGGCGTATGTTCAGAACGATACACGATCACCAAATGACCCTACCATCACCACTTTCAATTTCTAGTAGGAAGTAAGACCTCTAGACGATCACCAATTATCTAGTACAATCAAATTGTACAAGGTGATAGTACAATTAGTCCTACACAATGTACAAGAGCACTACTTACAAGTTCTTCAGTTGTAAATTGTCTAGGGTCTTGTCCAGGAATTTGTACGAATGTGTGTTGTGCAATTGAAAGCTACAATCATAATTGTAGAAATCAAACCTGTAGAAATCTAACAATTTTGATCGTAAACGATCCCAAAAAGGGCCAAATCGTTGATCCTTTTGAAACATACCCCAGGTAGGGTCATGGTCTCTACAATGCAACAGGCAGCGGCCGCTGCCACTACGGCAATTTTGTGACGTCATCGCGGACGCACACCTTCAGACGCCACAACAATATTACAGGCTATGGATAGATTTTCTTTTACAAAATTTCTAACAGGTATCAGCTTTTGGACCTAGCTTTAAGTTTAGCCCTGGAAGTTTAGTTTCAAATGTTCACACTGACTATCAAACATTTCTGATTAGCGTGCAATTTTTGTTAACTTAGATATCTATTGCAAGAATGACAATAGATATCAACTATCAGGCTTAGCACACAAATTAAAAATTAACCTTAAACACAGATGTGTGTGTGTCCAGAACGTTCAGTTCGTGCATGGCAAAATACATTTAAGAATATAACTTGAAACATGCAATGCTATTTTGTCACGTTAGGCCACATCGAATAAAGTAATTGGTCAATGGATTTTCATTTTTGGCAACTGGAGCGGGATGGCGAAATTTGTATTTTATTTTTCTAAAAAGATTTATTTGTCTATGGATTTTCAATATCAAAGATGTGAAGAGGGCGATTTTTTTTTTTTGCTTCTTTTCTCAAATTTATGTCTACTAGAATTTCAGCTTCTAAATGCAGCATAGACAATGAGATTTGCAAATCTGGAGACCTTTACTTAGTGGTCTGCTGTTGCCGTACATTTATTGGTTGACACTGTAAGGACTTTGCAAAAAAAAATTCAATTTTCCAGAAAATGATGTGGGCGGAATCCATAGACAAAATATTTTTCAATTAAAAATAAAATTTCCAATTAGGAAAATCCATAGACCAATGTTTTAATTTGATGTGGCCTTATCTTAGCATTACACGTCTGGACGTCGCAGCTGGTCCACTATCAATGCACAAATATTATACAAGTACTAAAATGGCACCACTCAAAAACATAATGACTATGTACATGTTGGTCCTGACATCTTGGCAATGAGACACACGTTTACCTACTGGAGGAACAATTGAATGACACCACTCTTGGTTGTGTAGTTTGAGTACCCGCATGTACCTTAGATAGGTCAGAGTTCAGTATATCTCCACCTACCCTCTTACAACATAATATACTATTGTTCTGAACAATAATTGTGAATGAAAACAAAAAAGAGATAAAAATGAGAACTAACACAACGCACAAGTATTACTTATGCTAGTTATATATATCTAGGTACACCTTATGTGATATAACTATAAGTACAAACCATTTAGAACCTTGGTCCATATGAATCATACATAATGATTTGGGGAAATACCATAAAAAGGCCAATTTTGAATCTCACTGTGAATAATGGAACTGTCTATATCCGGGAAGTAAGAGCTAAGACATTTGTTAGCGATCTATCATTTCCCACCTGTTATTGTCCAAAGGTCACACCTTCAGACGCCACAACAATATTACAGGCTATGGATAGATTTTCTTTTACAAAATTTCTAACAGGTATCAGCTTTTGGACCTAGCTTTAAGTTTAGCCCTGGAAGTTTAGTTTCAAATGTTCACACTGACTATCAAACATTTCTGATTAGCGTGCAATTTTTGTTAACTTAGATATCTATTGCAAGAATGACAATAGATATCAACTATCAGGCTTAGCACACAAATTAAAAATTAACCTTAAACACAGATGTGTGTGTGTCCAGAACGTTCAGTTCGTGCATGGCAAAATACATTTAAGAATATAACTTGAAACATGCAATGCTATTTTGTCACGTTAGGCCACATCGAATAAAGTAATTGGTCAATGGATTTTCATTTTTGGCAACTGGAGCGGGATGGCGAAATTTGTATTTTATTTTTCTAAAAAGATTTATTTGTCTATGGATTTTCAATATCAAAGATGTGAAGAGGGCGATTTTTTTTTTTTGCTTCTTTTCTCAAATTTATGTCTACTAGAATTTCAGCTTCTAAATGCAGCATAGACAATGAGATTTGCAAATCTGGAGACCTTTACTTAGTGGTCTGCTGTTGCCGTACATTTATTGGTTGACACTGTAAGGACTTTGCAAAAAAAAATTCAATTTTCCAGAAAATGATGTGGGCGGAATCCATAGACAAAATATTTTTCAATTAAAAATAAAATTTCCAATTAGGAAAATCCATAGACCAATGTTTTAATTTGATGTGGCCTTATCTTAGCATTACACGTCTGGACGTCGCAGCTGGTCCACTATCAATGCACAAATATTATACAAGTACTAAAATGGCACCACTCAAAAACATAATGACTATGTACATGTTGGTCCTGACATCTTGGCAATGAGACACACGTTTACCTACTGGAGGAACAATTGAATGACACCACTCTTGGTTGTGTAGTTTGAGTACCCGCATGTACCTTAGATAGGTCAGAGTTCAGTATATCTCCACCTACCCTCTTACAACATAATATACTATTGTTCTGAACAATAATTGTGAATGAAAACAAAAAAGAGATAAAAATGAGAACTAACACAACGCACAAGTATTACTTATGCTAGTTATATATATCTAGGTACACCTTATGTGATATAACTATAAGTACAAACCATTTAGAACCTTGGTCCATATGAATCATACATAATGATTTGGGGAAATACCATAAAAAGGCCAATTTTGAATCTCACTGTGAATAATGGAACTGTCTATATCCGGGAAGTAAGAGCTAAGACATTTGTTAGCGATCTATCATTTCCCACCTGTTATTGTCCAAAGGTCACAGACATTTTAGTCGTGCACAGAAGTATTATGTTTTAAGGACGTGCAGAAGGATACGTAAGATAACAGCACAACCTACACACAGTACCTTTAACCAAGAACCACATATATACCACAGGCAAGGTATTTTAGCCTCAGGAAGAGAGGCACATAGTGAAAAACAGAGGGACACATTCACAAGTTCTCGAAATTCTATTTTTAATACCTAATGGGCATGCACAGTGGTTCCGTCCCATTTCTATCAGTGGTTTCATCTTTAAAAGAAGAGACCAGATGCCTTGGGGGGATCCAAGCACTTGAAGATCCTCTAGCCTTAAGAGAAAAAATATTTTGTAAATATGACATTCATAAAAGAGTCATAGAAACACCACAGATGTGCCCTATGGCAACTCCCTCCTTATAATCAAAGCATAACACTCACGTCCCTTTCACTTAAGGCTCACATTTACTCCACATAGTCATGTTTTCTGACTCCCTTCCCAAGGCCAGCTACCTAATCCCTTGAAGTAGGGGTGAGGCAAATATTACATCTGTGGTAAAAATGCTGTCAGCTCTTTTGGTAAGGAGAGTTTGGAGTAAACTACATAATGGTTCCCGTGTGGAGGAGTGGTCATGGTCCACTGAATGCTGACACTTGACCCTTGGTGTTTGTGCCCACTGTCATGTGCTGTCAACCATAGCTCCAATGTAAGCCTCTTTCTATACCACCAATCCGCCATGTCTGTTACCTGGATCTGTCGATATGCTGCTTATATGCAACATTTCACCATTATTTGATACCATTTAGCAACAAATGGCTACTTTGTGATTCTAACTCACCATTCACCACCATCATCCTTAAAAATAGAATCATTTGTACCATTGCCAGCCACATTGAATCATGGTAGGCCTAATTACTAAAGTGGTTCCAATACGAGAATAGTCACCCAGAAAGACATTATTGTTCCACAAATTAAGGTCTCCCCCCGTTTACTTCCCCACCTTTAACCCATCATAAAGGGGTGCTTTATGGAAACTCTACTCTCAGAATAATGTAAAAGTCATGTACGTACCATTAAAAATGTTACCTCAGTGATGCCCCTCCCCCTTCAAGGATCCTCCTGAGGGTAGTAGACTATCCATCTTTGAGTTATCTCTGTTCCTTTGCTGTTCCCTCCCTCTAGGTAGACCTTGAGGTGTAGAGATAACTTCACAAAGGTGGATTGTCTCCAGACGCCTGTGGCAGATACAAGGCCAATATCCCACGATACACTGCCAAGTGCCTCAGCTCCACACCTGCAGATAGCAAAGTGCAGGCAGTGGTATTCGTAAGGGAGGTGGGCAGTTTAATGGCCAGGAGGTTATTTCAAAATGGACATGCAAATCACACTTGCTACACAATGGGAGGCCTAATAACGACTTAAATTAGCAAGGATGAAGCGCACTCCTTTTCCCAAAATGGAACTAGAGGTAAGCATTAAAAATGCTGATAACTCGGAAAGGCTTTCTCCTGTGTGGATCCATGTTTCACTACCCCTCCCCCATCACAGACATGCTCAAATAATGATAGGTCTTAGCTTCAAAAGCTGACAAACCAGGGTAGTCTAGCTTTTAAGCCCAATAGTAGTGTGAAAATGAAAGAAGTGGTGCAAGCTTGGGTATTCATTCCAGAAGTATGACATCAGCTTTGTGTGGTTAATGCAGTGACAAAAAGAGCAGGAAAAATGTTTCCCAATAGAATGTGTATTCTTTACCATTGGGCACCCAAAGTGTCGCCTATCTGCTATTACTGTACAACATTTGTGACATGTACTGGGAATAGGAACCTTAATGTACCCTGCACTAAGGGCCCTTTTCGCAGATCGTGTCACATTTTGTTATCTATCTATTGTAGTAACATCACTCATTTATTCAACCAAAATACTACATATTTATGATCGCAACATTTAATTCTAGCAATATATGAACAAATTTTTCTAAAATTAGACTTCTTTAATGCTTTATTTCCACAAACCTTAGCCATCTCTGCTTGCTTTGGGGACTCCCAAAAGCGTCTTAATTTAATCCATGGTGGTGCCTATATATATATAAATCTTTCCGAGTTAAAAACTAGTATATGTTTTGCAACCCCCCCCCCCTAAAAAGAGATTTACTAACCAATATGTACACTTTTGAAGTGCACTTGATCAATAAATTTTGTGTCCCATCCAAAATCATATTGCATCCAACAACCCTGATTCCTCTGCCATTTACACATGGAACGGCCACAATCCCTTTTGAGTAGAGGAGCGTGGCAAATTTATAACAGTGCACAATACCTGCACGGTCCTGTCACAACCACTATTACTGTGTATAAGGGCTCAGTAACATCACCCTCAGTATTCAATATTTCCAATTAGGTGAATATAATTTTAAAATCCCAACCTCATGCATGAAACGTTTTTCAAACGTATGCCTGTTGGCAGCGTGGGACAAAAAAGGAAGAGAAAAACAACAGTTGGACTGCTGTACATGTACCCGGAATGTACTTAGAAACTTCCCGCTCCCATACACCATAAGTTTTCGAAGGGCCTCCAGCTACTGAGTGAGACTTTTTCTTGCTTCTTTTTGTGAAAGAGAAAACTAACTTTCATATTCCCTCCCACTTCGACAGTATGAATGGGAAAGAACTTCATATCTCGCACGGCTAAATATGCTAGTGACCTTTATTATCCAGGAATGCATTTCTTAACAATGCCGATAAACACTATTAAGAAATGCCCTCCTGATATGTTGATTTAGTTGCAAAGGTAATATCCATTAACTTCTCCGATGAATCAGGAAGACAGGTCAAGGGAATTGATCAATTTTGATAATGACCTCATTTAAGGGAAAATTAATGACATTCATGTTTAACTACACTTACTTCCGCTTTCACATGATTGTAAATGCTTGGACGTCCCACTATGTGACACAATTTCACTTTTTCTCCCATAAATTACACATACTATATATAGCAATACAAATGAATGATATTATGATCTCTGATGGCATGGCCTTTTATTAAGGGTCATGGCTCCTTCAATGAGTCATCGAACTGCCTATGATGTGTAATCATGGTAAAGAGCAATACCGAACAGAAACAAATAAGTTGCAACCAAGACGTTATGATTAGTGTCATATTAAAACCTTGAAAATTTGGTATTTCAGTATGGCATATAGATTGGAATAAAGCAACAGGCTCCGTTACACGGGGTACATACACTCCCACATACCGGGGTATTCAATTCTGGCGAGTATTTTTGTCTCTTAATCTACAAATTCCGTTTATGCTACAAGATTTTAAAACTTTAGGATAGGCGAAATAAGCTGCCAGGCCAACATGTAAAGCCAATATTCCAACAGGATGGTGTTTCAATAGTTTCCACGACTAGACACCCTCAAATCGTAGTGGGAGGTGTAAGAAATGACTCCATACCGGTGACTACATAGTGAGCTCCAGTAGAGGCCTCAAAATAGCAGCTCCTATTTATTCAACTACTGGCTCAAAACACACCACTATGAAGTCATAGCACCCAGTCGTAGGGGCCACTATTGCCTACATAGTGACCAGTCATACCTCCTTCATGGTCTAGTATACACTCCTGTGTTCAAATGAGCATAGGGCTGCAGTAACTACCGTAATGTCTCATATAGGAGCTGGGCCTTGAATAGCAGCCTCCCTTGAATAGGGGCCGGGGTAGGAGGGCTGTCAAATCAATAGGGGCCGGGCCTTGAATAGGGGCCTGGTGGGGCCAGTTTTATGTGGTTTTAGGAAGACAATCGAGACCCCCCAGCCCAAATGATGTATAATGGTTCTAGATAATTCCCTTTCAAATCACATATGATAGATCTATATCTAATGACCTAATTGTATCGAAAACGCTCTGTTATTCTTTCTTAATAGTGGGGCTGAGGTGTCAGCTAGGTGTGATATCCTTTGTAATTTTATTAGAAAGCCATGGTAGGTGAGGGTTGGGTATGACAGGCATGACAGCGTTGTGAGGCCTAGTGCTCTATCTACACCATTGCATACTAGTAACTACATAGTGTGGCCGTAATGCTCAATTCTTAGGTGAAACACCACACCTTTTCCAAATGATATTTTATTCTTTTGAAAAAAAACCTGCCATCCCAGAGCCAAAGGCGCTGGCCACAGGGTAATACAGGGGTGTGGGATGCAGTTTCAGAGTGGGTGGGACCAGAGGGGTTTTCTCCAATTTTTGACCTCCCTTTGCTTGACCTTTTAGTTTTGACCTTTTGAGGAGTTGGCCAACAGTGGGGGGGGGGGACATGTCCCCCCTGTCCCCCATGCTTTCCATACCCATGTTATAGGTAGTAGTGTATAGAGCCCAGATTGGGTACATTTGAGGAAAGGAGTGCAGAGGGCAGCAGCTAAGGCTACCCACTAATTATTCACATGGAGGGTTGTCATACCAGGATCCCTTATTGAGTCACTGCTGTGGTGGCTATTTATCCAGCAGGCAGTACGATCACCCAGTAATGTAGCCAGCTATTTAGTCACCATGGCCAAAATCGTAAGATCACCTGCTAAGATTTGACCCATCTCCAGTCGTAGCTGGATGAACCTGTCGTGGAAACTATTGAAACACGATCCAGACGTTCTTTAATATTTTCTGACGTATTTAAGACTTTTTTCAAACTTATTTCCGAATCTTAATTAATTATCCAAACGTTCTAAAAGGTTACAAATACGTTTTTGCCAAGTGGGTAAGTTTATCTTTTCTTTTGTGTGTGTGTGTGGAGGGGGGGGTTGTCAGACTGTCACCTTGACTGCAGAAAATAATATTATACAAGCAATTTCATTGAAATACCTGTCATGCAGCCACCATGCAGAAGGGACTTTGTGTCCTCGATTTTAGGATAAAGGCAGATGTCTAGGATGAGGACGTTACGGATAGCCGTTACTTAAAGGAGCTCTGAATCGGCTACGTCCTCCACAGTGCTAACGTCGGCGGACGTAGTTCCTCGATTCAGAGCGCCTTTAACAGACGTATTTGTATAAATTTTGTAGGAGCGGGGCGATTTTATCAGCTAAGAGCACGACAAGGTTCAGAGCATCCGCCTCCAGTATTGTAAAGACCCGCTGACCTCCAAGTCCGTCCGAATCACACCCAGGAACCTGGCTTAGACACTCACATAACTACATAGATTGTCAAAGGGCCTTTGCATGTCGAGTATTATGGTATGCATGTCGCGTTAGCATTGAGTGCCGGTATACGCATGTAGATTCCAACAGTACATGTATATACATGCAGTTGACAACAATCCAGTGGGCTTGTCAAATTTACCGCCATTGAAGAATACCTCGGTGAGACCGATGTGCAGCTGTAAGATATCCAGAATTCTGGTAACCATGTTAGAGATGTTCAGTGTTTGTGTTTGGCATTACCAAGTACACCATGGTGTTTCATCTAGCTTGGAAATCGGCATAAATAACGGGATAATGAATGTGTTCACCTGACACTCACCATCTACTGGTGGCCTGTCAACCTATTTTAGTACGAAATTTCTTTAATTGCAGTACAATGTTCTGTACGATCATTCCTCCTTTGATGGTTCATATTGCATACACCAAGCCCTTATTCAAGACATACGCTTAACCAAGACTTACTTCAAAGTACATTCTTCGAATTCAAGGCCACTCTACCCCCGGCGCTCAGATATCTACGACGGTGCTCATTCATGGACCTACTGTTTATACTGACCACTGTGGTATCTGCCAAGCTCTTCAAAAACAATATTTCTCCACTGTTTGCATAGTTTTGAGTAACAGACCCCAGTTCCATCATTTATCATTGGGGGCAAACAATAAGTACTGTTATATCATGGGTATATATATAAAAAACAAACCGAAACCTTCTATGGTCTAGCTACATGAACAAATATTTGCCACTGTCTTATGAATAACTACTACTTTGTCAGCAGTCCTTCCATTGCCAATGCTCCATGGTTGCGCTGTATGAGTGAGAGTCCCTGCCATGTACAGTCAGCCCTCACTTCCTCGACCCTTTAATGACCTTTTAATTCTTCAGATCCCACACTACCTCAGACAAAAATTTTGCAACTTTCACTATGTGCTCTATTATAGTTGGACTTGAATCCTTGAATATTTTGCTTCCTCAGATATTTTTCCTTGCATTTTCCAAATTCGAGGAAGCAAGGGCTGACTGTAATGTCCGGGCTTTTTTCTCGCAGACCACGTCGTGAACGGTTGTTTGTAATGGTGAATGATAATTATTTTCATATACAAAGGCAATGTGCTGTTAAGCTTGGTACTAGCTAGCATATGCCTATTCATTTGAATCATCATTTATTTATTCATCTCCCTATTACAGGTTTAGACACTAACACTGGCCCAGTGGCCAATGGCTAGTACGCAGAAGAGGGATGCATCGATGTCCTTGGCAACCACAGAATTAAAATTTCTTTTTAATAAAAAAAGAATTCGCATCAAATGGTATAATATCAACCAGTATGTATATATCAATCTCGATCCAGCTGAAACGAAATGCCTCCACGCAGCCAGAAACGCAACGTAGGAAGTTGGGGTGAAAAATGGAGATTCTGTGCTAGATCCTCTCTGGGTGTCTCTCGCCCACGCCGCCTCTCTCTGAGATACATAGCTTATCTGAAAATCCAATGGACTACCACGTAAAGGAACACATTCTTAAAGGAAAACAGTGTAGACGTAGAGCCAACCCAGGCTAATCCCATACTTATGAATAAGTATATTTCAGAATGTCCCCACATTCAGTCACGTTTATAGAGGTATTGTGGTGCACCATGTTCGCGTAAATCTCAAGTACATGTATGTATTCCAGTTGAGGCTCTTGAAATAAAAGGGTGTGTTCAATTGAAAAAAAAAGAGAGCAAAAAGAAGGATGGAGTTTGTGTATAGGATCATGTCGGTCTGACAAATGTCAATATATTTCTAAGTATAGGGCACACACACACACACACACACACACACACACACACACACACACACACACACATATATATATATATATATATATATATATATATATATATATATATGGGTGGGGCTCCAGAAAATGTCCATTAAGCAAATTTGTCATGTTTTCTTTAATAACTCTGTAATAAGATCATTTCAGGTGATATGAACAGCATGGTTACAAAGATCTCAATGAGTACTTATGTAATAACTAAGGAATAAATTATATTTTTCCTGTTATTTTCTGAATTTACCCATATTTTGCTTGAAAAATACCAAAAAGTCCATGTCCCCTGAGAAAAAATGATTTTCATTCAATTTTTTTCTCTATTCACATTGTATTAACCCATTTTGCAATTAATACAACATATTTTAGAGACCCTTCTGTACATCACCGTGAATTTTCAAGAAAATTTTCAAATTTTTTCATTATCTGATGAAAATCTTTAAAAATAGAGTTTTTCTCATAAAATCATGTTTTTATTTAAAAAATGTGTTATCTATATGAATAGAATGCATTTGAGGTAGTTTTTTGACAGTATGTAGAAGTCTGACACCCACATATTGGAGCAGATATGCAAAAATCTGAATATTTTACTGTTTTCTCTCCATAAATGAGGCCCAAAGAGGGGTAGAAAAATGACCCTTTTAAGGCTATTTTCTTTGGGGAATAATTTATTATATAAATATAAGGCATATAAAGATGAAATTCAGTTGACACTGTGTGTGGTGGGGGCCTGGAAAGGATCTTGCCATTTGATTCCGGAAATTCCACTTCAAAGTATGATAAAGACAGAAAATTGAAAATGTTACGTTCATCAGATTTATGTTACGTTCATCGGATTCACATGGATGATTTACCTCTAATTTGCCTAATTCTTCAATAATAGTTAAAACAAATATCAATAGGGTACCCAAGTAGTGAACTGCACCAGCTAGTGTAAGAATTTTTTCAATGTAGATTATCGTTTTGCTGTAATAGGAATGCAATCATAAATGTTACGTTCATCAGATTTATGTTACGTTCATCGGATTTATGTTACGTTCATCAGATTTTTGGTGTTACGTTCATCAGACTGTTACGTTCATCGGATAAACTGATGATAGCATATGTATGGCATAAATCATCCATGAAGAAAATTTTAAACAACCAGTAAACCTGAGAAAATCAACCTAATCAGCATGGGATATGAATTTTCCAGATAGATATATTCTTTAAGGAGATATTTCATGATTTTCCCCAAAAATGTTACGTTCATTGGATTCAGGCTAATGACTTATCAAAGATAAAATCCTTTATAATGCATAAGTAGATCAAAGTAATATCTTTAGGTATAGCTAATAAAAGTGAATACAATCATTTCCAATTGTCAGTTAGTGGAACATTGTTCAATTTTATATTTTTTTTGTTGTTTACAAGAATTTTTAAATGAACTTAGAGCAAATCCATCATTTTCTCAATTTACCTGATATTTTAAGCATGACACAAGATATGTGGAAACGAAGGAAAAATTTATATAAGCTACTTATATGCGTGCATATAAGTGGTGATAAATGGGCAGTAGCAGTTCCCAATGTATTACCAGATGTCACCACTTCCATTCAGGTGTTATGTAACAGGTTCCTTCACTGGTGGCCTTTGTAGTCGGCCATATTGCCTAGCCCCAGGAAGGACCACCGGTCTCACATTGGAGATTTTTTTCTTTCTTCTTGTGTTACTTAGGCCTGGTTATGTATGTTTATTGGCCAGGTCCAATAAAATATTCGCCCAAACTAGATTGGAGTTGTCGTATGTCTATTTATATGATATTCTGTGCATAGAAGAGATACATGTCTACCAGGTTCCAGTGAATATATATCATGGTATATTGTTTGAAAATCATTTTTCCACAATTTTATCTCATTTAATCAAATCTGATGAACGTAACACCCCTCTTAATGCTTAAAATATATGCATTCTGAGCTAAAAAATAGAAAATGATGGAAAAATCCAAACTTCACAATATTTAGTATTCTCATGGCTTATCACCTCCTCCACAGACATGTAAAACTATAGAAGTCTATGGGTAATTAAAAAATTTGATCATTTTTTCTCAAAATTGGACATTTTCTGGAGCCCCACCCATATATATATATATATATATATATATATATATATATATATATATATATACATATATATATATATATATATGTGTGTGTGTGTGTGTGTGTGTGCGTGTGTGTGTGTGTGGATAGATTCTACAGGGTTGGAGGATTGTGTGTGATGGTTTACAGATAGGCTGGATAGGAATTTTCTTTACATCGTATGTTGAGGAGCCTGATACTATGCACTTTATCCTCCCATGTAATGTCACTCATTTAAAATATGATAAATAGATTTTCAGTAACATGGAATAATTCACTTCAGTCTATGTACCCAAAGTGAAAACTCCAAAAAGGAACCCTTGGCCTGCTACAGGTTACACCACTGGTACCTACCCTTGGGAACATTAATTGAATAATCTTTTAAGCTCAACCCTTAGCCAATCTAGGGTTTAGAAATATTCGAATGCCTGACCCCTACAGATATTTGAATGGGCTCCAACATTTCAAGTAAAATACATCATGGCAGTTACGTTTGTCTATGCATAAAATACAGTCCATATACATAGAGTAGCAATATTTCCAACAGTATGTACACGTACTTAAATCCTAAGACAAAAACCAAGGAAACCATACACTGGATACATCCTGAACTAGGACTTTTGTCCTGTCACAAGGTATCATGTTAAGTGTTGTTATCGACTCTTTCTAGTGTTGGGAACTTACTGCTGTGTTTATAGAAATACGACCTTATTTAAGAGACTGAGAGTTTCTATTTACGGTATAGTGACAACGTTCACATGTAGAAAAGGACTCTTGGGCTCAAAGTCTGGGGAATGATCCTAAGGGCACGTGTACTGTATTGGAAACATTTTTGCTATCATGTACTGTGTTGTGAAATTGATACCCATAGTCTAGTTTGTATTACCTGTTGATGAAAATTTTGTCTCCGAGGATTTGCCACCACAAACTCCTCTTTTATAGTTGTGATTTTTCAAAACTTTAAAAGAAATAGACTATTATGGGTAGCTAAGGGATTAGGGAGGTGTGTTTACATGTAACAGGGTCAATTGGGGTTTTGCTATCCCTCTTTGATCCACAACTATTTCTTGTATTGTTAAAATGGGGAATATATCCATAGAGAGGTTTATTCTCCTCTTTCAATCATTTGGGTACTTCATCTTAGCTCATCCTTTGTTTTCACCCTCACTCACAAGACGTCACCCTGTCACCTCAATGGTGTACCTGTCCCTTTTATACTGGCGTTTGCTATGTAAACTATAAGTGGAGAGTTTGAATCCCCATCTTGTGGAGTCCAAGTGAACTACATGTAGTTTCTAGATGCTGGTAAGTAAAGTGATCAGACTGCAGGAATGTGCCCTCAATACATACAGAATATCAGATGTAGATGCTGGAACTATGCAGGAGTGTCTTGCCAAAACACCAATGTGATCCAAAAAAATAAAACGTGCACGTTTTCGTATTGCTAAAGGTATTCTCGTCAGTTCAGGGGGTAAAACGTGCACAGATGGTTAAAACTAAACGTATGCTGGAGGTGTCTAGATAAGCTGTATTGACAGTTGAATTGAATAAATTATTATTTTGATACATAACACATGGGGTAGAAGAGTATTTTGTCTATTCTCTATTTTCTTTAAATCCCTTAAATGAGCAGTTATTTGGCAATACTGTGAAAATGAGTTTACCCATGCACGTTTCCATCAGTAATCTCTGAAAAAAATCAAGAGGTTCTTCCTCGCCATGTTCTGGCAAGACCCTCCAGATGTATTGCCCTCTAGTGTTAGGTAAACGCTACACTGTGGCGACTCCTAGCCACATTCAAATAAAATGCACCATGGGAAAGGCAATCCATAAACAGACAAAAAGGGCGCCACAAAAAGTACCAAAGCACATATATACACACCTTCAAGAAAATAAAACAAACAAAAAAAGCTGCTGCATGTACATTAAGTGCAAAGTAACAAATCCTGGGTGTTATGGCTATTGTTTCACACTATTAAGCCAATCATGCAACATAACTCTCACGCATCTGGCGTGAGTCTCATGCATTTGGGGCTAATCTCACTCTCTCACACAGAGCAGCCAATATCTCACGCATTTTAGGCTTCAAAAAATCTTTATAGGCTTGTAGAGTGAACTTGGCCCTTTCCTCACTGTTTGGTGTAGGAAAGTCAGCCAAATTGTTTTTATTTTTTTTTTAATTTTCTTGGGGGAGATGCCCCCCAAATCCCTCAGTTTTACCTAGATTGTGACATTCCCCCTAATGTTTGGAAATTTCTGAGCTCCCCGGCAAAGTCTCACTCTTTGGCTTCATCAAAACTTGAGAGCTATGATGCAGAAGGGCATTTGGGCTTTAATGCCACCGGGATACGTGTGTATTAGAATGATTAATCCAGTCAATGTTCTAACACATAAACTGTATAGCTGTAGTCATAGCAATACTCTATGTGGGAATGGGGAAAGTAAGTCAACTTGAAAAAAAAATATCATTGATCTCATTATTGTGTTAATTCAATGTATTCTCTCAAATTTACACAAAACATTGATAAAGGTCGAATCCCACAATGCAATCTAACCCTGGAAAGTTCTTGCAATTTGGGAACTCTTGCAGATAGGGGGATTTTCCTTTACTGCAAATTGCAAGGCTTCTAACATGCCATTGCATTTTACAAATCCGACTGTTGCAATTAAATTGACCCCTCACCCTTGCAATGTAGACCTGTAAGCTATGTTAAATTGCAATGCAATTCTCCTTGATATTGAATTTGCAAGTTGTTGTAAGTAAGCACAGTGCAGAATGAGACCGAAATTGAACTCTGTGTGTAATTTATACAGACATTTTGCATACAAATTGCATGGTATGGGGCAAGTTTAGATTGCATAGTGGGACTTGGGTTGCAAGTTGAAGTGAACACACATCCCTATTTGTCAATGACTTGATCCACATTTCTGTAAATTGCAAGCAAATTCTGTAAATTGCAGAAACTTTTCACTTAAGCGATGGAAAATATCTAAATATAAAGATTGTAACTTCAGTGCAAATCTACAAGGGATTCCTTGCCATTGAAGCCCCCCGAAGCCGTTATATGTCTTGCAATATAAGGAGAGAGCCCCAAATTGCAACAGATGACTAAATTGCAGAAACTTTTCAGCCAAAATTGCATTGTGGGATTTGACCTTAATGCACAACAATCAAACGCAAAGTATAAAGCTACTACAAGAAGATTTTGAACAACACACGTAGAGTGTTTGTAGAATTGTTGTGCTCCTTTTTAATCATATCATTATAGTATGCACTATATTGCGAGCAGGCTGGGATAAAAACAAATAGAAAAATGTGATAAGTGGGCTTGTATGTATACACTAGCTGCTGCACAGTGGGTCTACTCACAGGATCTGGTGGTGTTTGATCGTGGGGTCTGGTGATATATTTTCTCTCACAATAGGGTCAGCCTCTGGCAGTTCCATCAACAGAATCTAACGCCCACGTTGTAGAGACCCTTTGAGGTATAGATCTTTTCCATTTTCTGTGTTTTTACACTAAACACAGTATTTGGTATATATCTCCTTATAGGGTTGAGAGAACGGTTGCAAGCCCATGGGCTGCAAGCTTTACAGAACCGCTCAATGCTATCGGCGCCATGCATGCATGCACATAGGGGAGCAGGTCCCTATATCACAATTCATAATGTCGATTTAGGATATACTCATGTCATATGTCACTTCAGTTCCGCTGTCCCTCTGATAACCTGGCGTGTCCCATGACCCGTTGACCCCAATGAACAGACATAATTATATCCTTGGTGGTTTCAAGAGCACTCTCTACATATTTTAGTCCTAGCTGCTCAAATGCGTATGCCTAGCTTATAAGTAATAATACTAATTGTCATAAACTAATGCTGTGACACTAGTCTATAGACACATTCATGCTGACCTATTTTAGGAGCAGCTCTATCCTATCCATCTCCTGTATTGTTTTACAGTAGCTGCCATAGCAGGCCCTTATATGGCTCCAAGCACATGTGTGCAGGACAATAGAAGGAATATAACCTTGGGAAAGTCGACTGGGGCAGCGTTTGGAGACTGAGAATGGTGCAACTCATCTCAGGCATCCGGCCTCACGACTCTGTGGGTGATACCCTGGGGAACAGAGAGTTTCCACTGACCTATAGTATGGTACACATGTGCAGGACATAAAAGGAATAACTGACACCATTGCCCCTGGGCAGAGCATCACTTACTGTCCTTGTATATTGAGCAAATCTATGTGCATTGTTAAGTTGAGCTGGAACCTATCTGTCCACAAGTACCTACTGCCTGAACTCAACAGTGAAGTTCTAACTATCCTTGGTATATAGAAGAAAATCCGAGTTTATATTTACCAACTACCAGGGAACCCTCACGAGGACTGACTTAAGAATACTGACTGTCTTCCACAGGTGTCTTACCTGTTTTAATTTCTGCGAACCACAAATCATCTAGAGGTAAGTGTAGTTAACAAGGGGATAGTTTATAGGTTTTCTTATCCTACACTGAAAAAAATGAATCTAATATAAGTGTAGTGGTTCGTCTCGTTAAGTTAGATTAAATCATAACGAAGAGAGAGAAAAGTTTCCGGGTAGGCAACCGAGCTTTTATTTCAGAGCTTGCGTTACATACGATCACAGCCTCAGAGGACTACATGCTGCTAGTGCATTCGGTTACCCTTTCGGGTAACAACCTGGTTGAGCAGTGGGTAAACCACTACTGAGGAACCTAGGGCTAGGACCAGCCTTATATAGGGGAAAAGCCCGCGAAACTCAGACCGGCCACGTGACGTGTGGCGGACGAGTGGTAGGCCCCCTGGTGTAGTGGATACGAACCCAGAGGCAGGTGCTGCCACCTGCCATCCGGATTCCCCCACCACACCCGAAGGACCTAGGTCTGAGTCTCACGGGTGCATGAACGTTAAAGTGTAAAATACCATACCCCTACACTGCCCCCCTTAGACAATAACTTGGGGGTAATTAAACCGCAGTGTATTAATAACCTAGTAAGTGATTGTTTACAATACTAAAAAGGGGTATTAATTACACTTGCTCGATGTGAAATAGGCTATAGTATAAGACTATCCTATTTCTGAAAAATTATACAATAATAGCATCGAGTGTCGTTCATGTTATTTCCATCACTAGCTTATAACAACCATAAATGATAAATATACAATTATCACAGATTTATAGTAACGTTTTGACAACAGTAGGGTCCTGAAAAGGACCGGTGGTTGTTAACAATGATCGTATTATGGTTATTGAACCCGGAAAAAAATTTCGACTTTTTAAATTAACAGCTCTGTCTACTTTACAGAGTGAATTAAATATTAATGATCAGATATGGACAATTAATCTGATACTATATGAACACAATTAGGTATTAACCTGAGTAATACAATACTAAGTTTAGAGAAATCCGTTGGACCTTCTCTTATTTTATAGAAAAATATTTATACTTTTGAGACGCAGCTCAGTTTATACCTTAGTGTTTTATATTTACAAGTTACAGAAGAATTATAGTCTCTTAATATATTGAGACCAGGAATGACCTATATAGACAGTTATAGGTCTAGGATTACCTTAAATAACTTTTAGGATTCGCAGATCCAGTATATTTATAGGTACCCTTATATAATAATATATCTTTATAAAAGATATTATATAGTTATAAATACAATTTTACATACAATATAATAATATCAACAAAGTTACTTGTTTTCATGATTGGAGGATGTAACAGGAGTCGGATGCTGCTGATGGCTTGGTATGGGCGAGCTGAACCCTGATGCCTGAAGTGCTATAGTAAAACTTGTTGGTGGGTGTAGCTAAACCCTGATGCCTGTAGTGCTAGCTAACTGGAGGTTATAGTAGATCCAGTTGTAGACTGTTGATGGACTCTATGGGCGTAGCTAAACCCTGATGCCTGTAGTGCTAGCTCACAAATAGTAGTGGTGTAGTAGTAAATCCGGTTTGTAGTTCAAAAGTCCATATTAGTGTAAATTGTCCATGATTTTATAATAGGCACAGTCATTACATTGTGGCACAGTACAATTATGGTGTTTACAGCATTCGTACTCCTCCTCCAGAGTGGCTTGTTTGTTTTCTCCTTCTGTTTTCAGTTTCCGGATTAGGGTACAGTTTGGTACCCGAATCAATACGGGTTGGATAAAAAAATGGTTTCTTATCCAACAATGCATGGGTAATAGAACCCCGGGACACACAATTATGTCCGATCTTCATGCAACAGTTTTTTACTGTTCCATGTTCTCCTCGGGTGGCTGGTTTGGACCCGGTTGTTGAGCCAGTGGCTGAACAGGGGGGTTCATACCAGTTCCATCCGTAGGTGCCAATGCGGGGACAGCAGGTGTAAGTTTCACCTTTTGGCGTGCTTCGAACAGCTTCAAAGCATGCTCAGGTGTACCGTCCCAGTTATCCATGATAACTCCGAAGACCTTGAAGAACTTTTGCTGGTTCTTCATGTTCGTTGCTCGTTCTAGGTCGAGCATCTGAGAAGCTGTTTCCTTCTCGGATAGGGCCTCCTGCCGCAGATTAGCAGCTTCCTGCTTATCTTTGGCAACATCCGCTTTGATCTGAGTCGAGATTCGGTTGATCTCTGACTTCTGGATCGCGTCAATACACTGGAGAGTGCTCGACACGGTCCGACGATACATGTCCAGGTGGAGGTTTTCCAGATGGTGCTGTAGCGTCTCAAATTGTTTGCTCTGGATATTGCAAGACAATTTGTCCTCCTTCTTGAAGAAGGTCTCCACTGTCTGGATCAGCTTAGGCCGATGAACCACAGCACCAGGTGGGGGTACCTGACCCTGAGGCTTCGGCTGTGCTCCAGACCCGCTCGCAGTGACAGCTACCTGCGTGTGCGAAGAAGCAACCGCAGTAGTAACCGCACTAGCAGTGGTCGAAGAAGGGCCTTGAGTTGGTAATCCCTGAACCAGGGGCAACCGTGACAATTCCCTTCTAAGGTCTTTGGCCGTCAACAATGGTGCGGGTGGACGTTGTCTCACCACAGCACTCATTGTAGGTCGGGGAGCTTGACCTCCTACTGTCGGCAGTTCCTGCTTGACCCTCCCGTACTGATCAAAGATTTGCATCTCTGGTCCGGGTGGGCCCATAGCAGGGTACTGCTTCGGGTCTTTGACATTCAAAGGCGCGTGTTTCCGGGCGGACTGGCCACTCGGTCCACTGACACCAAAGAATGTCGGGTTCTGTGCACCTCGTGGAGTTGGTGCTCGCCCATAATGGGAAGGAGTTCCAGTAGGAGATGGAAGATGTGGCTTCTTCCTTCCCCCATTTGTCTGTCTCTCCAGCGCCTCCAGTGGTGACCTGGCTCGGCTTGGAGATTCAGACGCCTGTCTCTTCCTATCTGCTACAGAGGGTCCCTGGCGGTAATCCCTGCGGCTTCGGACCTGTTCTCCGGATGGAGTTACATAAGCCCCACCACGACGGCGGGCCTTGTTGCTTCTCCATTCGTTTAACAGATCGTACTCCTCCTGAGCGTACTCTAGTTTGCCGGACCCGGGAGTCTGGGCAAACCGAGCCTTTAGTTTCTGGTTAGTACCAGGAACCGTAGGCGCAAACTGCTTCGTACTCGGTGTGAGGGAAGCCAACTTCTCTGCATTGAGGCCCCTAAGGTTGCCATAGAGTTCGGAGTGAATTTTCATCACCCGATCTATGGCTGCCTCCAGGCCCTCTCCATGCGAAGTCACATAGTGCCGGACCATGTCTCCGCGTCGGGGGGTGACACATCCTGTGCATTTAGCACATTTCTTGCCAACCTCTCGGTCGCAGACATATTCCGGCCTCTGGTGCATATGAACCTCCACGAGATGACGAAGGAACGCGTCTTTCTCGATGAAGAATTCAACCTCACCCTCACTTTGAGTACAACGTTGGAAGGGACAATCCTTACGACCCTCCCCGTAGTACTCATCTAGAGCAAACTTGAGCTTGCCCTTCTGGTCATAATTGTACAGACCATTGGGCGAATTCTTAACGAATTCCCAATAGATCCAGTACATATTGGCCGGCTTTCTATCAGAGAGCTTCTTGCGAAGCCACTCCTCCATATCTTCCTGCCTCTCACAGGTGATCCGAGGGGGCAGTCTCCATACGGATTTACTCCCCTTCAGGTGTCCCCTGTGTAGAGGAATGAAGTCGGCAAAGTTGCTATTGGCGTTAGCCCAGATAGCAGCCTCTTGCTCGTCAGTCGGAGTGACATCCACAACTGGGTCAACCGGCTCCTCTCCCTCCGGGTCGGATGGTACATCCACAGGTTGCACAACGGGTTGTTGACCCGCGAGGACCTGGGCTGCAGCATCTTGAGCGTCTCCACTCAAATCGGCCATTACGTCGTGTAGCTTGACGATTGGCACACCGAGCTCAACTTTTACGGTTGGGACAGCCGGTTCAGCTTCTGTATTATCAGCTTGAACGTCTACCTCGATAGGTTCAGGTTTGCGTTGGTCAACCTTCTTCTTATTCCTCCTGCGGGATCTGCCGTTAGTAGAAGTGCCAGGCTCGGATGCGTCCGTCTCATTGCCGGAGACATCCGAAGCCTTAGCGCCCTTCTTATTGGCCGAGCGTGGAGACACCCGACGGGTTCGGGTACTGTCGTCCACACTCGTGCTGGTAGAGGGTTCGGTTCCTGACCGCTTCCCTTTACCCTTACCTTTGGTGGGGGTTGTTTTACCCTTTCCACCAGCTGCTTTCTCCTTTACTTGCTCAGTCTTCGTAGGGGTAGACTGAGCAGTTTTAAGGGAAACATCTGCATCAGGTAGGGCCTTCTCAGGTACTACTGCTGCGCCTCCCAAGGTGGGAGCTTCAGCAGGAGACATGAGACGGTCCATCCGATCGGCCATCTTGGCTGTTACTTGCACGGGTGCGGGTCCGGGTACTAACTCCGGATGCGCCAGTGCATACTGTCTCTCCAATAGACGTACTACGAGGTCTTGTATTACCCCGAGTCTGTCTAGTGGAGACACACCAATACGGGCCTCTTCTGCCTCAATGGTTTGAGACGTAATAGGGACCCCTGGACAGTAATCCACAACAGCGTTACCTGCTGCTTCATACTCATCCGCTGTGCTTAACAGTAGGATCTGGTCTCTGTCTATGTATCTAGAGACCTCATCTGCCTTGACACCGGTGTAACCCGTTTTGTCAGACACATAGGAAGGCCTATAAGAGGTATTCCTTCGGAAAGCCATTTCTGCGTCCCAGACGGCTTTACGAAACCATAAGTGGACTACCAATCCTTTGGCCATCTGATGGTAATCCATCAACCAGGACTCCGGAAAGGTATTAGCCCACTGCGGATGAGCACATTCCCAGATTGCGTTGACAACACGCTCGTCAACCTCTCTGGGCGTCCCATAACAGGTGGGTATCAGCATTTCCTCGGAAATTGCTAACATCCGTCCGTCATATGGACCGGCTACATCATGCCATTCGGGACTGTCTGGGAAGGGCAGCTCTAGGTGCATTGGCCTGTCAACCGGAGAAGCAGGTCCCAAAGCACCGAATGAGGTACTCCCACCAAGACGGGGCGGCAGTTGAGGGGGAGGTGGCATCAGAGCCCTGTCAAGAGACTGGGCTCCTGCCGGTTCTCCACTCAAACCTTCGGATGGAGGGGCTACATAAGGCTCACCTACATCAATTTGTTGTTGAACGCCTCGGCGTTCAGGACTAACTTGTCTGGAGTTGTCGGATGCGTCGTAGAACGATTCTACGTCGCTATCGTCTACTCCAGAGAAGTACTGATCAACATTCATTTGTTGATCCATTTGATCACAATCAGCATCGTATTGCTGATCGTCGTATGTATAAGTGGGACTCTTGGGAGAACCACTTCCATACTCTGGCGGGGTGCTGGCACCGGCACCGCCGCCAAGACGGACGGCCTCTTCTGCCATCGACAGAAGTGGCTGTTCGGGGATAAAATATCCCAATCCACCGGATAAGCAGTGAGTACTGCTTACCCAGTGAAAGGCGGGTGCCTTTTAACGAGGGCACACCTCGGAATATGGCTGTCACGGGCTATCAGACTCCAACAAGAGCAAGACCACCCTCGGCCACGTCTTCTTCCTTCGCAGGAATAAGACAATATGGCGGGATACTCGAACTTGAATCGCTGCGCATGATCAAACCGGCGCCTCACGTGACCATTCGAAAATGGGTCAACAACTTTCCCGCGTGCCCTTAATTAGGTCACGCGCCCTTACATAAAAACAATACAATACCCGATCGGTCGTCCGTCCGTACTCAGGGTTCGACTATGACAATTCGCTAGGTATTCTGGAGTTTATGGATAGCATAAGCATATCCACCGGATTATCCGTCCAAAACCATGGGTTCATTGTCATAGGACCTTTTCCAGAGACTCTTGACCGGCTCAAATATACATTGAACTAGGTTACAACATATAACAGTACACAGTACAGGACAACACACTCGTTGTGTTAACAGGCTAGGTTACGGCAGTCTGTAGCAACCTTGGACTGCGTCTAAGAGGTTTTGAGGCCTCTTTTATTGACCTGGTATCCATAAGAGCCTTTTCCAAGGTCTTCTTAGCCTTAGAGGGACCTTTCCTCTTATTTTTACCTGCGCCTGCCGAGACTTTTTGTATCTTCCCCTGCTTTCCGGATGTTACGACAGGGGGCACCACCCTCTTCGGGTCTGCAACCTTCCGTGGCCGCCCGGGTCCTCGCTTTCGGGTCGGTACCACTTCGAGTTGCTTAACACGACTCTGTTCCATTACTTCCAATAGACCATCGCCGTACATTTCGGTGGAGGTATCCCTCCCCCTCCATGGGCGTAGTCTCGCTACATTTGACTTGTAACATTTACCAAGCTGTGATTTAATAATCACTGTGCAATCACTAATAACCTGAGTTATAGTGAAAGGTCCATCCCAATTACTGGCTAATTTCAGGTTAGCTAGAGGTTGGTGTAGACGCAGTACTCTATCCCCTAGATTAAAAAATCTAGCTTTTAGACCTGTGTCATAGCCAACTTTCTGCCAACGCGCAGTTTTCTGCAACTCGTCTCTAACCCTCTCATAGGCTTGTTTGAAATTATCCCGTAGGGATTCTACAAACATCACCTGGCAAGGGGCTTCCGGATTCATTCTTATTACGCCGAACACCAAATCGGCTGGCATAATCAAATCCTCTCCAAAAACGAGGAGATTAGGAGAACAGTTTGTGCTCGAATGCACAGTGCCATTATAGGCATGTACCACGAATTCACATTGTTCATCCCAATCATCCATCTGCTCATTTACCAGAGACTTCAATACTTGGATCAAAGTCCTATTGAATCTCTCTACTTGTCCATCGCTCTGTGGTCTATAGGGATTAGTTCTTGTCTTGCAGATCGCCAGACAATTACACATCTCCTGCCACAGACTAGACTCAAATTCTCTGCCTTGGTCACTATGTAACATGAGTGGGACACCTAGGTGCAGCACCCACCCTTTTACAAAGGCCATAGCACAAGTAACAGCCTTATGATCCGGTAAAGGGAACACTCGGGTGTACTTGGTATAATAATCAGACACGACCATCATACACGTGTTGCCACTAGGAGTGGGGGGAATCCCACTAATAATGTCAACAGCTATTCTAGCAAACCTTACACCAAACAGTTCCTGGGATAATGGCAGCTTGCCTAACCCGGGTCCTGGTTTGTTCTTACAGCACTCGGGACAGGTCTCCACCCATCGGGTGAGATCTGTACTCATGCCGGGCCAATAGTATCGTCTGGTCAGACGTTCTAGAGACCTTTTCTTTCCAAAGTGCCCACTAGTTCTATGTCCATGACAGAAATACATAATATCTCGTCGCATAGCACTAGGTATGACAACTTGCAAGGTTTTGTTCCTATTAGAATGGTTCTTCCATCGAAACAGAATACCATCCCGGACTTTTAGCTCGGCCCATTGAGCTAAGAATCGTCTCATCTCTCTGTTCTCCAATGACACTACGGGTCTTGGGGGACAGATACCCTGATTAAGGAATTTAATCAAACGTGATGTGACTGCATCAGACTTCTGGAACTGCCTGATGGTCTCCAAGGACCAATTCAAGACATGTTCCGGATGGGTTTCGAATGGAACTCGAACCCCTGCCAACACAGCATTGTGTGCTCCACAATCAGTGCACTCAGCATTTGCACATTTCCTCACTGGGATTCTAGACAAAGCATCTGCATTCAAATGCTTTGCCCCGGCTCGGTGTTCAATCTGGCTGTGATTTAGACCGAATTCGGATAGGTGCGCTAACCAGCGACCTATCATCCCCTCTGCATCTTTGAAGTTCAATAACCATCTGAGGGAAGAGTGATCAGTCCGTAGAGTGAAATCACTCCCCCACAAAAAGTGCTTGAACTTCTTCGTATAGACCACCACAGCCAACAACTCACGTTTAGTGGTACAATAGTTTCTTTGAGATTTACTCAACGTGTTACTAGCGAAGGCTATAGGAACTTCGACCCCATCCTGGACCTGAGAAAGGGCGGCTCCTATGCTTTCATTACTAGCATCAGTATCTAGAATGAAATGATCATTCTCCGTGGGGTATCTCAACACAGGTGTGATAGCAAACAAATCCTTTATTTTCATAAAGGCCTCGTCTTGCTCGGGTCCCCAAGGGAATCGTTCCTTTCTGATCCCGGGTGTCCAGTGGGACAAACTCTGGATAGGAAAGGCAACCCTTGAATATCCTGGGATAAAGTCCCGGTAGTAGGAACAGAATCCGAGGAAGGACCTAACTTCTTTCGCATTCGTGGGTGCTTGCCAATTTGACACGGCATCCAGTTTCTCCGGATCGGCTTTAATCCCTTCATTCGAGATTATTCGCCCCAAGTAATTAATAGATCTTTTGAAAAGATCGCACTTCTTGGGTTTCAGCTTCAAACCATTAGTTATGATCCTTTCCAGGACCATACCTAAATTTTCCAAGCATTCTTCGTATGTCTTTCCAAAGACAATCACATCGTCTAGATAGACGAGACATTTCTTCCATAAAAGGTCACTTAATAAAGTTTCCATCATGGCTTCAAATGTCGCCGGTGCATTGCACAATCCAAACGGCATCACATTATACTGGAATAATCCAATATGACTGGAAAAGGCCGTCTTCTCCATATCTTTCAGATGCATACCCACTTGCCAGTACCCGGATTGTAAGTCTAGAGAGCAATACCATTGCTTACCTCCAAGGGAGTCTATAGTCTCATCGATCCGTGGTAAGGGATATGAATTCTTCTTGGTCATACCATTCAATTTCCGGTAATCTATGCAGAAACGGATGCTACCATCTTTCTTGGTCACCATGCACACAGGGCTAGACCAAGGACTGGTTGATGGAATTATTACATCCTGTTCAAGCATTTTAGCTATCTCCTCCTCAGCTACCTTTTTTTTGGCTAGTGGGAGTCTTCTATAAGGAATCTTAAAAGGTTCATTCTCACCAGTGTCAATCGTATGCAGTACTTTATCGGTACGCCCCAATTGTTCACTCGGTGCTGCAAAAGCTTTACGGTACTTGTACAACAAGTCAGTTAGAGCTTCACGTTGTTCATCACTTTCTACATGGCTTTCGGCTACTAGAGTGTCTAGTTCCGGGCTCCTTTCGGGTGAGGAAGGGGCTCCGGGTGCCGAAACATGTTTACAGTCTTCTATCAATTCGGATAAGACAACCGATCCAAGGATCGTATCCTTCTGTACATAGACAGTCTTGTTACCGGTATTGGATATAGGAACCACCGTCCAAGCAGCGTTAGCTACTAGAACATCAGCGGATTCCAATCCGATACTTGACAACATGGCCATGTCTGGCTCTACAACTCCAGTTTTTCCTGAAAACTGTCTGTCCGCTCGACATAAGACATCACAGGCTGTGCCTGGTGGTATCTTAACAGTCTGGGCTACACTGGCTACACTGCTTACTTGCCTAAGTACACATTGTACTTCGAGATGGTACGGGTCTCTCACTTCCAATATTCCCCTCTGGGAATCTAACCTTGCTCCATATAATGCAGCAAAATCCAGACCGAGTATACCATCATCCGCGATGTTCGCCACAGTAGGGGTAAGGATGAAGTCCTTATCTTCCTGTAGACTGAACCTCATACATGTTCTACCGAACGTTTGTATCATGCTACCGTCGGCCGTACGAGCATTTCCTTCCGTTGTGAAAGTTTCATGATTCGTAGGCAAAAGATCGTAGAATCTCTTAGCAATACAGGAGTGGCTAGCACCCGTATCGACAAGAAACTCAGCGGATCTACCACTCACAGATACAACTGCGTACCACCTCCTACCTTTCAAGTAGGTAGGACTACTTGCATACTTAGCAAGTTCCGTCTTAGCGCCGAGGTCAAATCCACATCCCTTTAAGAATTCGAGACAAGGATGACCCGGGGGGAACTGGGCACACCCCACCCTGGCCAACTCATTGGCCGCTCCCTCTGGACTGATATCGGGTTTCCCCTCTGTGTTCTTCTGCCGGTTCTTGACACCTGGTGTACTATCAGTCTCCCCAGCCTCATGAGTAAGGAACTGATCAGGCTCCTTAGCTTCACTGCTGGGCGAAATCGCTAGAGGATTCTTGCCAGTACCGCAAGCTGCGATAGGCTGGCAGTCATGGCAATCACTCACTCTGGGGGTAATCCGGTTGCCATTGTGGACACCCCCTCTCAGTTTTCCTTCTTCACTGAGTCCTCCTTACCCGGATTGCTCCGGTAACGAGTGTTTCTATAAACTGGCTTATCTGCCTCACACTCGGCAGCATAATGCCCAGTTTCCTGACATCGGAAGCATGTCACAACAGTCCTATCAGGCTTAGGCCTCCTAAGATTTTCAGTAATCTTCTTTACCAAATTGTTAACCAGGTCCTCTGATAAAGAAGGACCCGTCGTGGGTTTGGTATCGGGTTGAGTCACAGGAGGTTTAGAAGTGATCACTTTCTCCTTGACGTAACCCGGTTTCTTTCCCCAGTTCCGGTTGTACCGGGGGTTCCCTTGGCCAATGGCCCCAACGTTTTCATCTTCGTCAGGTTCCCCTGATTCGGATGAATCGGTTTCGGGTATTCCCTCCGGGATTATCATTGCTGACATCCGTTGGGGTACCTTCCCGGCAAAGATACGGGCCTTTCGATCATAATGATCTAGGGACTGGAACAAATCTGTCAAAGAGGCATCATTCTTCCAAGCTTCACAGGCTACTGTCCTGTGTTCTTGATTCCGCAATCCTTCAATGAATTGTTTAAACATCTCATCTAGGAAGCATTCATCATCTAGTCTCCATTGAGGTCTGGCTTTATGCAATAGTCGTTGACATTCTAAGCCGAACACTTTGGCAGACTCCTTGGGCTTCTGTGTTCTTTTAGTGAACGTCAGCCAAGGGTCTTCTCCAACTATATTCCCATATAAATATGAAGCAATCTCTATGAGTTCATCATACTTCATATGGGCTGAGAGTCCTGTTATTTGAGAATCTCTCCATTGTTCCACGGCTCCTTTTCCGTCGCCTTCCTTTAACCAGCATACTAAATAAGGCAGAGCTTCCGCTTTACCCCATCCATTGCAGTTAAAGACATCCGCGCAGCCTTGATACTCCTCCTTCCAAGGGTTCTTGGCATTAAAGGGGGTAGGTATCTTAGCTACTCTACGAGCCGGATTCGTGGATCCAGTAAGGGTTAAACCCTTACTCCATTCCATGATCTCCGTATCGTCCAGACCTTGATTGTAACAATCAACACCTAAGTTAGCAATCGCTGCATTAGAATCATGCAGCGCTTGTAACCCTGGAGAAAGAGATACTCGGCGACTGAGTCTCTTTTTCCTTGGAGGATTCGTACCATAAGTACTTCCAAAGCCTCCGGATGGTGGTCCTCCTCCACCTCCTGATCCCCCTGCTCCGTATGGAGGCACCTGTGAAAAGGTGTATCCACTGGTTTGGGGAGCCGGCCCTGGACCATTGGTGGGTTGTGTATTTCCACCAAAGCTAAAGAAACCACTATTGGGATTAGTGTTTCCTCCTGTTCCATACGACTGATTTCCATTATTGAAACCAGTCCCACTGGCAGAGGGTCTGCTCCTGGAACGATCGCTTGAGGGTCCGGATCCTTGATCACATCCGGATTGCCCCCCAGCTGTACTGGAACCTCCGGGTGCTCGTCCGGTTGTTCCTCCGGACGTGTTCCGGGTGTTACCATTGGACGGATTCGTTCCTGTTTGGGACTGATTCCATCCATACTGGGCATACGGGCCATTTGGTCCCCCTAAAGGTGACTGTTGTGGCCATCCGCCGTCAAAGGTGGAGCTTCCTGCCGAGCGGCTTTGTTTAGCTCCACTCGCAGAATTATCCCCTTTATTCCCCGTACCTAGACCAAGGGGTATAGAGGTATTATCTGTAAATCTAACCTGATGACTCTTTACTCCTTCATAACGAGGTACAGTTGTCTCTGTTACCCCGTCATTGCCCCTCAAAGAGAACATCTGGTTACTTGTCGTGTTTAGGGCAATTCCTGAAACAGTGAAGTCTGATTCAAGAGTGCCTACTGCACGACCAGTATCTTCTAGATACTTTGACATCTGGATAGCTTTAGCCTCCAGTTCGGAATAATCATCCATCATTTTAGTCTGTTTAACAGCCAAATCTGTGGATTCGCGTATCAATTGATCTTTGAGTTTTTCATGCTCATCGGTCTGTTTTTGGTACGTTTCCCGAGCATCTTTGAAGGCTGATTCTATTTTCTTCAGCTCTTCTTGATACTTGCCGTAGGCCGATTGAGTTGAATTTAACTCTTGTTTAGTTCTATTCAACTCATCATACGAGGCTCTGTATTCCAGATCCGCCGTATATAGTGCATCACGATACTGTTCGTGCTGGAGTTGAAAATCTTGCTTTTCTTTCTCCATCTGATCCAACAACAATTGTTGTTGGCGTCTACAACTCTGATCGTAATCGAGACGTTCCGATATCAACTGTTTGTTTTCAGTCAGAATCTTGTCTCGGGTTCCGGTCAGTGTAATAAGATCCTTCTGGATCTTCTCGTATTCAGCTCTCATGTCTTCAAGCTCGTCCATTTTGTTCTTTTCGAATCCACATTTTTGGTGTTTAATTCGAGAACTGTATGGAGTTTCAAACATACCTGCACTAGGCTTTGGTACCTCAAATGGTAATTTACCAAATTGAGCAGTACTTTTATGCATTGGTGCAGGTTTCGAAGTACCTCCTGGCATGAATAAGGAGTCTCCAAATTCATCCAGTTCATGATGTAAGTTTCTTCTTACATCTTCTAACCCATCAGGGTAGTGTTCTAGTGGATCCCTCCACTCCGTACCTTGGGGTGGTGACTTGATTTCACCATCCTCCATCGGGGAGTCTAGCTCACGATTTGAGCCATTTCCCCTAACTGGGCTCAGCTCAGTCATTTCTGACTGCGCTTACCCGAAGACCAACTGGTCACGGCACCAGTGTAGTGGTTCGTCTCGTTAAGTTAGATTAAATCATAACGAAGAGAGAGAAAAGTTTCCGGGTAGGCAACCGAGCTTTTATTTCAGAGCTTGCGTTACATACGATCACAGCCTCAGAGGACTACATGCTGCTAGTGCATTCGGTTACCCTTTCGGGTAACAACCTGGTTGAGCAGTGGGTAAACCACTACTGAGGAACCTAGGGCTAGGACCAGCCTTATATAGGGGAAAAGCCCGCGAAACTCAGACCGGCCACGTGACGTGTGGCGGACGAGTGGTAGGCCCCCTGGTGTAGTGGATACGAACCCAGAGGCAGGTGCTGCCACCTGCCATCCGGATTCCCCCACCACACCCGAAGGACCTAGGTCTGAGTCTCACGGGTGCATGAACGTTAAAGTGTAAAATACCATACCCCTACATAAGTTAGTCAAAACCCCTAACTTGCCTTAGTTAGCACATGTGACTAACACAGGACTAACATTTTACTAACAATGGCATGGTGCTTAGTAACATTCACTAGCCTATCCAGACAGGTTAGCTTGACTAAGTCAAGAGAGAAAATAAGTAATAAGTTAGTACCTTTTCCAAGGTTAGTAGTTTTGTCTAAGGGTTAGTAGATTTTTCACACCAGGTGGCAGTGTAGTTTGTATGAGGATTTTTCTGGTAGGTGCACATCATAGAATAGTCTATGGATATCAGAATAAAGTGATTTTCAATGACCTTTGACTTAGAAAGTCTCTTGCAATTGTACTCATATAATATTTAATAAAATGTCCTAACATATTGATAAGTTTTTAAAGGAAGAAGGAAGAAAGATGGAAACACCTTTTGTGTGGATATTCAATATACACATTATCCACATTGTTAGTTCTCTGACTTTGTATTAAACCCAAAGCAACCTAGCTCAGGGGTTGCAAATAAAAATTATTTGAGGCATAGAACATGCTTCTTAAATGAAGAGGTTCTGTTGCAGGAGTCAAAATCCTGATATAGAGTGTAAGACTCAAAGTAGGTTTTGAATTCAATGTGGCTTACCTACAATAAAGGGTTAGTTTCAAAGGGTTAGGGATATATATATATATATATATATATATATATTATATATATATATATATATATATATATATATTTTCAGTGATTTAAACTAAACTCTTCATGTCTGTATGCGAGATTTCCCATGTTTATAGTTTGTTTGTTTTTTTTGGACTTGCTCATTGCATTAATGAACTGCTATGTTCATTTAAATAATGCTATAGAGCAAGTTTTATTGATTTATCAAAGGAAAGTCACAAATGAAACAGTACAATAACTTCATAGATCTTGACAAATGGCAATATGAACACAATCAGGAGATGGAAAAATAGGGACTGGCAATATTCACTCAATAGGTTACTAATATAGAAAGTACAGACAAACAAACTGAAAGCAAAAAGAGATAGAAAGTAAATAATATGTCATACATAGAGATTTGTGTCTCTACACATTATTTTAGTACATCATGATTACAGCTAGATACACCTTGTTTTGAGTTCAAATAAGTGATAACTAGAGTAGGTGGTATATGCTGTTATATGCATATGGGAACATCAACAATATCAATATGGATGTAAACATGAAGAAGGATATGAATGTGAGTAAGAATATGAAGCAGCGCGGTTTCTACACCTGCTTCTCATTGTCAATTATAACCCAATTTCAGGTTCAACCTTATATTTTCTATCCTCATCACACCCTCTTTGAATTTTACTTTTGTCATAGCTTTCTGAATCTCCTCAGGTAGAGCATTCCAGAGAGCCACCCCTCTGTACCATGGCGATCTTTTATAATGTCTAGTGATAACCCTAGGTAGTTCAAAAACAATCTTCTTTTGAGACTTTGTATTATAAGATTGTGGTCTATTTAACACAGTCTTTGATTTCTTATACATTAAGCATAATAATAGCATGTCAAATCTTTTCTCTAACACTGGGACCTAACAAATTTCATGCAACTCCTTCACACTATACCATCTAATATTGCATTTCAGACAAACTCTAAGAGCTCTATTTTGCAGTCGTTGTAATGCCGCAAGACCATCCTCATTACAACTGGTACTTATAAATGAACAATATTCTATAATTGGTCTGATTATACAACAGTATATCTTTACACTTTGCTCTTGTGTTAAAGACTTTCTTAACTTAGCAAACCTAAATAGTTTATTGCAAAGTAGTATTCAATATAAATTTCTTTGCAGAAGATTAAAATTGCAGGCTCTATTCCATACTACCAATAAATGAAAGTCTTAGTAAAAGGACTAACAAATTACTAATAATGTCAGGCAAATGCTAACATTTCACTAAGGGTTAGGTCGAAAATGCTAAGATAGGATAGGAAGTTTGGACACATACTTTTTGATAACCTTTGCCAAAAGGTTAGTTCGACCTCCTAACTTCTTACTAATATTTGAGGATCGTTTTTTTTTCAGTGTATATGTCTCCTTATAATATGTACGTGTGCCTGCACAAAGTAGAGAGAGGAGTATCAAAATGGAAAATATATTAATGCTATATAGGCTACTGGTGAGATGTATTATGTACTAAGATTGTCATCGTCATCCCCCTTGGAACTTGATATCTCACGCCACTATACGAGTATATCCCTGCATTGAATGACGCCACAACGAGCCCCTACCAACCTACTAAAGCATTGGAAGTGGATCCATTTTCTAGTCCACTGTGCTTCACGATAACAAACCTTCCAACGGGAGTTGGATCCGGTATCCCGGCCTTTTAAGGTCGAATCCCACATGGCGATAAATGCCTCAAATATCTCTGCGATTTTGAATTTGTTGCGTTTATGGGACCTTCCCCAAATTCGCAAGGGTTATAAGTACAACCGGGTGTATAGACTGCTTTCAATGGGCCAAAAGTCTTATAAAACACACATACATGTATGTCTTTTGGCGGGATTAACCCATGCCGATGTTCCCTAAAATATAAAATGCTCTTTTCTCGGCAGTTTGTGTAAGCTCATGGCTACTATAGGACATACAGGGAGTGAACCTCCTAAGATATGAACGTACTATACTTGATCGATGCTAAAATGCTCTCAGTATGACACAGAATAAAATTAATGAGGTCGGTCTACCAAAACAACCATACGACCACCAGAAACAATAAATGATATCATCTAGTAGGCACTGCCATAATATAGGGAAGTCATATCAAATGCCTCTTCGGGGCGCTATGGTTTTGACGGTTGGGTGGTTAGGGCCCGGGGTTAGGGGGGCTCTCAAGTCTTGACTGGAGATGCCGACAAAAAAGTATTGGCGATAGAATATCAAGGTTTTTCAATGATAGATCTCTCTGTCAAACAGGACTGCCCACAAATGCACTGTGTCATATTTATCATTTCCGTTATTCTGTGTTCAGTACAGACACCAAGATAGGACTACAAACCTCTGATCTTTAGAGAGCGAGTTGCTCTTTAAATAGGAGGGTTTAGTGTGTTATCCCGGGGGAGGCAGTGACTACACCCCCCCTCCCCTTTTAGGCCATTTATCAGCCCTTACAAAGCAGCTGAATATTCACAGCTCCCCCTTTTTCGATAAGTTAGATAAAGGCCTCCTCCCTTGGGAATCTCTTCCATTTGAAATCTTGTGATTTCACAACTCTCGAATGAGTTTTTGCAATGTTTATGTTCTTTTGATTCCAAACAAGTTATAGCTATAGTCTAATTTAATTGACAGCCCTCCTTTCTTCCCCTTATCAATGCATTGACAGCCACTGCTCCGCTGGTTCGGTACCACAGTTGGTACCCAAACCGAGGCCCAAAGGCACCCGGGCGTGTTATTTACATGTGATTTGTGTGAGGTGATGCTCACTCTCTCTGACCTTGACTACAACCTCTCCTTAGTATTGGTGGTATCCGTATCACCACAAAACCTATTTTTCTGCCATTTAGTACCTTTATTTTGAATGTTGATCATAGACTGTCCATCACAAGACGATTTCCCCCTGCTGCTAATCTGCAGTCTCCTTTTTACATTACCCTAAAGCGGCATCAATTGCTACCAATGCCTGCATAATTATAACAACAACCCATGGTCACCATCCTCCTGACTTAAGTAAATAATATGAAGCCAGTAGTAAAACTCCTGCATTTGGTAGATATTCAGTGGGTGTGTTTGTTGCCTTAAGGTCCCAGCAAATTGTCATGATTCCTCGTCAACCTGTGTGAAGTGGCTCACACATGTCGCTAGATGGAACACGACGTCGCTATAGCACAAGATCACCAGGAATAGCAATGGTGGTGATCACATGGCCTCACCTCAGATGGCGAGGATGGTGATCACTCAGACTCACCAGGGATGGGGACGCAGGTGATCACTCACCTCGCTAGATGAAACACGCACCTCGTCATAGTGCATCTTCACCAGGGATGGCGAGAATCGTGATCACTCATCCTCACCAGGGATGGGGACATGAGTGATCACTCATCCTCACCAGGGATGGCGACATGAGTGATCACTCACTTCGCTAGATGAGATGCACACCACGTCATAACGCACATTCACCACAGATGGCAAGGATTGTGATCACTCACACTCACGGGAGATGGTCACTTAGGTGATCATTCATCTCGCTAGATGAAATGCACACCATGCCATAATGCACATTCACCACGGTTGGCGAGGATTGTGATGACTCACACTTACCAGGCATGGCAAGGCGGTTGATCACTCACCTCGTTAGATGAAATGCGCACCATGTCATAGCGCAGGTTCACCATGGATGTCGAGAGTGGTGCTCACTCAGACTCACCAGTGATGGCGATGCTGGTGATCACTCATCTTGTTAGATGAAAAGCTCATGATCATCGACATTGGTAATCATGCAGCCTCACATCTGCCAGATCAATGTATGTTTTGCCAGAGAAGGTATTGCCATATGTATCTTCCCTCTAACCACAGACAAGGTGTTCATGTAGATACTTCCTTATGTATTTTTTCTGTAACCAGAGAAAAGGTGATTATGGATAGTTGCTTTTATTTTAGAGATACCTCTATCTAAATTCAATTGATATTCTCTCTATATAATCTTGTTTGATTCAACCCTGAAGTATTACATGGAAATCAGTGTGCAACAAAGCACATTTGATAAGTATGGGACTTATACTTCATGCCCACACTTCCTAGATAGGATACATGTTGAACAGTGGTGCTGTCTCAACAACTTTGGCAATGGTGGTGATAAGTTGCCATTCTGAGTGAGAGTGAGTGACAGATGATGCAATCCTCAGATAGCATTGACTTGGAGTGACACAAATTCACGCATTGAGTGAGACAAAGGCTGGCAATGGTGGTGATACATTGCCATTCTGAGTGAGAGTGAGTGACAGATGATGCAATCCTCAGAGAGCATTGACATGGAGTGACACAAGTTCACGCAATGAGTGAGACCAATGTTGGCAATGGTAGTGATAAGTCGCCATTTTGTGTGAGAGTTGATGCCAGTGGCACGGGAGTGGTACATAATCACACAGTGAGTCAGATCCATGTTGGTGATGCTTGTGATAAGCCGCCATTCTGAGTGAGAGTTGACAGGCAGTGGCATATATTGACGGAGTGAGTGAGATCCATGTTGGCAATGGTGGTGATAAGCTGCCATTCTGAGTGAAAGCTGACCGGGAGTGGTACATAATCACACAGTGAGTCAGATCCATGTTGGCGATGCTTGTGATAAGCCGCCATTCTGAGTGAGAGTTGACAGGCAGTGGCACATACTCACGCAGTGAGTTAGATCCATGTTGGTGATGGTGGTGATAAGTCACCATGCTTTGTGAGGGATGACAAGGGGTGGCACATACTCACGCAGTGAGTGAGATCATGTTGGTGACTGTTGTGATAAATTGCCATGCCATGTGAGACTGACACACAGTGGCAAAAGATGACGCAGTGAGTTATCACTCAAAAAGGAGTCACCATTGATGACCAATCATGGCGACAGATAACGACAATTTGCTGGGGTAGGTCGAAACCATGATCATTCCTCCATTTTCTGTCCAGAGATACTTTGAAACATTCAGAGTATACTTTTGAATAGAAGAATGGGGGGGGGGGGGGGGTTAAAGTATTAAAGTATTTTGATTTTTCTCAAATGAATAGGGGAAAATCCCCCTATAACCCCTGTGCTGCTTCATATACGTTTTGAAATTTCCCCCTTCACAATATTTTTTTTTACATGTGATATGATCTGCGAAACGGGCAAGAAAAAGGCAATACCTTTTACTTAATCTTTTGGGAGCATATGAACTCACATTTGCTACATGTGTTTTTTGCATCATCTGTCTCCAGTGTCCTCTCACAGGGACACCCATTGTCAATTGTCTAGCTTTCGTTTCCTCCTTGAAGAAACCTATTACTCATGTAATCCCTTCGTGGGTGTACCTTTTATATGTACTGTGTTAATCCACAATTTTGCATGAGGCATGAAGAATATAAGCTTGGTGGAATGACATGGCAGGAATAAGATTAATCTTGTGTTCTCCAATGCTTGTGCCTGAACTGCAAATACTATATGTATTAGAAGGCTTTGATGATATCAGGATATGGAAAATAATGCCATGTTAGCCCTCACTAAGTTCCCTGGAGGTTGGAAGAAATAACTACCTATGTAGGAAGGTTTTATCAGTTTTAATCATACCATTTGATTTTCAGTGGATGGGGAAGCATCATAAACATCCTGCGTTTTATGCCAAATTTTGCACACATTATTATGGATGATAGAAACTGTTTTCATTCCAGCTAGACCAAATCTTGAGGTTGTCCTGAAGTTGCAGTAACCAGTATGTCAGGAGTGGTTATTTTTATCAAGATCTTACCTCTTGTGTGCTTCATATTTGTGCTCTTCTTACTTCTCCATGGAGAACATGGTCAACTCTTGGTCGTTCAACTTGCTGCAAGCACCATCTTGGGCTATATTCCCCAGGCTGTATTCAGCCGGCCAGCCTATACCATCCTCTGGCTCTTGGATGAATCACGTGAGGAGTCAGAGCAGGCTTCTGTTCAGTACAATGCTAAAACCTCTGAAGATGTGCCTGAAATATAAAACTTTCTTAGTTCTTATGACTTGTGTGTAGACATCCGTGCATGTATACAGTTTGTGCACCAAAGTGTTAACTTATACATAAGAGAGATTTGACATAAGATATAATCAGATGTGACGTGTACTGGGAATAGGGACCCTAAAGCACCCTGCACTAAGGGCCCTTTTCGCAGATCGTGTCACAGATATAATTATTAGAAGTGATATTTGCTTCAATGAGCTTTGAGGGCTCTTTATTCACCTTGCCTTTGTATTTTGTAAGAATGAATTGCCTCTATGCGAATGACCAGCGTCTTCTTGAAATTTGGTAGGTGGTGCTATTTGCTTTTAATTTGTTGCTGTTGCCACCATTACTGTGCCCAATAATGGGGCTTGCAGATGATCATGATGCATAAAAAAAAGCTTAAAGTCTTACCAGCCTCACAAAGACACTAAACTTATCAAAAGATGCATTATTGTTATACATCTGAAACTTAGAGTTCATGGCATTAGTCCACTCCGGGATAAGGCTTCATTGCCGGATTTATTTTCATCTGGTACTACAGGGTAACGGAGCGCTCCGGTCTTAGGGGACCCTGGCTTCTCTGTCAGCTCTGTCTCCGGGTCCACTGGTACAACCATACATCCCGTTATCACCATCACCTTGGACCCTTCCAGCTCCTCCAGTGGGGCCTCCGGATCTGTTGCTCGTCCTACCTGTGCAGGAATGCCCTCTAGTATCATAACTGTGGCGGCCGCCCCTTCCCCCTCCCTTTCCATGGTAGTTACTTGCATCACAAATTGTCCTCTGGGTGACTAGCGCACATCCTGGTTTTCCGGATTTCCATTAGGGCAAACACCTCGGAGGCTCTATGGGGCGGAGGCGCTGCTTTCCTCTGGATACAAGCCTCGCATTTGGCGCACCATCTCATCGCATCCCTGTGGAACTCAGGCCAATAGAACCCTTGCTGAAGTCTCCTGGTGGTCCTGGTGCGTCCCAGATGGGCTGCCAATGGAGCCCCATGAGCTTCGTAGAGCACCTTCCTGAGGTTGTCTTTTGTTATGGCTATCTGCCATCTCTCCTGACCAGTTATTTCTCTCCATTTCCTCACCAACACCCCATTCCTTATCTCCAGCCTGTTGAACTGAGTCCGTCCGGCATGTTGCTCATAGCTGAAGTGCTTGGCTTTCTCCGGAGATGGAGGGTAGCCCATCAGGACCCAATTGTGCACTTCTTGGAGGACGGCGTCCTCCTCCTGGAGGCTGCCCTAGTCCTTTAGCTCCTTCTCCGCTTCCGTGTCCGCCTCAGCCGTGGGCATAGGTCCCCCTGCAGTCCCCTCTCTTGGCTGTGAGTGAGGACTCGGCAGGTAGCCATTTCCTCCTCTGGAGGCTCCCCTCACCCACACTGTCTACAAGGGTCACGAGAGAGCCCGTCTGCATTCCCATGTTGTTTACCCAGCCTATGTCCCACAGTGATATCTTATGTGTCGGTTATCTGTATCCACCGGGCCAACTGCCCTTCCAGCTCCTTAAATCCGAGCTACCATTTTAGGGATGCGTGATCTGTCCTCACAACCACTGGTCGTCCCACCAGATAGTGCCGGAATTTTCGCAGCCCAAATACTATCGCCAATAACTCCCTCCTGATTACACAGTAGTTCCTCTCAGCCTTTGATAGGTTGCGGCTAGCGTAGGCTAGGACCTTCTCTTCCCCCACTGCTCCTGGCTAAGGACCGCTACAAGGCCAGCATCACATTTGCGTCTCTGTCCAGCGTGAGGCACTCCTCCGGCTCCGGGAAAGCCAAGATAGGAGCCTCAACAGCTCCTTCAGCCATGTGAAGGTCAGCTCACATTCATTAGTCCATCGAAATGCCCTTCCCTTCTCGGCCAATGCACTCAGTAATAGGCGGCCAACCCCAGAAAGCTCCTTACATCTGTGACTGTCTCTGGCTTACCCCAGTCATTCACGGCGGCCACCTTCTCCGGGTCTGTCGCCACCCCGTCCTTGCTTATGACATGACCTAGAAATTTGACCCGTCTCCAAGACAGTTGGCACTTGACAGGTCATTTGCTGCAACCTTTCCAGATGCTCCTGGAAGGTAGAATCTCCGGCCATGGTGTCTAGGCAGTCCTCCACCCGTGGTAGGGGATAGGCGTCTTTGATGGTCACCGCGTTCAACTTTCTGGAGTCCACACAAAATCTGGTGGAGCCATTCTTTTTTTTACCAGAACTGCAGGTGAGGCCCACGGGCTTTGAGACTCCTCAATGACCCCGGCTTCCAACATCTTGTTGACCTCTTGGTCTATGAGTTCCCTCCTATGCGGTGCCAGTCGTCTTGGCGGCTGCTTTATTGGAGCCACGCCTCCAGTATTGATATGATGCTGGGCCACCTGTGTGTGTCCTCTGTCTCCTGGGTTCAATTGAAACGCCCCGCCCTGTACCTTCTCAGGAGGGCTGCCAGCTCCTCCCTTCTTCCCATCTCAGTTCCTGCCATTAGCTCCCTAATCTACTCATCTCCTTCATCTTCTCTCATCATCCGGCACCGAGCCTCCACCCCTCCGCCTTCTTCAGTGGCCGACTCCCCATCGAGGGGTTGTATTCCTCCCAACGTCATGTCTTTGAAGATGGTGACTGCCTCCCGTTCCGGATTAAGGACTCGTACCAACGTCCTGGTACCCTCAGCGAACTTTAAGGTCACCTCTCTCCTACCCAGCTTAAGCTGGGCGGTACCCTCGCCTTGTAGCTGCATGGCTCTCCCATAAACTGTATATACTATTTTTCCTGTATTTTCCAGTACACTTTCCCCATTATTTTCCTTCCACCAAGTGACGGAAATCTGTTGCGATTTTGGGACCTATCCCAAATTTGCAAGGATATAACTACAGTAGGGTGTATAGAACACAAGGACACTGTTGTGCTTTGTCATGTACTCTTTGTGGTATTTTGCCTTTATTCATGTTTATATCTTTGTGTATTATATATCCTCTGGCCTAAAATCGCAAAGGAGTGCTTGTGTTCTATACACCGAATTGTAGTTATATCCTTGCGAATTTGGGGTATGTCCTAAAGTCGCAACAGATTCAAAATCGCAGAGATATTTCAGCCATTTTTCGCCAAGTGGGATTCAACCTTGTGTGTTGGTTATGTGGTGTTGCTTCAAACAGAAAATGTCTCTGGGTATGGACTATTCTGTGATGGGTGACGAGATTGAGGCTACTGTGCGGAACTCTGTCATTGCAGTAGCAATTCTTAATGCACTGTTCATTCCAATGTTAATAGCTGAAATTTCGGTGGGCTCAATGATAAAAATTGAGTTTGGCTTTCTAACTGCATTTGGTGTAATTGAGGGGATCATGTGGATCTGTACTCTGATTCCAGTGCGTAAGAAGTTTGTAGGACTATTCAGAATATGTTGTCGGAAGGAGTCTGAGCAGACCTCTGTTCAGTACAATGCTAAAACCCCTGAAGAGGTGGCCGAAATATAACTTGTTTAATTCTGACGATTTTGCACCTTTGTATTTGTAAGAAAGAAATATTCCTACACAACTGACAAGAGTCTTCAAACCAAAATGACTGAACTATGATAGATGGTGCTATTTGCTTTATGTTGCTGCCACCGTTGTTGTGCTTGATAATAAGGCTTACAGACAATAAACTCATCAAAAGATTATTGTTATACACTTAAAACTGAGTCATCCTTGATAATATCTAACAGTACAGAAATATACGTTATTGGTTGTGATGGAAACAGAACAATATGCTTCATTTACAGACTGTGAGCTTGACTTTTTCAAGATATTGCCAGAGCTCCACTATAGTGACACACATGGGCATCCATTGTTTCAGGTGACACTGGGTGCATCAATGGATTGCCAGGATACTCAGGAAAGGTATGTTATATAAACAAAAACAAATAGAAAAATGTCTTTAGAGTGTTGCACCTAACGTAATCACGAATGTGTTGCTATAGTGGAGCTCTGGGTGATGGAAGCTATTCTCACAAAAGCTGGTACAGTACAAACAAGAACTATACAGTGAAATTCCAGTGCTGTCTGTTATAAGTGCAAGGTAGAAATTGACTGTTGACAGAGGAATTTGTTTATCTGGAGAGGTACATTCCTCCCTGGTCACTCTAGATCACAGAGGAGAATGTTGTTTCTGACGTGGTAATCAAAAACTGTAAGATATTTTGGAGCATTCCATAGGATTTCAATGGCTGGGATGTTTACAATATGAAAATTTATATTTTATTGAGTATTGATTTTAGACAAAAATAAGTTTTGCTTTGAAAAAATCAATCAGGGGAATCTCGAAAGGACATGAAAAAGTTTCCATTTAGAGAGTGAAATGAACGCTTTCTCTCTCATTAACAAAACATAGACTTACAGTTGATCCTAGAAATTTCCTATCCACATTAATTCTTACAATATCAACAGTCTTTTCCTTGACCACTGACTGAGCTACCATTCATGTAGAGTGTAGAGGGGGGGGGAGGGTCAGTCAGGCCATCTGATAGGAGGCAAACAGAAATACCATTGCTTTGTAGTAGAAAGAAAACAACAACAACAACAACAACAACAACAACAAAACACCCATCACCATTCCTACTTTCATCTAGTACATACATGCTGATTCTTGCACTTACCAAATAATTGGTTGGTCTACACTTTGCATCATGTTTGGGATCAATCTTTTTTTTTTCTTTTTAGAAAAGTTCTGTATGAGGATTTCACTGCCTCATTTTCAGAGAGTTTCCTCTCAAAATGATCGGCAATGTTTTAAACAATAAGATATTTGCATGATGTTGTTAGAGACCCACCGCTAGATAACAACATTTACTCACCTGCACCATTTCTTCTTTGACAACCCAAATCCTAGACTAACTGGTTTTATTTTGGTGTTGCCTACGCCTTATCACTCCCCTGTGCATGCTGCAAACTGTCTTTAAGACACCCATACTAGTTTACCTTTCGTTCAAGCAGGTTGCTGTAGGTCGAATCCCACTTGGCGAAAAATGCCTCAGATATCTCTGCAATTTTGCATCTGTTGCGATTTTGGGATCTACCCCAAATTTGCAAAGGAGATAACTACAGTAGGGTACATAGAACACAAGGGCACTGTTATGCTTTATTGTAAAGTGTATGTGATATATCATAGGTATATAGGTATAACTGTGTCTGACATGTTTGATATACTAAAATCGCAAGGATATAAAACCCAAGCAGAGTCTGCCTTGGGACTTTGATATTACACAAATTAACAGCACTCCTTGCGATTTAGGGCACCAGGAAGCCCATAAAACGCAGCTGACAAAATCGCAGAGATATTTGAGGCATTTTTCGCCATGTGGGATTTAACCTTTTACATAGTGACTTCCGAACAATAATGTTAAATTCCTTTTATTTCCACAGTAAAATATCTCTAGGGATTTTCTACCATGGTTGCTGAAATACCAGCCATCATTATCCTGATCCTTTGCCTGGCTTTCTTCGCATTTCTACTCTACCTACTTCTAAATGGAGAGCATCGTCGTCTCTTGCCTGTTCAACTGGCCACTAGCATCATACTTGGCCATGTTCCTCTGGCTCTGTTCCAGCACCCTGCAAGTATCCACCTTTACCTATGTAAACTACCTTTAACAGATGCCTACTGCTGGATAATGTCATATGTTGGGAGTCTCACAGAGATCATAATACCTTACACACTTATGATGTTCACTATTGAAAGACTGATGTATATTAAGAACCCAACTGGACATGCACAGAAGATAACACAGATTGGGGCCATGGTACTATTGCTCTTTCCATGGATAATCAGCTCTATTCTAGCAGTGATAGATGTTGGGGTATTATCAATTGAAGTAGACACCAGTTTCACAGATTCTTATCGCAACAAGACACATTACCACTGCTTCACCATACAGAGTTATGATGTAGAATATATACATATGATCCTGCGGTCTGTTTTGGGAGGTATGATCCCCCTTCTTGTCAACTTTGTTGTGACTATAACAGTTTTGATCATGTGGTGTTGCTTTAAACGAAAAATGTCTCTTGGTACTGATTATTCCTTGATGGGTGTGGAAATAGAGGCAACTGTTCGCAGCTCTGTCATTGCAGTAGCGGTCCTAAACGGACTGTACATTCCCATATTCATCGCTGAAAATACTATAGGTGGTATCACTAGAATACGGTTTTCAATTCTAACCATTTTTGGTATCATTGAAGGTATCATGTGGATCTGCACCCTTGTTGGAGTGCGTACAAGTTTTGTTGCAACATGTAAAAGATGTTGCCATAAGCAACGACCAGATGAGGTCTCTGTACAGTATAAAGCAGATGTAGATGATGTTGCTGCCAATGCTTCTACCATAGATGTAACTACTGCTGATGTAACTACTGCTGATGTGTCTAGTACTGATGCACCTGCTGCTGATGTATGTAAAACTGAAATAACTGCTGCTGACACAGTGGTTACTGTAGCTAGGTTAGAGTTTTGATATCAAGATTAGTATGGACCTAATTGCCATTTGTGTATTTCAGTGATTGTCTGGAGTGGGCAGGAATGATTAGGTAGCCTTTGCTAGCATTTCCTAATCATACATCATAAAAAAAACGGATTCTAGGTATATCATTATTCAAAAGGGACAAATCTCCCAGTGGTGTAGCCTCGGTGAGATCCCCTTGTTTATACCCTGGGATCCACTGTGGCATCCTTGGCTGGATCTAATAAAATCTGCTTCAGCCTATGCACTGTTAAGTCAATTCCTTGCGATGTATAATGTACGTAACCATATGATTAAGGGTACCGATTATGATTTAAAGAGTGGCAGTTGCAGCCCGTTAAGAATAATACTGAAATATTCAGAAATTCCCAAGAACAACCATGAAAACGTAATGGAGTAATGGAGATTGGAGGATAACCAGACTAAATAGAAGAGGTTAACCCTGTTTTCTTGATTATTTCTTTAGGAGCTTTTGCACTGAATGAAAGGCTTCTTTTACCGGCTACAGCTAGCTACTGATTTTCATGCATTGCATGACGTCACAATTGACAAATGTATCAGACACTGCCACTGGGATGCATTTGGTCATCATGACGTTATGGACTGCAGCAGATAATAGGAGCTGAATTATGTTATTGAGCATATTAGAATATTCAAAACACAAAGACCTTCAGCCAGATGTTATCACTAAAGTACACTGGCCTTTCCTTTAAGAATAATCAGTTAATAGCATACGAAGAGATATTTAACCCATTTAACTCTACCAGTAAGTGCAATATAAGATATTTTGCATGATTCAATTATGTACTATGTATTTCATGCTGCAATTTTTTAGGTACATTAAGCAACAGACCTACCTTAGATTAGTGTAAGACTATGTATTGTGATATCCTATTTCTTCAATACATTTCAAACAAAACCAGATTAATTAAGTTGGATTTAATATGAATGTATAAATACTTTTAAATCTAAGGACATTGTGGGGGTTTGGATTGTCAAGTCACCTGTTGTGTCGGAAGAAGATTCTTTGGTATAATATAGTCGGTGATGCTTCAGATGAGGTTACATAATTAGGCATGTACTTTAATGCGTTTGTGAACCATCATAATTGTCAATTCCTCAATGCATATGCTATAATTTGAATGTGCACTAAATGGTCTATAATTTAAGACATGGTCAATGCTAATCAGAATATGATTATACAAGAGAAGTGTCACCCCCCAGCAAATTGTCGTGAGTCCTTGTCAACCTGTGTGAAGTGGCTCACACATGTCGCTAGATGGAACACGACTTTGTTATAGCACAAGATCACCAGGAATAGCAATTGCTATGCCACGTAAGTCTAACACACAGTGGCGAAAGATGACGGAATGAGTTATCACTCAAAAAGGAGTCACCCTTGATGACCAATCATGGCGACAGATGACGACAATTTGCTGGGCCTATTCTTAGACACCCTGAATGACGACGTCGACTTTATTCTGGCTGTTCCCTCTTTGGCGCCATTATCAGTGGCATTATGTGTAGCCAAAAGACATCAATGGGCAGACATAATGTCCTTGGTAAATCTAATGGTTCATATAAGCATTGGTGTTGGTGTTGAACCAATCCATTATAATGAATTATACATGTACCTGATATATTAGTGTAGGTCGACTCATGAACCATTTGCCATTTATTTACGAAGAGTTCAATTGTCCCCATCACTATTGCTATAGATGGCTGAGATATCTGTATACCCTTTACAATGTATATATGCTTTCACGTATCATGGAAGTCATGTATTATGTACGTTCATTTTACTGTATGAGGTGATTTGCCAATAGGTAGGCCTAGCCTACAAAAAGAAGAATATCTATCTCTGTTTAATACAATAGGATATTTGTGAGAAACCTATGAACCTCTCCGAGGATCATTGTATGCCAAACAATACAAAGCCATATTTTCTTTCACAGACACACAGTAGAGCTGTATCCCATCTACAATGTCACCTGAAATACCAGCCACCCTTTGCCTTATACCTTTCCTGGCCTTCTTGGTGTTTGTACTCTACTTGCTCCTTGATGGAAAGCACCGCCATCTTCTCACTGTTCAGCTGGCCACAAGCATCATCTTTGGCCATGTACCTCTTGCCTTCTTCAATCATCCTGCAAGTATCTACCTCTACCTCCGCAAACGTCCACTCAGCAATGCCACCTGTTGGCTGATGTCTGTGATTGCATGTGTCACTGAAACAATTATACCTTTGACACTACTGATGTTCACTTTTGAAAGGCTAATGTACATTAGGAACCTAACTGGACATGCACATAGGATTACTAGAGAACGAGCGTTCATTCTCATAGTATTTCCATGGGTGATGAGTTCAGGAATAGCTATTATAGATGTTGGAATGTTGTCATTCTCAGTTATTGTGGCACAGACATATGAAAACATCTCCTATTTCTATTGCTATACCAGTTACAAACACAGTGAAATCCTCTGGGCGAATTTGATCCTGCGAAACATAATTGGTACATTAATTCCTGCGCTGATAAGCCTTCTCATCGCTGTAACAGTGCTTGTCATGTGGTGTTGCTACAAGCATAAAATGTCCCGCGGTACAGACTTTTCATCAATGGGCGAGGAGATTGAGGCAACTGTTCGCAACTCTGTCATTGCAGTAGCAGTTCTGAACGGGCTCTACTTTCCCATTCCCATTACTGAAATGGCAATAGGTCGCTACACTAGGCTTAGGTTTGCCTTCCTAAGTGTGTTTGGTGTAATAGAAGGCACACTGTGGATTTGCACCCTTGTGGCAGTGCGTGAAAAGTTTGTTTCATTGTTCAGGAGATGCTGTCCTGCAAAGTTCAGGGACGATACTAATAATGGTCAAGACGCCTTATAATGTGCAACCCTGAACACTGTCAAGGGGACCGAGGGTCAGGTGTAATAATTTTCCCCTGCCTTCACTCTCACTCCCAGACATTCCCAATGGAATAGCAAATGAATGGGGAGGTATTCAGGCGGGAATGGCAGAAGGAAAAAGTCCGAGACAGATGGCCAGGGATTTACCTTTGAATGTGGGGAACATCAGGGCTGTAATGGTTTCAGTCATTCAGGTAATCAAATATCTCTTGCATCTCGAAGCATTGTGGTAAGCATGAATGTTTATAATGCTAGAAAATGTGTTACACAACTTTTTAATACGTCAATGGAGTTCCCTCTCATTCATTGCTAAAGCATTGACTGCAATAAGATGAAGACCGTGGTGATGCATTCAACCTGTATGAGGACACACACAGGATGTTAGAAATTCTTCTCAAATTAAAGAGTCTTGTGGATACCATGTATACTCGCGATTGTAGGATGAGCAGTTTTGATTGCAACTATTACATGTTTCTATAAACACAAGGGCCTTAGGAAGTGGCGATCACTCAACAAGGTGGGGAGTTGAATATTGACATAACCCTTTCCTTACCAAGGTAATACAAACACTGTGGCGATCGTAATATTGATTAATGTGGGCGCTATGCAGAATGGTCAATTCTCAATCTGAATGAATATCTTCCTAGAAGCTTATGTAACATCCTGATAAGGCAACCTTGGTATGGTAAATGATGCATTGTATATTTATAAATAAACGGTTGTTACGAAAGAAGTAACCTTTCTACAATAGCCTCTTTTATAGACCTGCGTAAAGCTTTTGACACCGTAGACCACTCTATCCTTCTCACTAAGATCAACCATTATGGAATAAGATCTGATAATTATCATTGGTTTGAAAATTATCTCACAGGGAGAAAACAAATTACTATAGCAAATGGTGTACAATCTGCGAGGGAAAGGGTGGTCTGTGGGGTACCCCAGGGATCAATTTTAGGTCCTCTGCTCTTTCTTTTATACATTAATGATGTAACAAATTGTATTAAAAATTGTAAAATCAAGCTCTACGCAGACGATACTGTAATATACTCATCTCACAATAATTTTAACATCGCCAAAAGGGAACTACAGAATGACCTTGAAATCTATCACACATGGTGTATCCAGAATAAGCTTTCTATTAATATAGCAAAAACAAAAGTAATGATATTCTCATCAAGTTCGAAAAAATTGAATACCCTAACAGCTAATATAACTCTGAATGACCAATTACTCCAGGTTGTACCTAGTTATAAATATCTCGGTGTTACTCTTGACCCATTATTGCATTATAACCAACACCTGAATATTCAAGCTAAGACGATTACCCATAAGTTATATAAACTGTGCTTACTACGCAAATATCTTGATGTAAAATTAGCACTAAGAATTTACAAAACTACTATTCTACCTTATATGGAATATGCAGACATCTGTTTTATGAGTACCTATGACAAATACTTGGATCCTCTCCAGTATTTCCTGAATAGATGTATCAAAATCTGCCTCCAAGTACCACGCCTTACCAGTACAAATCTTATACATAATATTAATAAGATAAATTTTCTATGTGATAGACGTTACATCCACCTTGTGAATTACATGTATACCAGGTCTCGTGACAATTATTTCTTAGATACCAGACCCATAAGAACCAGACTACATGATGCACCCACTTTATCTGTTATAACCCCAAACTGTTTAATGTATGCTAGGAGTGTAGAATATCTAGGTGCTATAAGCTGGAATGCTCTGACACCGGGTAGGAGAAATGCCCCTAGTCTGGAACAGTTCAAAACTGAGTCCAAAGACTACTTGGCAGGACTCTTCCCCTATGTCAGACCATAGCGCAATAGTTAATTAAAATATATTCAAAACCTATTATTATGCTAAGCGATGCTACCCTATGATCCTGTACAAATAATGATCCTGTGTATTTCATTTTCTATTCTGTTTGATTTCTTCCGATACATATTCTCAATACATAAGTTTCCAAATATCCCTTCCCCCCTTCTCATTCTTCTTCTTATAACTTAATATAATGTGTCAACTGTATTGCAAACCATTGAACAAAAAAAGGTAGAACCAGAAGAATCAACCCTTACAGAGAACATTGTGGGGATGAGGTTCTTTTCCTTCATTGTTATCTCGATGTAATATATACCTTTCCTTATACTATGATATTGGTATTGATTGGCCTTGATTACCTCATTGACATATGCTATGTTTTCCGGAGAACTCTGATATAAGCGATTATGTACCTATTAATGTACTTTACGCCTATGAAACAAATATATATTACCGGTAACATAAGCAGGTAAACATATCTTATCAATGTACCAATCAACCAAATGATTCACTGAAAATGTATAGAAACTTTGGGATAATAAAGTAAATTCAAACCAAAAAAAAACCTTGCTTTTGTATGTTTCCTTTACGTTCTTTGAAATTCTCTCACTGTTACAGTAAACCTTAATCACTGGACTGGGATTAGAAAGCATAAACATTGTATGTTAGGAAAGGACTTGTAATGAGGATGGACATTAGTATGGATCTTACCATGTCAAATCACATGCGATGTAAATACCTAGGATCTAGAGTCCCAAGTGCTAACCATTACACCATGGAACCTTAACCGATACTGTGGGTACGTGTTAGAACATCAACTGAATGGCAATATGCTACTACTATGACAGAATAATCAATCATAGATAGGCAAGGTAATTTCACTTTGAAAGTTAGACCAGTCAATGTAGTCTAGTGGTTAAGGCCCGGAACTAGAAATCTAGACCACACAGGTTCAAGCCCCTGTTGTGATTTTATATTTATTTCCAGTTAGCCACTGTCGTTTTTGCCACAAATTCTAAACAATAATATATTGTAATGAACATCCCCTGAATGCCAACAAGAAAAAGGGGGCTTTAGAGAGCCATTTAACAGAGACCCATTTTACCTTGATTGTGTGTGTTAAAAATGTTTTCCCCATGGTAATGGTAAAACACCCATATTCTATGCTATTGTCTAGTGACTTTCTGCTTGTTAATGACAACAACAGAGCCAGGCATTTTGCTCTTTTTTGCTATCCCCAGACTCCCTGTAAGTAGACCTGTGTATGGACTGTGAATCAAAATTAGAAGTTTTAATGAGGTCTTCCTTCACAAAATACACAGCATAGACTTTTGGCCCAAACAGACACAGAGAGATAACAGCTCCATTCAGTATCAGGGCCAGAGCCAGGAGGGCAGCGCGATGGTATGCATAAAAGGTGATAAAGTAGGTGGGCAGGAAGGCTAACCACACCACTAAGGTAGTAGTGACAGAAATGAAGATGTGCCATGACTCGTTGAAGTTGTCTGGGAGATGGCGAGTGAGGTACCCAAAGATGGCAGTGAGCAGGACGAAGAGCAGGTTGAAGGCTAGCGGTCCCAACACAGTAAGACGTGAGCTGCTCTGACATGACAACTCCACGAACCTCACCCTGCGGACAGGCATGGTGAGGGAGGCATCAGGAGGGTACAGGAGGCACAAGGTCACCGTCACCCCTACCTGGCAAATAAAAAAGACCCCTTTAAATTTTATACTAAACTTTGTTTATTGTTTTTCTCTTTGTGACATATGAAAATCGTAACATTGTTGAGAGACCTCCTTTTTTGTCGCAAATAAAATTTATTTAAACTCAAACTCAATTGTTCAGTCAAGTGTCGCGCGCTGCTTCTATGTATATGTTCTCTTGCAATGTAACTCACCAATGCAGTACCGGCTTCCTAGGACTGCATTGGTACATGATACTAAACATGTAGTAAAATTGATATTGGACTAGTATTCTTATCATCATCTCTATTAGTTTTGGTAGCACCAGAGGCCGTCTTCTACACAGTTTGAGCGCAATATTCTAAGCAGTCTGGACATTGATATTGTTGGTAGAAATTAAGAAATTCCAAAGATATATGTTCAAGATAGAAATTCAAAAAGACATTCAGAAAACAACTTAGATTGCAGATTTTCAATTAAGGAAATTCGATGGAATTTTCCCCTCTACATTAATGTAGTCATATAAAAAAACCTTTGGTTATGAAAGTGCTTACCTGAACAAACATGATGGTCAGCAGAAGTATCAGCAGTGAACTGGTATCTCCAAAGCGTACCTTCTGTCTGCATTTTTCAGCAGCTCGAAATATTTGATAAACTCGTAATGTCTTCAGAAACAAAGGGACAAAGATGAAGCTGCAAGTGAAATGGAAGCCGAAATAGCTGATATAGCACGTCCATGTTGTAGGCTTCTTGAGATAAGTAAGGACTATGATATATCCCATTACGAGACCTGTCAATATAGGAGCCATCAGTTCCCTGCTGGAGCCCTTGATGATCTTTTTATCCCTTTTGACTGTGAAAACTATTGCAACCACAGCACTGATCAGGAAAGCTATGCTGTTGATAGAAACCAAACCAATTGCCATGGAGTCTGTCCAGAGAAGGTAGTTAGGTTGGATGGGTAGGCAGACGGTAAAGTTTTCCTGGTCTGGCCAGGTTGTGTCTTCACAGAAACTGCAGTCTTTTCCATTGGGGTTAACCACTTGGTCTTCCAAGCAAGGATGGCATTCCCAGCAGCAGGCTAATTCACCTTGGATTAGAAATTCCCCTGGACTACAGGGTTTTGCACATAAAGATTCTGGTACATTAGCAACCTCCAAGACTGTACCGTTGATCCTTTCAAACCATATGAGATCTGTATGATTCATGTCTAGTGTTCGGGATTCATAATCCCAGAGCCCAACACCTTGAAAAACATACCTATCTGTGGTATTGATATAACTATGCATCATCACCATGTATTTACTGCCCTTGAGGTCTCCATTCTCGTCAAATTTTACCATCGTTGAATAACCAAGGTATTCGACTTTGCGTATGTTTCTCTGAAGAGATTCCCCTTTAATACAAGATGCAAGCATTGTTTTATTGACCAAAGCCCCCAGGCATGATTCATTGATGGTAGCATTAAGAGCAAGTGCGAAGGTTTTTACACAATCCATCACCCTCACAGGCCAGTTGGTGAATTTGAAATTAGAGAAGTCTGTCACATTTGTGTACCTCCCACACCAGTTTGTATCATTCTGTCCTACCTCCCAGGTGCATCCCACACCTTCTGGAGTATATTGGCCATACCACTTGCTTCCAGTGGCGTTGTTCCATGGACTTAAACTTCTATAATACCTCTCAAAACCACGGTCTCCCCAGTTATTACTTATAAATGGTCCCCCAGGTATGGTCAAACTCAGTATATTGAGAGCCAGGTGTTCCAGTCCACTCATTGCATATGCACCAAAACCTTCGCTGGCCACAAATATAAACTCCCCATGGACGTTAGCCCTTCCCACAGCATACATAAACTTCCTAGCATAGGCAGACTCCACAAACAAAACCACAACCCTGGCACGATAGTTTTTGACAAGCTGTTGGATGACATGGTCATAATCAGCATCCAAGAAGTCACCTCTAAGCTCAGTTAAGTATGCCACACATATGCCAGCATCCCTAGCCCCCTCCATGACTGTCTTAATACCCATGGACCCATAGCTCCCTTGGCTGTACAAGGCTGATATGTAGCTCCAATTGAAGTGTACGATGAGATCAACGATGGCTTTGGCTTGGAAGTGATCAGTGGGTACAACACGGGAGAAGTATGGATAGCGGTCCTCGTTGGTGAGTTGGTCACTTGTGGCTATCCAGCTGATGTGTGGGATGTGGTAGAAACTGAGGAGTGGACTGGCAGCTACTGAGAATGTACTGGAGTAGGGTCCGACCACTCCTACCACCTCATACTGCCTGCCACCTGCAATATAGAGATATTGCCTACTACATATATAACATTTAAGGTGCTTCTGTGATTCATTGCCAGGGCCCTAGAACAGGTTCCTTTTGCATGAATTCCTTTCTCTCTAGAATAACCAATCCAATATGATAAGGGATTGTATGAAAAAGATAAGGGTGTGTATATAAGATAAGAACAGAAAAAGGAAAGAAAGAAAAAAGAGGACTTATTTGTTAGGGTAATAGGGTATGAAATCATCACACATGTTATTTGACATTTGACAGATCAGCCTAAATGTCTTATTAGACATATATCGTTTATAATTCAATTATCGCCTACCCTGAGTAACCTGAACATTACGGGTTTCCTGTTCCTGCATGTCAACACATGCTTCATCTCTCCACTCCATGTTGACTGGCAGGAACTGGGTGCTGCGAGCCAACGCAATTTTCTCCGTCTGGCAATCATTGACAATGGCATACCCCAGGCTTATATTTGCCAAGAGGTCTGGATCGTTATTGACTTGGTCGATCATGTAGATCATGGCCTGTACACCCTGTATAGCAATCGATGAGATCTGACCCCCACAGAGCTCCCCTGGGGCCCTTCTGTTAAGGGGGAAGATGCCACCCAGGAGGAGGTCCCCAGGGACGTACATGTCGTCTGATGGTATACCCATGCCCTGGAAGACTCCCACCCCAGAGGCAGATCTCCAGGTGAGATGAAGGAGGAGGTATGGTACGAGATGTCCCGAATAATGCCACATGGTGAGACCCTGTTGTGTCAGTGCCTGAAAGGGATGATATTACCATAATACGATATATCAGGCTATGCATATACGCAAGGAAACGCTCCTTATAGAACCAACGTCAGGTGGTCATTCCTTAAAGCACTACGATCGCACACAGCACTACGACTTGAAATCCCAATGCTATTCCTATGGGAATTTTGGTACGATTTGGAGGGTGCAGTCGTAGTCTGTTAAGAAATGGCCTCCAGTTGTGCACCTCATGCACGAGAGTATAAGGCTATAGAGCAGTATAAAAGCCACAGGAATTTGATCAGAGATGCGCCTTATATGTTGAGCTTCAGCTACAGATGCGCCTTGTGAGTGTTGTGCGTCCTATACACGAGGCGTTTACCATAATTAAAGAAGCATTCAGTTGGTACAGATTCAACGGTTCCATAGATAAATGTGACTTACTCTGGGTGAATTGGAAAAAAAAACAAGTTTGAAGTAGGCCTAGCACTTGAATTATTGTCTTATATCACAAAGTAGGACAAATAAAACTATGAAGAAGTGACAAAAATCATGTCACAGTTGAAAATTAAACCGCAATATTACTATTACAAGATACAACATAACTCTAAGTATCCTGTAATAGTTACAAGATACTGATAGATTAAAATCACCGCAATGCACCTTATATGTATACGCTGGTTATTATAGTATTCTATAACAGTATCCAAGGTCATTACCGTAATAAGTATATGTATTGATGTTAGGTGTTGTTGAGAAGGCAAAGTATGGTCTGATTATGATATCTGTTTTCATATTTTCATAGTGGAAGGTGTTATCACAAGCAACGTAAAGCACGCCATATCACCAGATGTTTTCTGGATCAATTTCCCATGTTTGGAAAATAGAACTAAATAGTTGTTATGTATAGTGAATATCTAAAGCTAAACAAGATGGGAATGTACAAGAAGGTGAACTTTTATGCTTGACATTTAGCTCTTGTGAATCCACAGTATTTTTTAGGAAAAATCCTCCGCACATTTAAAGCCAGAAACACCTAATTTCAAAAAGATTACCTGTGGCATAATTTTTCAAATGGCAGATCCCATTAGATGATTTATTGGTTTTAATTAATGAACAGTATAGATATTGGTAGAACCTTACCTGTTGTGACTGTGTGGTCAGTGCTTGTTAGAGAGCCTGGTGTTATAGATATTGTGACTGGCTTTGTGCTTTGCTTGCCTGGGTCTGACTGATTGCTGGCTGGTCACACAAAGTGCACGAGGATAAGTTATGGGCGGCCATTTAGACCAAACTCCACATCTCTTTCCTATTATATCTAATTGGTATTGTATGGTTTCTATGGTTGCCGGTAGTACCATTCTTGTAATAGACAATATAGATGTATGTTTTGTCTTTTTCTTTTTGTTTTAAAAGAAGGAAATAATAAGCATTGAATTGTGAAAGAGCCGTTTTATAGATTGTACACATCGATTATTATATGTCGACAATAATACATACAGAGAGTTGACAGTAATACATTCAGAGAACAATCACATCAATGAAAAGGGGGGGAAACAAAATAGAAGTTACAACATTAACAACTCAACAGTATTATGATCAGCCGTATTAGTAACATTATTATGTAGGTCTCAAAGATCTACATGTATTGAACACTCACAATGCTTATAATCTCTCAGTTTTTATAAACAACCTCTTGGGTACTGATAGAGAATGTGTCAAGACTTGCAGTGCTGACTGGTACCATCAAGGTGGTTTTACAGAGTGGTTATCTCATACAGTGGGCTCTTCTCATTTATAAAATGGCTGTGGGGTGTTTCAGAAGCAGGTAATGTTTACAACCCGAGATATGATAGCAGTTTTAATAGTGATTGTAGGCTTATAACTGCATGTGTTTCTAAGGCATTACCATTATCTTACTGTGTCTATAACTATATGACTGGCGAGAGATGATAATGGTTGCAGTTGTAAGTTTAGAATCTAACAGTTTTAGAAACAGATATTTAATGTTCATTATCATGTCCGGCTTCTGAAACACCCCACTTGTAGTGCACTGCTGCACTATAGAAGTGACCTTGAGTGCACTATAGCATTGTAGTGCACACCTGAGGAAGGTCACGATAACTGTTAACAGGTTGAGGACCATTAATGGGTCTTGAAATGCAATGATTGCTGATCAATTGTTTGGAAGGTAGTGTAGAAGGGTTTATAAAGAAAATAGACAATCTTGATACATGTATAACCTTTTACTGATACCACAATACTTTTGTCATCCCTGGAGATTTTATATATTTTTGTGGTAGAACATTGCCTCATCTCTTTTTCAATAACTTACATTTTAGCTTTCCTAAGGAGCTCAACACGAATCATGTCCTGTGAGTGCCGTACTAGATTGAGGCAACAGCATAGATAGCTATTCTGCAGAGTTTGCAGATATTTTTTGTGTTTCTTTGGCATCCCACCAAGAACTATGCTGCCATATCAGTATTACTCGTATGCCTAATGGTAACTGCTCATTAATTACAGAATCGTGGGTTGTCAAGACTGCATGACCGATACACGGCAGAGAGATGTCAACATAGATCATTTATACTGTAAACGTAGACTAATGTTATGTGTCCTATGTCATAGCAACTGATCCGATCGGTTATGCAGGTTTTGCTCCTTTAATTGGAGAAGGTGCTTCTGTATGCAGGCAAGATATTACATATAAACTGGCTAAAGTAAAGCTTGCTTTCAACAAACACTTTTGAGAAGTGGTATTTTTACGATTTCTATACAAATCCAACTTGTTCTGATAAATTTCAGTTATAAGTAACTTCCTAGGCCTAAAATAGGTGGTGTGTTTTAATACAAACTTAACTGCATGCGGCCCGTTTCAAATAGGTAAACTTGCAGAGCTAGCCGGCTTCCTTTCGACTAACGAATCTAATATTTACGGATTAAGGTCTCCCTAATCGGCAAATATTTCTTCTACATATTTGCTATATTTATCCAGTAGAGATAATTTTTGAAACATTTCAAATTTAGCTTGACTGAAGCGGAACCTCATCAAAGGCATAGTTACTGTGGTTTTTTTTTCTATATGGGGTAGAAATCTCAAAACAGACCGACCATTGGTCGATTAATGTCTACACCATTTAATCAGGGGAATAGATAAGTATTCTATTCTACCAATCAGCTTAGAGAATAGTTTAACCTATCGGGGCTATTAACAAGGAAGAAAATCCTGCATCCCAATCAATATAAAAGTCTTTAAATTTTAGGTGTGCCCCTATATGATACTTGAGTTGTATTCCATTTGTGTGGCCCTACATGATCCTTAAGTTGTATTCCATTTGCATACAACTGGAAATCCATCGAAACCATCGATCGAGAAGTGACAAAACATTTTCTAATTTAGTGTCCAGAGGAGTTGATAATCAATGGTGTTTCAAAAACTGAGAGTGGGGTCGGAATAAACCTGGCATTGAATAACAGGCTTTTTACTTTGTTTAAATAGAATGCTCTTTTTCTAGTATTTCCTGGTCAAATTCTAACAACCAGAGCTGTGTTTTTTTATTGTGTTTTTTTTTCTTTTTGCATATTTTGGTCTCCTATGTGGCAGGTTGTTACGCCATGATCTGCATGATTAGCAGGTTTATGTCGAATCCCACATGGCGAAAAATGGCTCAAATATCTAAGCGATTCTGAATCTGTTGCGATTCTAGGACGCATCTCAAATTCGCAAGGATATAACTACAGAAGGGTGTATAGAACACAAGCAATCTTTTACGATTTTAGGCCAGAGAATATATAAGAAACAGATATTTAAACATGAATAAAGGCAAAAAACCCCAATCAGTACACAAAATATCTCAACAGTGTCCTTGTGTTCTATAACCCTACTGTAGTTGTATCCTTGCAAATTTGGGGTAGGTACCAAAATCGCCACAGATTCAAAATCGCAGGGGTATTTCAGCCCTTTCGACCGGATTCGACCTTTTTATTCTTTTATAGGAATCTAACACATGGGGTAAATATAGAGAACAGGGGTAAAATATCTATGTCAATGCCTAATGGACCAAACGCTGCTCATGTTTGGTCAGATGTTAGGAACAAAAGGAGATGTGACTGGGAATGGCGTGATATATTCAATGTCGACGTTTATGCAGTATAGAGGCGGGGGGGGGGGGGGGGTTACACAAAACTTAAAGGATTACTATAAAACTGTGATGTTACTCTTTGTGTGGGATAGAATTGAAATTAAATGACGGTAGAGTTTACATGTTTTATTGAACGCAGTCCTTTTTTCTGTTGGGTGTGGACCCCGGGGTGTGGATATAAGAATACATCAATGACGTCTGAGGTAAGGAAAATGTTAATCTGAAATAACGTGAAAGTGGATGGGTAGTGGTTTGCGTGAATGGTCTGATATACAAGTAAATTTTTGGAGAGGTAGTAAGACAAAGATAAGGGAGTGTTGATGTGAAATTAGACGACTTAGGAAGGGATGGATGAAATGATTAGAGTGTGTCGATGATGTGTTACTGGTAATGGCTTGGGAGTATTTAGGTTGGCTATTGATGGTGTTTGTTTTACATCAGAGCCCTGGGCATTTGCTCGTGTGCACCAGATAAATACTCAGGTAACCCTGGAAATCAATCACTGGTTGAATAAGGGAGTGATCATTTTATAACAACGGGTTGGGGGGCTGGTGGGTTTGAGGGGGGTTCAGAATTTTTTGACCCCTTGACCAGGGGGGTCAAAATAATTTCACCTGTTTTCAGCGTAAAACCTGTGTGTTACTATAGGTTAAAAGGGCTCGTCCGCACGCGATTTTAAATTTCGACTCATCAAGAGGGGGGTTGGAATTCTTTTCGCGCGTCCCACAAACCCACCAGCCCCCCGCCCACCCTGTTGTTAAAAAATGATCACTCCCTAAGACCCTGGTGACACCAAGGCAAAATGGCGGACAGAACATTTCAAGAGTTTAACACACGGCCTGTGAAGTTCATTCAGTATGTACAGTGCAGGACAAATCAAGGTCTACAAATTGAGCTCGGCTACCTCTATCCAATATTACTAACAACAGTATTAAGGTCACATGGACGTAAATGCTGCCCCCTCGTGAGTCATATGGTATTCAGGCCTGCACTGAAGGTGAGGTGGGTGCTGATTGGTTTAGAAATCATATGCAAGAAATATTGGTAAAATTATGAAAAAAATCACAAGTTCCTAAATGGAACAGTAGATGAGTTTTTTATATTATGCCAGGGTTTGGGGATTTTATCAGGTTTGCAAATGTTAATCTGGCCAATGGAGATTTTGTGGCCCAAATAGGATAGAAAATAGGGTAGAATGGCACTTGCTGTATATATCGTTCCCTTAGTTAAGATTTTCAGGATTGAGCTTATCATATATTCGAACACATTGTGTGTGAGAGATGGTTTAATCTTGCTACGGTCGAAAATATTCCCAACAAACATTACGGGGGGCTGTTTTTTTTGTGTTATGCTATATAGAAACATAGAGGAAATGGAATTAGTTCCACGTGACCTATAGGGTAGTCCATCTCGAGTTCCACACTCAACACTAGGTGGCTACAAGGCTCAAAAGGATGAAGCCGCATGCAGCACGGCCATTGGCAGCATGAGAGATTGCTCCAAGTAGACAAGCACCTGATCATTAGTAGGCTACCTGAGGTCAACAATAGAACTGACCGATCAGGAGCCAGGACTTGAACAGCAGCTTTATACTGGAAGGACGACCAGACTTTGCTATTTTAAATGAAGGCCTTCTCTACCTCAGGTAGACAACAATATCCTTGCCTACCTCAGGTAGACAAGAAGGCCCTTCTGTACCTCAGTTAGACAACAATACCCTTCTCTACCTCAAGTAGACAAGGGGACCCTTCTCTACCTCAAGTAGACAATGATACCCTTTTCTACCTCAAGTAGATAACAATACCCTTCTCTACCTCAAGTAGATAACAATACCCTTCCCTACCTCAAGTAGACAACGAGACCCTTGTCTACCTCAAGTAGACCCTTCTCTACCTCAAGTAGATAACAATACCCTTCTCTACCTCAAGTAGACAACGAGACAAAGTGATCCAGGTGATTTTTGACTAACATAATGCTTGTCTACCTCAGGTACATTATGGGCACCTTGTCTACCTCAGGTACATTATGGACACCTTGTCTACCTCAGGTACACTATGGACTCCTTGTCTACTTGAGGTACACAATGGACTCGTGCAAGCTTGAGGTGATTCCTTGTCTACCTGGGGTAATTAAGGCATTCCTTATCTACATAGGGTAGGGAAGGCATTCCTTATCTACCTGGGGTAATGAAGGCGTTCCTTGTCTACCTAGTGTAGGGAAGGCGTTCATTGTCTACCTGGGGTAGAGAAGAGGTTCCTAGTCTACTTCAGGTAAAGACATTGACTGGTCCTCTCCAATATGAAGCAGGCCACAAATGTGTTTTAGGGGCGAATAACTCACATTTACATGATTTTGCAACTTAGAGGATGCAAGATAGGATCAATACAGCATCTAATCCTGCATAGAACAATAGAAAATCGTTTATTTATTCCCTGGATCGATGTCGAAAGCATCCACCATCTTGTCAACAGCAGATGTATCTGTTGTCATGGTGCTTGCCTCTGGTCGGTCCGTTCTCTTATCTACCTCAGGTAGCCTACTAATGAGCTATGGCTTGTCTACTTGAAGTAATGTCTCAGTCTGCCAACGGCCGTGCTGCAACTCGCATCCTGTCCCATAAGTTCCTATGATATTTCCACCAACTTTACATGATGATACCACTAAATATTGAATAGATATTACTACTGTTAATCATTTTCCAGTAACTTAAACATACCCGTTAATGAAATTTAATATTTTGAAAACAGACAAGTGAGAGAATATACTATGCAGGTCTTCCCAAACTGAGGCCTCCCCCATATGATCAGTGCACCCACAGGTCACTTTCTCCCTATGACTGATACCGCCCATACCCTTCCAGTGACCCAGCCTGCACCCTGTTCCCTCCAGGGAGTGGTGGAGGGCGTCCTCCTTCTACTCCAGGGTGGTGGTTTGCCGTGGTCCATGCTCCATCCCGTTGCTACATTTCTTATTTTACTAGGTCTATTCCAAGATATTTGCGTGGTACTGCTGTGATAAGTAGAGAACTCGGCATTACAGTTAACGTCAGAACTGATAACACCACTGCCTTAGCCTACATACGAAAGATGGGTGGGGTGAACTGAAGTCAATAGAGTGTGATGAGATGACAAAAGAAATCTGGGAATGGTGTAAGGAGAGAGATATGTGGCTACTTTTAGCCCCCATTCCAGGAGTCGAGAACGTGTTTAATAGCAGATTTCATATCCTGTCACTTCTCAGATGACATTGAATGGGAGCTAAACGCAAAAATCTTTGCTAAACTATGTTCCAGGTGAGTTACCCCAGACATAGACCTGTTTGCATCCCGTACTAACAACAAATTAGTTTGTGTCCGAAGTCTTTGCAGTTTTGATGCCAAACTTGGTTGTGTTTATGCCTGATTTAGCCAGCGTGGACATGACCCAACGAGAGAGGCTCTGTCGAGTAATGGCCTCATAAGGGGAGATGAAGCTAGATATGACACTGCCAGGAATATATGTACATGTATCTAAGACGGTACTAAGCATTACACGTGAATGTCAGCATTGCATTATGGATATTTTCGAGGTGGAATTAGGTTAGACTGGATGTAAGCATTGAACTGCATGTTCGTTTTCAGTTCTGTCAGTAGTAGTATATTTTTGTATGTCACTGTGCTTTTATGAGTCTTGAGACCATTGTGGATCCGGTTATACTAATAAATACGGTCCTAATCACACAAGGACACCACATTTAATGACACATGTGTGATAGATAATCTAGAAATCCAACCACTTGGAGGGATTTTTATACATGTATGTAAAAGAATGACCCCCTACCTAATCCCATGTTACTGCTGCGCCATCTGTGTATAAGAGAAGAACTGGGTGCCCCATGGGCAGGACGCACTTTCGCATCCTGGTTTATGCCCCAAGGGCATCTCACGCGCGCCACCCGCGCCAACATACGCGTCACTGTAGCTTGGCGTGCCGCAGTGCACCTATCTTGACCCCTGCGCTGCACCCCAAAGAGTCCACAAACTTGGACGCTGTATCTAAGCCACGTTTTTATATCCACCTCATATAACAAACATATCTACCTTCTATAGTTGTTTTTTTTTTCGTTCTCTATCTTTCGTAGTCTTCAAAATATAGCCTTTTCTTCTTCGATTCACTCCTGTCTCTCACGTTTATTTCTGCACACTGCTGAGCTCTATTTTTGGAGCATATCACACTGCACTTCTTTCTCTCAACAAGTAAAGCCACAGAAAGGTCAAGGCCACTTGTATTTTAAACTTTGCTTCTGAGTAATCCAGTAGTCTCAAGCCTCTACAAACAAGGATCTATGAAGAAGGTAAGTTCTGTCACATTTCAGTTATGTGCATCGACAGTTGTTCTTCTATGTACAAGCCTTTAGTATAGCTGACAGTCCTCTAAATAAGCATATTTTCGCATTAGGCTGTCACTGCCAGTAGCTAGCATTTTCAACTCACAGTCGTGCGTCAGTGACAAAACGGGTCACGATCGCCGAGTGCCGATTTTCGCCGGTTTTTTGCTCAAAACAGGGTCTTATCTTTTGATTTCAGGGCTCAAATTACATCTATGGATTCGTTAGAATGTCCTCTATCTACCCTGTTAGTGAGAAGTATGAGGGTTGATTACTGTGTGATGTACGACCTGAAATGTGCGGGAAGGTTGGGGAGTCTAGTATTTTGCAGTGTGGGGGTTTCCTACGGAGCCCCTAAAAGGACATCCGTTTTCTACACTTTTTTTTCTCTAGTTTGTTTCCGCAACTTTTATTTTCGTTTCCACAAGTTTTATTTTCGTTTCCGCAACTTTTTATTTTTGTTTCTGCAAGTTTTATTTTCGTTTCCGCAAGTTTTATTTTCGTTTCTGCAAGTTATATTATGTTTCCGCAAGTAAACATTTTGTTGACGCAACTTTATGTTTTGTTTCCACAACTTAACATTCACAATTGATTGACTATGCACTAGTATGCACAAAGAAAAACTATTAAGTTGTGGAGACAAAAGTATAAGTTGCGAAAACGAAAATTAAAGTTGCGAAAACAAAAATAAAATTTGCGGAAACGGAAATACAGTAAAATTCCGTTATAACAAACTCATTGGGAAAGCCAAAAAAAATTCGTTATAAACGAATTTCGTTGTATCCAAACAAGGCAATTTAGACAACATTAATGGGGTAACAGAATGCCTACCAATTAACTCCTGACGTCCTATTTCAAAATGAGTAGACAATACAGGAATTATCAAAAGAATTTGTCCATGATTTCCAACATTTAGTGCAATGTAAAACCAAACAGAATAAAAAGTTCTGTAAAAGTGTAAATTGTACAAATTATACATAAATGTAGTCGACTTTAGTTGCATTGGACAGAGAAATTTCTTGAAATAACATGGGACATGGGGAACTGCTATCCATCCCCCCACCCATCCTATGTTTCCTTAGATCTCTAAACCCCCCCCCCCCACTCCATCGGTCCCCCATACCCACCCTATTACTACTCAGGGGGGGGGGGCACCCAGGGCCGGTTGTGAAGTCCTGACACAGGTCCCGCCATGCCTGTGATGTTAACAGCCCCCCCCCGTCTACACTTACATAGAGGGAGCCAGGGGCCGGGTGTGAAGTCCTGACATAGGTTCTGACATGCCTCTGTTTTTCCCCCCTACACTCACAAGGAGAGGACCAGGGCCCGGATGTGAAGTCCTGACAGAGGCCGTGGCATGCCTTTGTTGTTTGCCATATTTCATTGTAAAATTTCATTACCTTTTTCTCCGTAAAAAGTCATTGTACAGCAAGAAAAATTCGTTGTAAACGAATTTATATCAACTGGAATTCGTTATAAAGGTACTCTTTTAATAAAGAAATGTATGGGACTGAATTGGGAAAAGTGAATTTGTTTGTTATAAGCGAAAATTCGTTGTAACAGGATTCGATATAAAGGAATTTTACTGTACTACTTGCGGAAACAATAATACTACTTGCGGAAACGAAAATACTACTTGCGGAAACGAAAATACTTCTTGTGGAAACGAAAATACTTCTTGCGGAAACGAAAATACTTCTTGCGGAAACGAAAATACTTCTTGCGGAAACGAAAATACTTCTTGCGGAAACAAACTCTAGAAATAAATGTGTAGAAAACAGATGTCCTTTCCAGGGCTCCGTAGTTTCCACACCGTCTGCCGCTCAGGGAGCCAGACAGTTTGTGCTCCCCCCGGGGGGCCACTCCATATATATATTCTATAGTAACCATGTGTGTACATCACTGTTGACTTGGTACCCCTTATAGTGGGGCAATTTTCGAGAAATATATACCCCTTTTGGCGGGATACACCAGTGAAATCTCCCTTATTTTCTCTAGTTTTTAAAATTGCACCCCTTTGATGGGAACCCCTTTAAAAAAAATGGCAAAAAAGTATACCCCCAACTTACACCTCACTCTAAAATTGTGAAAAATTGGGACCCTTTCGAAGGGAAAATTTTCCACAAAACCAACCCCTTTTGCTGCAACTTTTAAGAATCTTCCAAGAGAATTCCTCCTTGAAACTGATACCCCTTTTAGCCCAAAATGTCCAAAAATAGGCCCCTTATAGAGGATCCTGCAGGATCCGTTCATAGTGCAAAAAAGCACCCCCTTTCCCTCTAGTTTTTGTACGCACATGGTTGCCATAATTCCAGCAGTGCTCCCCGATGTGCTCCCTGTCGGAACCAGTGGCCAGAAGTCACAGAGATGCATTTGATCTTGGGCTTCAGGGACCAAGGTCGTAAAGTGAAGCAAAAATAAGCGGGGGGGGGGGCATTTTCAGTTGTGCCAAATACCTTTGCTGCAGTTTGCAAGCGAAGCACAGCTGTAATATTCTTGTAGGGGGGTCTGGCACTCTGGTGGCATGGCCCCCAACAAAATTTTGAAGTTTAGAATGAAACTCTCACGCAATTGCCGTGATACTTACACATTTGGCCCCTTTCTCATGCGCTCATACATGTCTTATGCATTCTCACGCATTCCTGGCAACCTGAGCTTCCCAGTGGTGAAGGAATTTTTTGGATATTTTTGGAGTATTGCTGTCAAACATGTTGTGGGACGACGATTTATTATTTCCGCTGGCCATAGCTGTGACACTGACAGTCTCAATGCCAATTCTTATCTTCGCAAATATTATGGGCCTAACCCGTACATCCACCTGACACTCCCCGCCTAACCCGTACATCTATCGAACAGTCCCTGCCTTATATTTCCCTAGTCAAATCCTTGGACATAACAGATACATATCCCAGTCCACAAAAATCGTTGCAAAATGTTTAAGAGCGTTTCCCTATGACTGCTTATCAGGGCAAAACCATTTAAAACGTTAAAAATGTCTTTTTTTTTTACTATAAATAACGTTTTCTTTGTTGAGTGGGATGGTTTTTTTCGGTACCAAATTAAAGCTTACAACAAGGGCAATGCAATGGGATATATATATTACTCGATTAATTCTCACTTTTGATGATATAATTACACTATATATAAAAATGGGTTACTAGATCGCTGGTTAGATATTCACAATCTGTGACTGTTTTAGCCTAGGGTACTCGTGGGGTACCAGATGAAGCAAAATTCTCATGCTATGAACCAGTTAGGAAATTGCCAGCTAACTCGACCTGTTCTTTGTACATTCTAACTAATATATTTTCATAAATCGATTATAATTTACCAACTCAATTGGCCCTAATGTCCTGCTTTTCAAGTTCTATTTAGTTTAGATTTTGTTAAACTGTTTCATAGCCTCAAAAATCGTCTGACAAGTTGAAATGGCCGCCATCTTGGATCTCGATCAAAAGAATTCAGCACTTTTTCCCGCCAGATCGATAAAGGAAACATCTCAATTCTGGTTCATCTGCATTTTATACATCAATAGCTTTAATTTGATGTGTCATACATCGACATCAGATGTATAGTTCCAGAGATATATATAAACTCAAACCTCCGAGAGTATCAGTTGGGAGAGTGCAGACGCTTTTGGTGCAATATCACGTCACTAAGCAACGTCACATCACTTAGCAACGTCACGTCACTTAGCAACGTCAGTAGTCTTGAGAAACAAGCCACAGTTTCCTGTCAGAATGGGCCCCAGTTTGCCGTGATGATAGGTCCCAGTTTGCCATGATGATAGGCCACAGTTTGCCGTGAAGATAGGCCATGGGGACAGTTTGCTGTGAAAGAAAATAGTTTGCCCCCCCCTAGTGCCGAAGGCACTAGTTAATCTAAAAAATGCACTCTACTCTACTCCTTAGTTATAGGGGTATCATTTACCCGGAGAGTTATGGTGCACATAAAATTCATGTGACAGGTCACAGTTTTATGGTGTTTTAGTGTTGTCTGTGTTTGTGTTACCTCTAATTTGATGCTGACATACAAAACTTTCATGTTTTTCTTCTCATTTTTCATGAGATGGAGTTCCGGATGTCCTCTCGCGGGCGCCGTATTACACCAAAATCATACAATGACGACTCCCCACCATTGAAGTTGAGGAAGCGCATGGTAAATTCAATCTCCATCAATTATATTAACCTCAGGTCTCCATAATTTTGTCTTCAAATGTTCCTGCTGAATTTGAATAGAGTTTTGTTCAATCTTCTATTGATAATACCAGCAAATTCACGAAGGCTCCACTTCTTATACATTGAGACTTGACTGTAGTACCGGTACCTCACATATAAGGTGTCCCCCTAAATCACAAAGTCCAGTCATAGTTGTCTTTTGACATTTTAAAGCCTGCTAGTGCAGCATGCCCATTAGTCATCATAATATATGAATGTAGCCCAGGTGAGTTGCTCTCCAGGGTATAATGCTGACCCTACAAAGGTTGGAATGAGGCCCTAATAAAGTCATTGCATGCAGTCACTGCAATGCATGCCATCATATGACCCAAAATTCAAGAAAAATGTAAAAAAAGTCAATATTTAGGCATGTTTGGTATCAAATTAAAGCCCACAAGCTGGAAATAACCAACATTTTTATATTTTTTTAAGTTGGTTAAACCTTTGAACCATGTTTAATATCATTTTGGCGGTTTTCGGCATCCAGCAACTTAAAAAAAAATTCCGACCTACATACCCTAATTTTTTTGGGCTATGTTACCTGAACATAAGAATTTTTTTTTAGGCCTAAGTTAATCTCTGGGACTGTGCATTAGCGGCTCTTAAAGGGTTAAATACATCACTATATGTATATCCTGTTAAACAAAATAATTATCAAGTACTTTTTTTTTCTTTTTATAAAGACCGATGCTACTGTATATACAACCAAAGCAGTCATCCACCCAATGCCTAATGATACACCAGTACCCACTGTTTGGGTTACGAAAAAGAAGATCAGAGGCAATAAAAGAGCTGACACAGTAGCTGAAGCTGACAAAATTGTGGAGGCCAATAATGATGATGATGCAGAGTCCAAGAAGACTCAAACAGAGAAAAGCAAACAAAACGACAGAGGTCAGAGGCTTAAAGAAAAAGCCAACGGTTGTAAGTACCAACATTTTTACACTTTATTACCATTTGCTGGCACAATGAATGTTCAAGATTACTACAATACTACAAATTTTATCCAATTCTAAATTTAATTGATTTAAAGCCCTTTAAAGCAATCTGGGGGCATCGTCCTACTCCCTCTACATGTAAAGATATCTATTCATGCCCTGGGGGCATTGTCCTATCTCCTATTATATGTAGATATGTATGCATGCCCTGGGGGCATCGTCCCTACCACGAATGCCCTAGGGGCATTGTCCTACCTCCAGTACATGAAAATATATCTATGCATGCCCTTGGGGCAAAGTCCTTAGCAAGAATGCCCTGGGGGCATTCTCCTACCTCCTGTACATGTAAAGATAAATATGCAAGCCCTGGGGGCATAGTCCTTAGCGAGAATGCCCTGGAGGCATTGTCTTACCTCCTGTACATGTAAAGTTATCTATACAGGCCCCAGGGCATCGTCTTTTCTGTGAATGCCCTGGGGGCATTGTCCTACCTCTTGTAACATGCCCTGGGGGCATCATCCTTTCAGTGGTCCTACCTCCTGTACATATAGACATCTATTCCCGGGGGGCATCATCCTTTTCTTGAATGTCTGGGGAGCACTGTCCTACCTGTACATGCACACATTTTCAAGCACTTTGTTTCTTACACTCTAATTTCTGTTCAATGTAGTTGCTAAATCCGGAGTGCATCATTCTGACACAGCAAAGAAGCAACCTAAGGTGGCAACACTTCACCAGTTGCCTAAAACAGCCAACTCCCAACAACAGAAAGAAGATCAAAATGAGGAAGCAGATGATGATCAGGAAGGTGTCCAAGCTTTTAAGAAAAGGACACTCAAAGGGTGTAAGTACGCAATTTTTTATCACACTTGATTACCATTTCCTCTCAATATTGGATTGAATGTGCAAGACATTGTACAAATACTGCAATACCTCGTGTATACCCTATCCCCTTACAATGGGAAAGGGGGATGGGGGGGTGTTGGGGAAACTCTGAAATGGCCATAGGTCCTTAAATTTCGAACATCCATTGATTAGAACAGAAATTATGTCATTTGTATTTTTTGTATCAAGTCTAGGTCTGCCCTATATGTGGGGTGCACTTTATATGTCAGGTATTAAAGTATTACAAATAGAAGATTTTACCCAATTCTCAAATTGTTGAAAATGTTCATAGAATGCTTACTGAACACTGACATATCTTGCAAGTATATAAAAGCCAAAACTTTCTAATACTTAATTTAAAACCCTTTAATGCAATCTGTCACTGCCCCATCGATATTGTCCTTACGAGAATGCCCTGGGGGCACTGTCCTACCTCCTGTACATTTAAAGATATCTGTACCTGCCCTGGGGGCATCATCTTTTCTGTGAATGCCCTGGGGGCATTGTTCTGCTTCTTGTACATGTAAAGCTATCTATGTATGCCCCAGGGGCATCATCTTTTTTGTGAATGCCCTAGGGGTATTATCCTAAGTTCTGTTCATGTAAAAATATCTGTACATGCCCTGGGGGCATTGTCCTGTCCTTGTGTAGTGGTTCAAATGAATAACTCGAATGGTTCGAAGTGAAAACCAGACAAGGGATCTCGGGTTAGTGCAACTGGCACATGTTTATTTCGGTGTATGGTTCACATCTACCTCGATATAGGTTGCCTAATCAAATGTTAAGCTCGATGAAAAGTGGTCCATCACCATCGACAGGCAGAGCCAGACTAACGCCTTCCCCGGCCCCAGGTAGGAGCTGGAGCGAGGCGAACAGTGCTGCCACCACACCGCAGCGACCAGGGGTCGTAAGGACCTCTAGTGACTACCGGTGATGGGCGCACTGCTCGAAACACCCTCTCGAGGAAGACGCTCACACTATATCACGATCTATGAGCCCCTACACTTGAATGCCATTGTCCTACCTCCTGTACATGCACAGATTTTCAAGCACTTTGTTTCTAACACTCTAATTTCTATTGCGCAGTAAAGAAGAAACGTAAGGTGGCAACACTTCAGCAGGCGCCTGAAACAGCCAAGTCCCAAAACCAGAAAGATGATCAAATCGAGGAAGCAGATGAAGTTCAGGAAACTGTCAAAGCTGTTGTTCCGAAAAGTACCCTCAAAGGGTGTAAGTACCCAATTTTTTTATGACACTTGATTACCATTTCCTCTCACTATTGGATTGAATGTGCAAGACATTTTACAAATACTGCAATAACTCGTGTATACCCCATCCCCTTGCAATGGGAAAGGGGGACGGGGGGGGAGGGGTTGGGGAAACTCTGAAATGGCCATAGGTCTTTGAATTTTGAACATCCATTGATTAGAACAAAAATTATGTCATTTGTATTTTTTTGTATCATGTCTATACTGGATTTAAAACCCTTTGATGCAATCTGTGACTGCCCCATCGATATTGTCCTTACCGAGAATGCCCTGGGGGCACTGTCCTACCTCCTGTACATGTAAAGATATCTGTACATTCCCTGGGGGCATTGTCTTTTCTGTGAATGCCCTGGGGGCATTGTTCTGCTTCTTGTACATGTAAAGCTATCTATGTATGCCCCAGGGGCATCATCTTTTCTGTGAATGCCCTAGGGGCATTATCCTACGTGCTGTACATGTAAAGATATCTGTACATGCCCTGGAGGCATCGTCCTGTCCTTGAATGCCATTGTCCTACCTGTACATGCACAGATTTTCAAGCACTTTGTTTCTAACACTCTAATTTCTATTGCGCAGTAAAGAAGAAACGTAAGGTGGCAACACTTCAGCAGGCGCCTGAAACAGCCAAGTCCCAAAACCAGAAAGATGATCAAATCGAGGAAGCAGATGAAGTTCAGGAAACTGTCAAAGCTGTTGTTCCGAAAAGTACCCTCAAAGGGTGTAAGTACCCAATTTTTTTATGACACTTGATTACCATTTCCTCTCACTATTGGATTGAATGCGCAAGACATTTTACAAATACTGCAATAACTCGTGTATACCCCATCCCCTTACAATGGGAAAGGGGGACGGGGGGGGAGGGGTTGGGGAAACTCTGAAATGGCCATAGGTCTTTGAATTTTGAACATCCATTGATTAGAACAAAAATTATGTCATTTGTATTTTTTTGTATCATGTCTATACTGGATTTAAAACCCTTTTGATGCAATCTTTGACTGCCCCATCGATATTGTCCTTACCGAGAATGCCCTGGGGGCACTGTCCTACCTCCTGTACATGTAAAGATATCTGTACATTCCCTGGGGGCATTGTCTTTTCTGTGAATGCCCTGGGGGCATTGTTCTGCTTCTTGTACATGTAAAGCTATCTATGTATGCCCCAGGGGAATCATCTTTTCTGTGAATGCCCTAGGGGCATTATCCTACGTGCTGTACATGTAAAGATATCTGTACATGCCCTGGAGGCATCATCCTGTCCTTGAATGCCATTGTCCTACCTGTACATGCACAGATTTTCAAGCACTTTGTTTCTAACACTCTAATTTCTATTGCGCAGTAAAGAAGAAACGTAAGGTGGCAACACTTCAGCAGGCGCCTGAAACAGCCAAGTCCCAAAACCAGAAAGATGATCAAATCGAGGAAGCAGATGAAGTTCAGGAAACTGTCAAAGCTGTTGTTCCGAAAAGTACCCTCAAAGGGTGTAAGTACCCAATTTTTTTATGACACTTGATTACCATTTCCTCTCACTATTGGATTGAATGTGCAAGACATTTTACAAATACTGCAATAACTCGTGTATACCCCATCCCCTTACAATGGGAAAGGGGGACGGGGGGGGGGGAGGGGTTGGGGAAACTCTGAAATGGCCATAGGTCTTTGAATTTTGAACATCCATTGATTAGAACAAAAATTATGTCATTTGTATTTTTTTGTATCATGTCTATACTGGATTTAAAACCCTTTGATGCAATCTGTGACTGCCCCATCGATATTGTCCTTACCGAGAATGCCCTGGGGGCACTGTCCTACCTCCTGTACATGTAAAGATATCTGTACATTCCCTGGGGGCATTGTCTTTTCTGTGAATGCCCTGGGGGCATTGTTCTGCTTCTTGTACATGTAAAGCTATCTATGTATGCCCCAGGGGAATCATCTTTTCTGTGAATGCCCTAGGGGCATTATCCTACGTGCTGTACATGTAAAGATATCTGTACATGCCCTGGAGGCATCATCCTGTCCTTGAATGCCATTGTCCTACCTGTACATGCACAGATTTTCAAGCACTTTGTTTCTAACACTCTAATTTCTATTGCGCAGTAAAGAAGAAACGTAAGGTGGCAACACTTCAGCAGGCGCCTGAAACAGCCAAGTCCCAAAACCAGAAAGATGATCAAATCGAGGAAGCAGATGAAGTTCAGGAAACTGTCAAAGCTGTTGTTCCGAAAAGTACCCTCAAAGGGTGTAAGTACCCAATTTTTTTATGACACTTGATTACCATTTCCTCTCACTATTGGATTGAATGTGCAAGACATTTTACAAATACTGCAATAACTCGTGTATACCCCATCCCCTTACAATGGGAAAGGGGGACGGGGGGGGAGGGGTTGGGGAAACTCTGAAATGGCCATAGGTCTTTGAATTTTGAACATCCATTGATTAGAACAAAAATTATGTCATTTGTATTTTTTTGTATCATGTCTATACTGGATTTAAAACCCTTTGATGCAATCTGTGACTGCCCCATCGATATTGTCCTTACCGAGAATGCCCTGGGGGCACTGTCCTACCTCCTGTACATGTAAAGATATCTGTACATTCCCTGGGGGCATTGTCTTTTCTGTGAATGCCCTGGGGGCATTGTTCTGCTTCTTGTACATGTAAAGCTATCTATGTATGCCCCAGGGGCATCATCTTTTCTGTGAATGCCCTAGGGGCATTATCCTACGTGCTGTACATGTAAAGATATCTGTACATGCCCTGGAGGCATCGTCCTGTCCTTGAATGCCATTGTCCTACCTCCTGTACATGCACAGATTTTCAAGCACTTTGTTTCTAACACTCTAATTTCTATTGCGCAGTAAAGAAGCAACGTAAGGTGGCAACACTTCAGCAGGCGCCTGAAACAGCCAAGTCCCAAAACCAGAAAGATGATCAAATCGAGGAAGCAGATGAAGTTCAGGAAACTGTCAAAGCTGTTGTTCCGAAAAGTACCCTCAAAGGGCGTAAGTACCCAGTTTTTTATGAAATTTGTTTGACATTTCCTCTCAATATTGCATTGAATGTGGAAGACATTGTACAAATACTGCAATACCTCGTGTATACCCCATCCCCTTACAATGGGAAAGGGAAAGGGGGAGGGGGGTTGGGGAAACTCTAAAATGGCCATAGGTCTTTAAATTTTGAAGATCCATTGATTAGAACAAAAGTTATGTGATCTTTAATTTTTTCTATCATGTCCATAAAGTTGCCTTATATGTGGGGTGCACCTTATATGTGGGGTATTAAAGTACTACAAATAGACTCAAATTGTGAATATGTCATGAAATGTTCATGTTTACTGCAGACTGACAGGCTATCTTGTAAGTATAAAAAAGCCAACACTTTCTCATAATGGATTTGTGGTGGTAGGGATAGTACTTAACAATTTAACTAGGATATTATCTTTGCAACATATACACATTGTCAAGCGTTTTCCTTTTTGCACTCTTAATAAGTATTAAACATATCTACTACAGAGTGTAGGATGCACCCTTTACCATATTCAAACAGGCTTCTAACCCATTCTCCTTGTCAAGTAAAATGATAAATAATGAATCTGTCAGTTACTTGGATAAACCTAATGCAGCAAGGCTATGGATTTCCTCTTCATTTTGCTTTTCTTTCCATTCTGAATATCAGATAGCTTTTTTCAAGTTTGATCCAGGTCTATCATGTTTTTGGTGTGGATGCTGTACGCAACATGTTCTGTACCCAATAATATAATGGTGCTTCTGCTGTATCCAGCCCATGCTTTAGCCAAGGGCCACATTCTTCACCATTAAAAGTGCTGTCTAAATCTATGTCTACTGTTGCTTGCTCGTATTTACATACATGAACAAATATCATTATCCAATACAAAATATTTCACCTCAACTACTTAAATCAAAATATTTCCCTTATCCATCAAATTCACCCTTGTGTCAGTTATCATATTTTTCCTCTAAATTTTCCTCCTTTTCTCTGTTATCATGGCACTGTCAAGGACAAAAGTTGCACATGCCACAATAACTAATGAGCACATAAAAAGGACATAAATAATTGATTACTTTATTCACCATAAAGTTATTGGTCAAATATTTCCTGATGTTATATGAAATTAGGATAAATAGACATGTGCATGAGAAATGACTACTTCTTATCAAGATTTCTGTTTGATAGTTATTACAGTTAGAAATCTTTAAAAAAAAACTATATTGTGTAATATTGATGAGGGGTTATTACATGATAGGTGTGAGGAACACAGCTACCAGGTATTCCATGTTCCCATATTCTACTGTATTTAGCACAAAATAAACATTTTAGTGTGAAGGGTTTCACAAGTATTTCCATTGCCAATTCCAGAAGAAGGAATGAGTGATTGGGCAGCCATCAAAACATTGGAGGAGCTGCGCACAGCAAGTGAGTCCAGTCATATGAAATATAGTTATAACTAATGCAAAAGCTTTTCATCTTAATATTATCCTTTCTGCTTGTATGAAAGGGAAAAACTTTCACATAACTGTAAATCTGCATATAACCCACACCTTATAAAACTTTAACCAAGAGCTGTTTACTATATATACTCTGGTACCCTATTCTCAATACTTTTAGTTTCACTTTGACTCAAGCAGCCAGAATGAGTCTAATGTGCTTCTTTCTTCAATACATTAACAGAATTGAGACTCATACCAAGTAAGGTCAGAACAACTACAGTTAACACCTCCCCACCATTGGTCACCTTCACTGGTGCAGAGCTGATCCGTCGTGTGGGCCCGCCAGAGTCCCTCCATGCCAAAACAGTCCTCCGGCACCTACTCTGTATTGGGAAAACTTCAACGAATGGTAGGCATTTTAATTGTCATGACATTGCAGCATTTCCAATTGTACATCTTATATCACCTCAGTTTACCATGGTGTCAAGTTCAGGGTTGGATGTAAGATTTAATCTGCCACTAATATCCTTGAGATACAAATGTGCATAAACTGTAATTTTCTCAGTCTGTGTTTTTTCATTTTAGATGTATGTCTGCCAGTTTGTTCTGACAGGGTATATGTTCTAATATTTCCATCTATCTTGGTCAATGTTACTTAGCACTGCCTTCTCACTGTATGTTAACACATCCAAGCATTTGCCGGGAGACTTCTGGATTTTTCTTTCCAGAATGGTTTTCTCCCATCAATTATCCTGTTTAAACCTGCTTCTAACTTACAGATCTTCTGCATTTTAATAGGCTATTTGTCCTACCTCCTATACATGTAAAGATATCTATGCATGTCTTGGGGGCATCGTCCTTTCCGTGAATGCCCTGGGGGCATTGTCCTACCTCCTATACATGTAAAGATATCTATGCATGCCTTGGGGGCATTGTCCTTTCCGTGAATGCCCTGGGGGCATTGTCCTACCTCCTATACATGTAAAGATATCTATGCATGCCCTGGGGGCATCGTCCTTTCCGTGAATGCCCTGGGGGCATTGTCCTACCTCCTATACATGTAAAGATATCTATGCATGCCCTGGGGGCATCGTCCTTTCCGTGAATGCCCTGGGGGCATTGTCCTACCTCCTATACATGTAAAGATATCTATGCATGCCCTGGGGGCATCGTCCTTTCCGTGAATGCCCTGGGGGCATTGTCCTACCTCCTAAACATATAAAGATATCTATGCATGACCTTGGGGGCATCATCCTTTCCAGGAAGGCCCCGAGGGCATTGTGTCCTACCTCCTATATATGTAATGAAACTATGCATGCCCTGGGGACATCATCCTTTCTGTGAATTTTCTAAAACAGACATTGGCCTCTCAAATTTTATCATATATATTCAATGATATTAAAGTCATCTATCTTTCTAGACAAGAACCATGACCAGGAGCAGCTCCACCGCCTGGTGGAGCTTGTCCCGAAAGGCAAGTTTCCATCACCACCAACATGCTACTCCCTGCTCAGTGAAGGTTTGTCTTGACATCCATTTCTAACTTTCAAAAGTCAACCATACATGGTTATAGACACATTTTTATTGTGCATAAAAGTTTTGTGCATCTGTAGTAACTGCATAGATTTCTTGGCGATCTGGAAAATTTCATCACAATTTGAATATCTGGGATCTTTATGTCTGTTATTTTTTGCCAATTTCTTTATGTTATGACTAAAACATAATTTGTTGATTGTATTTAACTTTAAAGAGGATGTAAATACCCTTGGTGTTGGGCTGAACCTCCTCGCCGAGGAGCATCTGAAGGAGGAAACTGTGCTTTCACTCGTTAAACAGTCCCTGACCGAGAAATTTGGACAGGAGGCAAATACTGCCATTAGACAAAGTGTGTAAGTACCATTTCAAGTTTTCACACCTATTATTCAGTCACCAAAAAAGGTATTGCAATATGTGTTCTAATGATCTTTGTTCCCCTAAGAACTTAGACTCTACAAAAAATCATTCGTCAAGGTATAACAGTAGTCGTAAATCTTTCAGCAATCCTACAAGGATGGTGTTTTTAATCATTTGAGTGCACAGCACAAAGGATAAATGTCTTATGTGTGCACAATAATTCATCTGAGGTTTTGGCAATGTTACCCAGTGTCATACAAATGACATCACAGTAGTTGAAATTCAGTATACTAAACATGATATGTAAAACCTTTATTGTTTACTTCTGTTTCTCTCTCTTTCAACAGTGATGTCCTTGACGCTCTTCTGATGGGGCTTAGAAATGAAGGCGCGAATTTCAACATAACAACCCATGGCGGAATAACAATAATGGAAAATGTCATCCAGGTCTTTAAAAGGTGCCTTGGGTTTCGACCCAAGCCCAAGGTTGCTGTTGAACCACAGACAGTATGAACACTTCAAATTTTGTGCACTGCTAGTGGCATAGTTGCAAAAGAGAGTGCCCTTGGGGCATCATATCTTGATATACAATTATTTTATTGAAGAAAATATATTAAAGTGGCAGTTACATGGAAATAACTGTGTATCTACTATGTACATCAACTAAGTATGTTACAGTTGCGCCATTTGTTCTTGATATAGTGCAAGTATAGTTAAAGCAGCTACAAAAGAATGCCCTTAGGGCCGAACTATCATCATTAATTTCCTGGCTACTATAACGTGATAAGAACTGAATGCTGCACAATCTGGCCTGCATATTCTGAAGTCTGGTGCAATGGGACATGCCTAAAATTCATATTTTGAGTTAATATCACAACATAGAAACATAGTACAATGACAAAGTGTAGATATTGTGTCACATTGTCAACATAGGTTAATACAAAATACTCTGAGGACTTAGTTTAACTCTGTTTTAACTTTTATCTGGATCAAGGCAAGGACCCAATACCCTGGACACATCTTTGTTGACAATAAAAGTCTATTTGGTAAACCTGAATTGCTGTGTCTCATGTTTGACATTTGGCCATCTGATATGTAGTATTGACCGATGACCCGTCGGGCCAGTAAACAAAGTAGCTCTCCTCTCAACTGAGGCCCTGGACACACAATTCTTATCAGTAATGCCCAAAGGACATAGCTCAATGTGATCCAATCCTTCTACAATACAGAAAGCTCTGGGAGCATACTCACACTTATCTATTTGTCATGCGGGCACCCCCATCTGCCAAACGCTTAGATTTCTTCACTTTGCTCACCCGAGGTGAAAATGAATTGTTCTCTCTCTTCCTTTTTGAAATTTTTCGACCAGTTACAAGAGGATGGATCTTGTTTGCATTCGTATTTTTGGTGTGGGTACTATACATAGCTTTGTATGCTGAGTCTATGTAATCAGCAGCTTTCCTTTTGTTAACAATGCATCCTTGGCCTTCAAAAGCTTCCAGCATCTTTCGTAACTGCTGCACTGTTGTTTCATCATGGTTGTCCTCATGTGCAGAGGTGGTTTCTGCTTCATGATGGGCTGAAGGTTGTGATGTCCATGTGTCACTTGGTGGATACACCATCGCTGCCACTTTCACACATATGCATTCAATCCCATGGCTGAATGCAACACAGACACATCGCCTTGACTCAATCTGCACATAGCCAATAAAATTGTCATCATAGACCTCAATTGATCCCTCAGCCTCTAAGAAGCTACACTTGTGATATAATTCACTTGCCCTGGTTTCACGAGCCCCCATCACATCAATTTCACGAAGGCTAGCAAGGATGAGTGCCAAACGATAGTGTTTGCAGTGACCTGTAAGGATGCAATAAGAATAATATTTAGTTCAATATATACAATATTAACTAATTATTTTGAGTTGGTTTACAACAAACTATCTATAAATTCAGCATATCAATGGGGCATCAATGGCTCATCTAATGCCCCTGGGCAAGTTGTCATTTTTAACCATAGAACCACAGGATGCCCTGGGGGCTGGCTCCACTGATGCCCTTGGGGTATGATGCTGTTGTCATGTCTAACCCATGTAAGTAGAGGATGCCCTGTGTGCATTGGTGGCTTCACTGATGCTCCTAGGGCATGTCATCATTTCTATTAAGCCTAGACAAGTAAGGAGGCCCCAGGGGCATAGGCGGGATCAGTACTGCCCCTGGGGCATGCTGTACTTCTTTATAGCCTAGACGGGTAAAGAAGAGACCTCAGGGGCATTGACTGCATGAGCAATGCTCCTGAGGCATGCTGTAGTTCTTTCTAACCTGCAGGAGTGGGGAAGAGGCCCCAGGGGCATAGGCCAGGCTGCAAAACTGTGTTCTGGGAGTGGGCAGGCACCTACAGGATCCTGCCAGTGCATGTGGTTTCTGTACCATACAATGCTGCTGTTGGCCCCCACCTCCCCCAATGCCTGATTTGATACATGCATATTGAAAGAGCTTACCCTCTTGTGATGCAGCAATGCACTCACAAGTACCATGTAGAAGGTCCACTTCATAAGCTTTTTCTGCCTCATGTTGTGATGGGACCAGGCAACGCAAGTCGGGTAGCCACCATGTCTTTTCTTCCCATCCCTGCTGGAGCATGGATTGCACAAGGTCATCTGTTTGTTTCCTCTTCCTACTTGCCTTCTTCTTACCCAGCCTTCCAATGGCACCCAGTGCCTCAATGTAGCTGCAATTGTACAATATGTGTGTCACAAATGGATACCCAAGTTAAAATTCCCAAAATGCTCAGGGTGTGGCTAATATGCTGGTACAGTTTCTAAATGGGAATAATTTATGGTACTTACTCATAAGTTGGGTTGACTTGAACAGAGAGTTTGATGAGGAGATCATCCACTCGTTTATTGGCCTGTCGTGCCAGGTGATGGTACTTGAGGCCCAGAAAAAACCTGTATTAAGATTTTGGATAATAAATGGCATGTATGAAACAATAATCTGTTATATTTACTTGGTTAAACATGACTGACATTGGAATGTCTCACTGAAGAGATATGGTACCGGTAAGTAGAATGGGAATAGACCATGTCCAGATTCAGAGCTCTTTTATGAGAGAAGTGCTAACCTTTCTGCCAAGTTGTTGGTCTCGTGGTCTCCGTGGTACACTCTCCGTCCATAATTAGCCCACATCTTCCCACATGTAACCCAGTTGTTCTCAAGGTATGTGGCCACTGCACGAGTTGGCATTTCATTGGGCAGTTGCTGACTGAGTTCAAGAAAGTCAGAGACCTGTAGTGGATAAATATTTAAATTATTAGTTATCATATTTTGCTACAAAATTTCAGCTTTTCAAGTTTCCATGACTCATTAGCAAATTTCCTTTTTACATTTACATTTTATTTCTCTTAACTCCATGACCTTCCGTGAGATGTGGGGAACCTGTGTGCTGTGTCACACATTGACTTTAACAAATTCGATTTATACAACATAGAAAATCATACTGAAATTAACTAACCATTTAAGTTCATGGGATAGAACCAACTTAGATTATTAAATGAGTAAAATGACACTGTACTGGTGCATTTTGAATAAGTATACCAAGTACCGTAAATCCCCGGTCACAAGCCGGGTGAGTTCAGCAGAAATATAGAAGCCGGTTTTGGTCCATTTTAAGGTTTTGCAAAACCCTGGTCATAAGCCGGGGGGCTAGTTTGGGGCCCTGACCCCCCTTACCCCCCCTAAGACCAAAAAATCTCACCTCCTTTGGGGCAGTTTTGTGGAAAGTGTGAGCATTTTACACAGGCATTTCTCTCTGTTAGCTATGTGGTTTGATTGATTTATTATATAACAGACCTAAAAATGAACTATCAGAATAAATTATCAGTCTTAATTATTTGTTTACATTGATTTCTATTAATATATGGTTCAAAAACTTTTAAACTTTTGTAAAACCCCGGTGAGTTCAGCAGAAATATAGAAGCCGGTTTTGGTCCATTTTAAGGTTTTGCAAAACCCTGGTCATAAGCCGGGGGGCTAGTTTGGGGCCCTGACCCCCCTTACCCCCCCTAAGACCAAAAAATCTCACCTCCTTTGGGGCAGTTTTGTGGAAAGTGTGAGCATTTTACACAGGCATTTCTCTCTGTTAGCTATGTGGTTTGATTGATTTATTATATAACAGACCTAAAAATGAACTATCAGAATAAATTATCAGTCTTAATTATTTATTTACATTGATTTCTATTAACATATGGTTCAAAAACTTTTAAACTTTTGTAAAACCCCGGTCATAAGCCGGGGGGGACTTTGGGAAAAATTTAGAAACCGGTTTTGGCCCAAAATAGAAAAAAAAATCCGGCTTATGACCGGGGATTTACGGTATGCTAAGGAAGAAGGAATGATGACAGTTACTAATAAAGTATTTGAAAACAACTTACATCGGTGCAGTTCTTCATCTTCCGTATGTAGGTGATGACACCTTTTCGTGTTTCTGCATTATCTGCTCCAGAGATGCCAGAATCATGTTTGTTGAGCCAACGGTATATGGCCTGATACATAAAAACATATTAATGATATTAAATACTGAAAAAAGAAAATTCTGCTTTAAGTCCTGCAGTACCCTGCATTCAATGCATCATCTGAGGTTTTGGCAACCTCTATGCAGATCATACCTTATATATGTGTGCCAAGTATTGAACAGACACTGGGGGATTTTACACAAAACAAGGTGAGACTAGCAAGTAATTCTTTTGATTCTGATACAAGGTTAAACAAACACCCACCTGTAGAACATGAAACCAACATAGGAGGATGTTGGCCTCGCGAAATACAGCCTTTATGGCCAGATGCTCCTTTATGTCCTTGTCTACCATGAATGACCTGTGAAGAAACATGCAATTCCAGAACAGACCATCATTTTGGAGACTGGATTGTATATATATATATATATATATATATATATATATATATATATAATATATATGAATACATATAAAATAAGTTTCCTCTTTTAAGATGGTACTTTGTATGCCATAAAAGAAACTGCACAGTCCTTGATAAAACGCTAGCCTGCTGAAGGTACGGCTGTGCAGTCTTATATAAATAAAATTACTACAAACAGCAACACCATTCTGCTGTTAAGCAGCATAAACACATAACCTCTTTTACATACATTGGAGAGAAGACGATTCCTTGTTTATCAGCACTGTCCTTGACACTCCGCAGTGCCTTCTCCAGAAGAGGGGCAGAGTCCTCAGATGCAATGACATAAAATAGTGGTGTTCCATGCCCTGTCTCTGTCTTTGCGATTAACGCGTAGAAGGCATAGCCGTAAGATGTTATGCCTAGGAGATTGTAATGAAAAGAGATGATTAGGAACACCTGCTGAGACATAACAGTTACATGTTTATACACCATGTCATCCTTCCAACTACAGACATGATGTATTGCTAATCTCATATTTTAGTTGGTACACTTTCACCCAATTTATTGGTTATTTACAGACTGAAAATCAAGGCAGCCATAATCCAAATGATACCTCACTTGTAATGAATGATGCATTAATACTCAGAAACTATTCGTCATAGCAAAACTGTTACTATTTTGTTAACAGATCGGATAGATGCTGACCTTTGTAAGTGGCATCAAGGAAGACAACCTGTTCTCCATATTTTCTCATACGTTCAAGCTGCTTTTCGTCTTGATACACAATTAACAACTGTTGTCCTATTGACCTGTAAGTGTAGATTAACTAAGTGTTACAAAAACATAATGATAAGAGGTTTATAGATACATATAGAGTGGCAGCTGATAAATTCTGATCCCAAAGTTCAGCAGCGGATTTACACTGCATCTTTTTGATGCACAAAAACCATGACATAAAGGCAACACATTAGAGTCCACTCATTGGTCTAGAAAATGGCCGAACGACTTATTTCAAGCACTTTACTGACTTACCTGTCAAGTGGCTGGTACAAGATAATTTTATCCTTCAGGATATGTGTGCACAGAATCCCTACTGCTACGGAATCATCTGCATGATACCTGAAAAAAGTTATACACATTACGTGCTATGTATACATATCTTCATTTGTTACAAGGATTTCATTCAAAGAGTCCAGTGTCTTCTAATAGGTGCCAAAGTAAACCTGTATCTGATCTTATATTTCCATACTATAATTTCATGAAAAATGTTCATCATGCTTTACTTATATTAGGTAACTAGTTCGGCCATCCCATGTTCGAGTATGTGGTTTAGTAGCCTCCCTATTAATGAGATATTAAGAGATAAGCATTAAGTGCCTGCCTATTGCATGCTTTACTCACCATTTAAGAAATATTATATTGAATGTGTGCTTAGTATGTTTATTTGATACTAATTGCTTACCGTTTGGATGCTTTGTACGCAGCTACTACTTTTTGAACATCTTTTGGTAAAGGGTAATACCTGCGGTCATGAATATCTTCCTTGCCACTGTCCTTAGCCCAAACCAGACAATCAGCCATTATTTGTGTGCATGTCTTCCCCTACAAAAATAATCAGTTTTAAAACAGAGTGTGAGTATCTGCTAAATGGGACAAAAGATGAATGCCTAGGGGGCATTGTGTACATGTAAAGTGTGAATGCCCCAAGGGCCTTTGCCTGAGGAGAAAAGCCCTGGGGACATTGTGTCCAAGGTGGAAGCCTTCAGGGCATTGGCCTTACTAATGCGAAGGATCAAACAAAAAATGAATGCCCTGGGGACATTGTGTATAGTCTGGATGCCCCAAGGGCATTTGCCTAAAGAGAAATGGCCTGGAGTCATTGTGCATAGTGTGAATGCCCCCAGGGCCTTTGCCTGAGGAGAAAAGCCCTGGAGGCATTGTGTCTAAAGTGGATGCCCTGAGGGAATTAGCCTACACAATTATTGAGAAGTGAGACAAAAAGGTATTAGCACTAGTGCCATCATTGGTGCCCCTAGGGCCTTTGTCTAAAGTGAAAGGCCTATGTATTGTTTGGATGCCGTAGGGGCATTAGCCTACACAATGGAAGCATTAGACAAAAGCTCAAAGCCCGGGGGCATTGTGTATACTCTAGATGCCCCAAAAGCTTTTGCATAAAGAGAAATGCCTTGGGGGCATTGTATATAGTCTGCATGTTCGGAGGGCCTTTGCCTAAAGAGAAAGGTCCTGGGGATAAAATGCGTAGCAGGCACAGAAGGCTTATGACCACATTTACAATTTACATACCTCAGCTAATGATTGAATGAGAGTAACTAGTTCTGGATGAAGTGGAGCCACATGCCTCTCCTCTGGATTATGAAGATTATGACCTTCATGCTGCAACTTTGAACGTAAAATCACCGCCTTCTTCCCATTAAGTTCCACACTCCTTGTTCAAACAAAAGAAGACAGCAGTTAGATTCTAATTTTTGAATGATCTCCCAGAGACTAGTGTGATGGTAAAGACTACCTTTTGAGCATGATCGGTGTTGTGACTCAACTACACACTTCAGATACTTGCGTAGTGACTAAACTGCTGTGGGTGTGTGTATTGTTTCAAAAGTATTAGACTATTTATCAATGACATGTAAAGAAAGCTTTAAAATGTTGGCTAGTCAGGGCTTACTTGAAAGAGACATAAGCAGGGCAGCTGTTACATCGGGTTTGTGTGGGGCCACGTTTCTTCCCTGTGGGGTTTCTATGCCTGCATAGGAACAGAACGGACATTTCACGTAATTGCCTAGTGGGACCCATGTGCATCCGATGTCCCATGTATAGGTATATTATAAAGACAGTAGTGTATAAGTGTGCAGTCATGTACTGAATAGAAAAATGATAAACACATAGAATGAATTAGAATAAAGGCTTTGTATCATTTTTTCACGGTAGATAAGTCATGATATGTCACTAGTAAAAAATATTAACAGTATACCTTTCACAGTAGTATTGTGTTGTTTCATTGCATCTATGTAGTCGAGAGGAGAATTTGCCTTTACCAAGGACATAAAGTTTTTCTAGGTAGTTACAGATGAAGTCCTCTAGATTACCCCTAGATCAATGAAAGATTGACAATAAGCATGGACATGTAGATTGGGATGCTATATGGGTGAAAACACAATACAGCTAATTGAAGAAAGAATATGCATTATGTTTAAAGGTGCAACCTGATCTCCAGTATGGAAAGAAGTTAAAAGTATTGTAAACTGTGGTGATTACTTGATAAGACACACTAAACTAAGTGGACAATGTATATGCTGCGTATATGCACTTACTCGAGTCTCTCTATCTCAATTCCTTCATTGCCATGGTTACGGCAAAACTTCTTTCGGATGACAGCTTTGAAGGCAGCATCAGGATCATACATTGGCTGATCTGTGGGGAGAGAAAGTATGGTAGGCACAATCACGGTGCAACATAAATCCTATAGATTATGTGATGAGTTATTTTTGCTTTAGTACTATTTCAGACAATCAATATCTCACCTATAAGGCATTATATGAGGCAAGGGTAGGGTTATTTTACCCAAAATACTACAGTATTTGTATTACCTACGGAAATTACGCATCACTCTCCCAACACAGTATAGAGCTAGATGCTCATTTCTTAGAAGATGTTTGGCACTTACACTGAGTAACCATAACTCTATGACACAACTACCGGAACGGCATGCCCCAGGGGCCTTCCGTCAATGCCCCTGGGGCATCTTCCCTACTCCTCCAATTTAGATATCACTTGAGCATGCCCCGGGGGCATTCCTGATGCCCTCAATTCCCCCGGGGCATCTTCCCTACTCATCTAGGCTATGGAGAAGTACAGCAGGCCCAGGGGACATTACTCTCGCTGTCTATGCCCCCAGGGCCTTTCCTACATGTTTATATAAATATGGTACTATATATGAGTATGGCATGCCCTAGGGGCACCTCGCACCGATGCCCCTGGGGCATCAATCAAGGCCGCGCTTTTAAGGTAAATGAGAGGGGACCAGTCCCAAAAGCAGGTCATGAGCGATGCGTTCAGTACCGCTGAAAAACAGATATAGAGTTAAGAACTAACCCCCACTCAAATTTTTGAATCTAAAATGCCCCCAAAATAAACCTTTATATATGCCCCCTAAAATTGTAACATTTGGTCACCTTTTCGCTGAATCTTCAAAGAATCTGGCATATGGGCAGACGTAGTAAGAGATAAATGTTAGCAACCTAACGCACCCCTCATGACCTACTTTCGGGGGTGGTCCCCCGTCATTTACCATTTGGCTTTTAGGTCAATCAACCCCAAACTTGTAGGACTGTCAGCGTATGCCCCCAGGGGCATTTCTTGCATATGTAAGACTATTGCCCTGGGGGCATCGCTGGTTCTATCCTTGCCCCCCATGACTGTAAAGAGTAGAAGGAAGAACCAAGACTTTACATTTTGGTGCCTCATGCTAGACTGACTTTTACTTCATGTATTATCACTCAACTTCCAGTAGTTACAATTCAATATGATAGATGACGCTTCGCGCATCATGCCATTACAAGGGCCAGTGCAGAAAAAAACCACCATGTGATGCCCTGGGGGCATCACTAGTGCTATTAATTTCCCAAGGATCTAATAGTCCAGAAATGATGACAGCATGCCCCGGGGGCATTACTGATGCCGTCAATGCCCCCGGGGCCTCCACTCCACTCATCTAGGCTAAATATGAATACGGCATTCCCTGAGGGCATAGATTAGCATTCGTAAATTGCTGATTTCTAGAGGCCCAGCAATATGCCCTCAGGGCCTGCGTAAATCCGCCCGGCAGTCCCGAAAATATATGATATATGTGTCACCACAGGGAGCTGCGCTGAATGCCCCCAGGGCATAGACCGATGTAACAAGTTGTATCCTGCACCTTTTCACCGGCCAGGCCTGTATTTATATACTTCCAAATTGACTCTGGTACCTTCTAACCTTTTCGTGGTTATAATACATTTATTGGAATATTTCTAATAGTATTCTTATCCCTTTACTCTTGATTTCTCTTTGGGAACAGTAGAACTGAAGGAATTCTATTAATATTCCATATAGAAATGGAGATACAATCTGACATATGAATCTTATTGAACAAAAATAATGACCCCCGGCTTATACACGTTTTATACGCAGGAGATTACGATACATACCTTTTCTATGATGCGTATTTACTGCAGGTACATCTTGATCAGTCACACTGTCAGTTCCATTGTTAACACCAAAGGGGTTAATTCTGCTTGTATTGCTCATATCACCAGCTCTGCTTTCGGTCGCTAGAAAAAGGGATAAACATTAAAGAGAAAGTCAGTCTGGTGAATAAGTTTGGAGCAAGCTGTTAGTTAAATTCCTAATAACTGCCTGTCAAAATCACTAGATTTGCCATTTTACAGTTTTGGTTAGACGAGATATTTAATACTGTTAGTGCTACATGCCATGCCATGTTTGATTACAAAGTATACCTTTGTTTCATACCTTTTGGTGTTAGGGACTCATAGTGATTCTCCCACACATGGCCAAGCAGAAGAGGATCCCCGGTAAACCCTGGTTTCCCAGCTACCCAAGATACGACATTTTCGGGTCCAGCATCTGGGGAGCTAGTCACTATGAGAATGTCTCTGTGAAGATAGTGTGCTGTGGCCATCACGGCTATATGGTCAGCCCACTCACCATCTTGAGACATCCTGTTGCAGTACTCAGCTGTGGATGCAGTCATAAAGTGTGCAAGATCGACTTGGACATCTTCTACCTGCAATAACAGAAAAAAATAACAAAGTACATTTTGTACTACTTTAGTCTATTCCAATGTAAATTCCAGGCCAAAGAAAAATATTTGGTTTCCAGCCACCCGACCTACCTCAGGAAAAGGGGGCGACCTGAGATATTTTTGAAGATTTGAAGAATATTTTAATATTCTTTTTAATATTTTTCATAATTGTATCACATTTATTTCTGATATCTAATATCTAGAGGATTTGCAAACATAGTTCACCAAAGAAATCTTCCTACCTACCTACCTCAACATTTTAGACCATGCTACCTGAAACTTACAACATATTTTCGGGGCATTTGAGCAGAATTGTAAAATATGGGACCAAAGATGAAGGCCATGAGGGCATTTTGTGTAAAGCAGACACCCTAAGAGCACAGGCCTACCTAATACAGATATAAAACAAATAGTGAAGGCCCTGAGGGCATCAAGTGGGCAGTAGCGGCCCCCAGGGCATTGGCCTACAGTTTAAAGTGATGAGAATTAAGATAAAGGCCCTGAGGACATGGTGTGTAGAGTATATGGGTGAAAAGTCAACAAAGTCTGGGCGCATCCTATACATGAGGATTTACGGTAATAGAGATATAGGACAAATAATGAAGGCCCTAAGGGCATCGTGTAGGCAGTGAATACCCCTAGGGCATTGACTTGCCCAATAAAAATACAAGACAAACGATGCTTTCACTTTAAGGTTACCCTTAAGGTCAGGGTATTTGTACCATATACAACAGGTATTTAATAATCATGTAGACAAGAGTAGAAAATTGTCCAAAAAATAAGTCAAGGTGCAGATAAAAGAGTCTAGCACCATTTCAGGATGTGTGTTATATGCAAGTACTACATAAGTGGTATGGATGCACCATTCAAGAGTTTATGAGGTGAATGCCTCCCCATACAGTTTATGCTGTATAGATGACACTTTATACACTTACTAGAATCAAAGTATTTGCTCTCAGACTTGTAACAACTTCTGCTCGTAGTTGTTGATGTCCTATCTGAGCTTCACCAATCCGGCGGAGCTGACTTGAAATGGCACGGAAGAAACAGTTCCCATCTCCAGATATGGGTTCATATATCTGTAAGCCTGTCACAGCAATATTAGTGCGTAATCTGTCACTGCTCTCAGAGCTGCCAGACAACTGTTGTTTCAAGGTGGACGGGGTAGGGCAGCGCACACCTTAATTGAAAGAAGCAGATCTATTGCATAGTGGTAAAAACCTTTTCTTTTCTTATAAATTGCATAATATAATACTACAAAAACACACAGGATGAAGGGAAATCATGTAAAAGTGATTTTAAGAATGAATAAAAATTTTCATTTTCATCACCTTTAAGAAGTTACTCACCGGATGAGAGAAGATAAGTGTTCCTTATTTCCTGCATCCTTTCAAAGCACAGCTTTATTTCCTCATTGCATAAAAGTTGGTCAGTTGGGAGATCTGAAAAAGGAAATGTTATTAAAATATGATTAATTTATGTAGAGTACAGTCTTGATTTGACAATGCAAATAACAATAAAGAATTTCTAACTGCAGACATGTGAAATTTCAATCATGTAGGATGATGTTAAAGAAGGATGCTTGTAGACTTGTGGTGGTATATGTAAGATAAATAGATGTGGGCACGGGCATGGGATGAAAATAAGAAAGTGTTAGTTGATGGTTTAAAAAAAAGATTATATATACAAGTGCAACAGATGCCATTTGATAAGCTCACCTTGACCTTCATTCTTGGTACTTTTATACAAACTTCTAGCCTTCTCACAAATCTCCAAGATGGAGTCTAATGTCTGATCTTTTTCATCAGCCGTAGCTTCTATTAGCTCGATTGTTGAGAAGTCATCTGTAGATTAAAAAGTAGGGTACATAGAGGTTGGCGGAACTAAGTTTATAATGATAAGAAAAAAGCTGTAGGCCCTTAGGGCATTGTCTAGGATGCCCCCAGGGCATTGGCCTATCCTATACTGTATTCATTCTAATAAGCATCATTTCACATGTGTATCCGATTTCTTTAGAGGGGGGGGGGTCATGAGACAAAAGATTGTAGCCCTGAGGGCATCATAAAAATAGAAATATGAGGCTAAAGATGTAGGCCCTAAGGGCATTGTCTAGGTTTTGAAGGCCCCGAGGGCATTGACGTACCCAAAAGAGTCATGAGACAAAAGATGTAGATTTATTTCCTTCATATACAATGTTTACTATGCATGCTACCCAAACATGATTTAACTTTTAAACCCTTTATAAACTGATTCTCAAATAATCCAGAGTAACAGAGAATATATGATTGTACTTACCTAACAGTGCCATTTTGGAAAATTCACAGACGGAATGGAGGACAGCCTTAAAAGTATAGAAATAAAATAAAAACATGATAAGGACCTGCATGGGTGTGGACCACTAAAATTGATATGGTGACATGGGCTATTTTAGACTTAGTGACATGGGACATGAAAAGATTTCTTAAAATTGACATGGTGACATGAACAATTTCTTGAAATCGACATGGTGACATAACCATTTCTTAACACTTTAAGGGCAGAGGAAAAATGGTTGCACTGGCCATGAGGACGGCCTCAGAAAATAGTATAGTTCCCAGAGGACGATCCGATTTTCAATTCCTATACAAATCCTATATAATGGGCGTCGACTATAGTCGATGCTAGGCCTACCATGGTGTCGACTATAGTCGATGCCAGCCCTCAATGGGTTAAAATTGACATGGGGACATGGCCAGTTTTTTAAAACAACATGTGACATGGAGGGCCCCATCCACACCCGCACCTGCATTACCGTAAAGAAAATGGAAATCACCAAGTGTTTTCCACAAAAACAGAGTGCTCAAATAACATATATTCTCCCCGTCGGGAAGGGTTACGCTGGTCACGTGACCACCCGCCGCACACCAGCGGGAGTACTAGCAACGGCAGAGTTGCTGCAAACAACTGCCCGACAACCCATACTGCACATTGGCAGAATTGCTGTCAAAATGCAAAATCTCATGTATTTTGGGGCTAAATTGGCCATGAAATAAAAGTCAATAGTGTAACTTGTAGGAAATTGTCTGAAAAAGCTGAAAAATATAGTTTCAAAATCATAGAACCATGAGAAGATGGCTTAAATTGCCGTCAAATATATCGCGGGAGGGCGTTTTTGTTTGCCCTGGCCGTAGCTGTGGCAGAACTGCTGTCAAAATGTAAATCTCATGTATTTTGGGGCTAAATTGGCCAAGAAATAAAAGTCAATAGTGTAACTTGTAGGAAATTGTCTGAAAAAGCTGAAAAATATAGTTTCAAAATCATAGAACCATGAGAAGATGGCTTAAATTGCCGTCAAATATATCGCGGGAGGGCGTTTTTGTTTGCACTGGCCATAGCTGTGGCAGAACTGCTGTCAAAATGTAAATCTCATGTATTTTGGGGCTAAATTTGCCAAGAAATAAAAGTCAATAGTGTAACTTGTAGGAAATTGTCTGAAAAAGCTGAAAAATATAGTTTCAAAATCATAGAACCATGAGAAGATGGATTAAATTGAATTGCCGTCAAATATATCGCTAAGAGTAGGCCATAAAATACATTTTATTCACCTTCCCTTTTATTCCAACAGCTACATGGCCTTTTTACGTACCGTAAACATTATCTTAACATCGGATTCATGGGCCTTTTTGCCCATCGGTGTGGGCCTTTTACCCCAGCCTTTCAACGTCCGGGGTAAAATGCCCCGCTTTTTGTCAAACGTTGAAATGGAATATTCCATAAGGCTAGGCTGACAACCTATTCCACAATTATTATACCTTGTTCCATCCCTTGATTATTGTGGAAAATATGCATGATTTGGGAATTATTTTCTTAGAACTAGCTCATTTACATGTTATTAGGGTATTTCACCTCATCCTACCCTGTCATTCCTTGAACTTCAATATGAAATATCTAAAGCGTTACTTTAGGTTATTTACGATGTTCAAATCTTAGTTGTAGCTTATGAAGATTATCTTAAGTATCTTTTCTTATGATAACAATTTGAATTGAGTATTTATTCCAATTATGATACTCTTTTATGTGCATATGGGCCATTTACCCCAAAGGCTGTGGGCCTTTTACCCCAACCCCTAGATTATGGGGTAAAAGGCCCACTTTTTTTCACACATGCTTTATCGTAACATTCTATAAGGCAGGGCTGACAAGCTTTTCCACATGAAGAACATGTTATTCCATCCTTTGATTAATGTATAAGATGTTCCATAAGTAGCAATAAATTCCTTAGAAATGACACAGTTGTAAATTAAGGGCTTCTTATCCCACCCTACCCTACATATCAGTCGCAGAGTGTTCGGAGGGATTACGTATCAGTCACGGAGTGTCGGGAGGGATTACACATCAGTTGCAGAGTGTTCGGAGGGATTACGTATCAGTCGCAGAGTGTTCGGAGGGATTACGTATCAGTCGCGGAGTGTCGGGAGGGATTACACATCAGTCACGGAGTGTTCGGAGGGATTACGTATCAGTCACGGAGTGTTCGGAGGGATTACGTATCAGTCGCGGAGTGTCGGGAGGGATTACGTATCAGTCGCAGAGTGTTCGGAGGGATTACGTATCAGTCGCAGAGTGTTCGGAGGGATTATGTATCAGTCGCGGAGTGTCGGGAGGGATTACACATCAGTCGCAGAGTGTTCAGAGGGATTACGTATCAGTCGCGGAAATTCCCTATTTGATTGCAGCCAACACTGACAACATTAGTCTCATATTGACGTTTCATGTAGCAACTTTGGGAATACCTCCCTGATCACTATCAGTCAGGTGTTTGGGGCTGTGTACAAATGACGTCATGCAGGAGGGGGGAGGGGGGAGGGGGGTCCCACTTCCCATGACCAAGCATGAGCCATGACAAGGGGGGAGGGGGTCATGGGCTGCATGACATCATGTCATGAAGAAATCACAATTTGCTTTGGTTTTGGCCAGAAAAGAAAAATTGTAAAGGTAGGGAAATATAATACGTATAGACATCAATTCTGCCACAGCTACGGCCAGAGCAAACAAAAACGCCCTCCCGCGATGTATTTGAATGCAATTTACGCCATCTTCCCTTGATTCTATGACATTGAGACTACATTTTTCAGCTTTTTCAGACAATTTCCTACAAGATACTCTATTGATTTTTTTATTTAGGCTAATTTAGGCCCAAAATACTTGAGATTTATATTTTGACAGCAATACTGCCACATTACAGCAGGGGTTGTTATGGAGTTGTTTGCAGCTACTGTATTGGGTGCCTTTTGTTGTCAGGTGTTGGCACATGCGCACTGGGGGCCTGACTGCAGCGCCATCTACGCCCAGCGGCCATTACCGTCTCCTAGAATACTGTTTCTACAAAGAGTTGTGTACATTTTCTGATGAAAGGCCCCTTTACCCATTAATTAGGGGTTAAGGGATGTCAAATATGCCGATAAGAGGGCCCTGCCTATAGCAGCTGCCAATGTTATAGGGAAAACTGAGACGCGATGCCCTGGGGGCATTGTCGGTAATATCAAAAAGTCCAATGGGAAATCTCCCAATTTTCGCCCACTGTGCTATTGAATTTATGTTTTCTGTGAATTTTAAACTTAAAGTATTTGATTGGAAAAAAGAATTATCATCTTCAAGATTTTAGAAATGGTGCTGAGTAATAGAATAACTTTATTTTGAGTATAGAAGGGAAGAAAACGAAATTTACCTGGGAGAAATGACTGAAGGTTCTCTGCTAAGTGCCACATTGTTTGTTTGGCTATTCTTTAGTCCCTCCCATATGCAAGAGTTCCACTGAACAATCTCCTATGATGCACATGGGACCGAAAGGTGAGGAAGAATCTGCTAGGAGATGGCAGGAGTGCCGGCCTACTTTGTAATCCATACGCAGGCAGGGCGTCATACGCGCGCGTCAGGCGGCGCTGCCCTGAGGGCATAGACCAGGATGCGAAAGTGGGTCCTGCGCCCCATGGAGGGGCCTATTGGGGTGATATGGAAGTTCTTTATGATGATACAATATTTGCACTCCTGCGTGCACATCACAGTGGCGGATCCAGGATCTGGAAAAGGAGGGGGCGCAGACCGACATTTATTCTTTTCCAGGATCCTAACACAGGAGGCAAATATAGAGAGATGCATACCATAGGAACTAGAATAGAGGTGTACCACTCAAATCTTAACACCAAGTGAGTCCTATAGGCACCACACTACCACAATTCCCATTAGGCCACACCAAAAAAATAATTGGTCTACGGATTTTGGTTTTGAAAAAATGGTGCGAGCGAGTGAATCTTTTTTTTTTTTTAAGAATTTTTTGGCATCCAATGGATTCCTTGCTGGGAAACTGAGGCGAGCGAACAAATTTTTTTTTTTAAATTTTGCCAAACATCACAAAGAGAAAACTTGTAGAAACTGAAGCAAGGGAAATCCGTAGACAAGATTTTTTTCAAAGAAAAAAAAATTGTATTTCCGAAAATGTGGAGAGGGCAATCCGTAGACCAACTTATTTTTTTGGTGTGGCCCTAGAATCATTAAGTCTTAATGTTTCTAATGGGAATTGTGGTAGCGTGGTGCCTATAGGACTCAGTATGGAGGCCTAGTGGAGCCGCCATTTTGAATTTCGCTGGTTGAGGTAAAGTCCACTGATAAGAGATACCATGGTGGGTACCCTGTCCCATGGTTAACACCCACTTCCAGGGTATGCTGGTCCCATCTTATCAGTTCTTATCAGTGTGTGTCGCCTGAACCAGCTCCAGACCAGCTAGTAACCAATAAGCCATATGGTCCAGGTGAAGAAGGGAAAGGCATGTTACCTGTTCTCTCATGTGTACACTAATATTCAAATATCATTGAAGAAACTGATTTAAGGTGGGTCGCTACCATTGAATCAAAGATCCTAGATTTTCTTCATTTTTCTCCCAGAGGTACAAAAATTCATCTAAAATAAGAATATGAAAAGAAAAGTAGGGGGTCCCTAGCTACTTTTTTTTCTATAGATTTTTGAAAAATAAAAGTTTTTTAATCTTCACCTAGAAATTAGAGAAAATGTGTCTCAAATTTGAGATTTTTTTTCTATAATGATCATCAAACATAGAGATATGAAACTTCACATGATGAATGACCTAATATTGCTTTTTGCTAAGCGCTTTTGTTTATACCTCCATTACATTGCATTCTGGGTAAACTTCTTACATTTGGGTGCAGGATCGGATAAATTTCCTATTATTTCACAACAAAAGCCATCAGAATTCCTATTTTCCACCACTAGATTTTTCTTAAACTTTTTTAAAATATTATTCAGATAATTTGCCTTTAAATAAAAGTAATTTTGATATGGGGTCCTGTGGATAATTTTGGAGTTTTGGCCATTTGAAATAAAAAAGTATTTGAAAAACCGACGATAATCCATATTCAAAGCACTGCATGATGGGTAAAATATATGAATCCTTGGCAAAACATTGTTTCATTATATGCCCTCAGTCATTGTGAGCAGCATATCATGTTTTAAGTACTGTCTAGGTAATATAAGGGGTATAACTGTAAGGCCCAAAAGAATGTCAGAGAATGAAAAAAGTAATTCAGATGTAAATATGCCAGAATTTAAAATTGCCATAAAATGAACAATTTTTATCAGAATCCCCCAAGATTCTTTGTAGACATTAAGGGCATATCTAGGTATGTGCATACAAAAAATGATCTCATTCTGATGAAAATAACTTATATGCGCAGGAACCTGTGCAGTAGGCTCAATTTCAATGGTAGCGACCCAATTTAATGCCAGAGACCAATCTGTCCAACTTAAATACGTGGCTATTGATTAAAATGGGAGACACCAGCATTTCTCTCTTGTTTATATTATCATTTTATCACATTTTTGTTTGATGACTAGGACAATGCCTTCAATGCAGTGATAATCCTTTGATTGTTTTCTATCTCTGTCCACCGGTCTGCATTTCACGCAGTCCTATTGGCTCACGGAACTCTAGCGTGGCTCAAAATAATATACCCAAACAGGTAAAATCATTAATACCTAATGGAACAAACACTTGCCGTGTTTGGCAGGATGTTTGAAGTCAAAGTCAAGTGTAGTAGGCTATCCATTGTAGATGGACAATGACAAGGTAAAGATGCATCTTTCAGTGCCTCAAAATCTTTTAAAACGTCATTTTAAACATAAGAAAAACGTCATTTGCAATTATTTTTACCCAACCCCTTTTAGACATTTTTAAATGTTACAAATACGTTTTGTGCCAAGTAAGATGTGGGTTTTATCTGGGTTCAGAGTAGGGTGTTAAGATATTATGATACATATACGGTATCGTCGTGTTCACAAGAGAGGCGCTTATTCAAACTCCAGTTTTAGTGCTTAAGAGATATTTCAACACCTCTTTACCCCCGGCGCTTACACAAGACAGGCGTTTATTCAAATACCGGCGCTCAAACAAGGCGGTACGGTAGGTGTGATGGTACCGCTTGGATAGTGTAGAGGTACACTTTACTAAACCATAGGAGTTGGGTACCGTCTGACGTGGCGGGTGAGTCGAGTCGTCGGACGTTCCTCAGGTTCCGGATAGGTGGCAGCACCGATCCGGGTCTGTGGGGACATCTGACGACGAACACCTGGGTCCGTATATAAAGCCCAGGGCTCAGCCGCTACGTCAGAGGCCCTTCTGGCCTCCACACTATGTAGACCACTGTCTTTTAATATTAGCTGCCTCTTTGATATCATTCGGCAGCCGTGAGTGTGCATTAAGTAATAAACCTAACCGTTGGCATACACTTGGAATACTGTCTTACTCTTTCTTTCCGAATCGTAAGACCCGAACCCCCCAGGTCCGTAAGGCCACAAACCCTTACACTGGTGCCGTGACCAGTTAATTCTGGTGTATAGCCCGGACGTTATAACGTCCGAACGGCTAGTACATGGGTTAGACACCCTTAGGGAAGCTAACCCAGCAGGGCAATCACTTGCCCAAAAGAATGGAAATGGATCGCTAATGCTCCAAGCCCATTCGGACTCACAAGATGCAGAATCAGCATCTTGGAGAGATCCCGGACCCCACTATAATGATAGTGAAGAGAATCTGCCAGACTCTGTACGACGCGAACAGTCCATACAGAGACATAGTAACTTAATAGGCCAGCATTCAATTGTTGACGAATTATGTGATTCGATGTTCGAAGTCGGTGGTAGTACTAACCCAGAACATCCGGCACCAATGCGAAAAAGGGTAACATTCGGAGAACTACCTTATAGGTTACCCAGGCCCGAATTACCAATATTAGATTATAGCGCTATAGATGGCGACTTAACCTATGCGGTACCGGAAGGTGAAGAATTAAAACGACCGGATGTCCTGTTGTTGAATGAAACTTATGTAACTTTGAACGAGAATTTAAATACCTTGGTCAAAGCTAAGGATGAAGTATTGCATGAAAAACTTCAGATGGAAGAGGACCTAACTGGCATGCGAAAGGAATTCGAAGCCAGAAGGAGCGAGTACATGAAAGAACTCGAGAATGAAGAACTAAAACTTCAATCTATGAGAGAATCATTCAATAAAGAATATGATAATAGGCACATTCGTATCCAAACATACATAGATACGAACGACCAACTAAACCTTGATAAGACAAAATTCGAATCCGAAATTCGCCATTATCAGGATGAGTTGGATAAATTGAAACTTCAGTGCAGTAAACAAGCTGAAGACAATGAAACCATCCGGGTAGGCATCATAGCTTACAACAAACAACTGGAGGAGGATAGACAGAAACTCACGAATGAGCTTCAGGAATTGCAGGCCACTGCAATAACTCTAGATAAATATGTAGAAGCAGCCCAGTTAACTATAGGTAATATAGACCCAGCTGTGGTATCTACAATGTTGGGAAAGACATCTAAAGATGCAAACCCAATTAGATACAGCCCATTCGTTGATGATGGGGCTGACAAGAATGTGGTATCCGGAATCTATAAGAAACCGGATAATGCTGCAGTAAATGGAACCGCATCTAAACCAGTAGTTCCAATGCTGGATACGATAGGACCAGCACCACCCATACCAGATTTGAGTCACAAAATCAAAGCGACTCACGATGGTGCTACAGGGAATAATAATAATTCACCCGTGGCACAACCAAGAGCACCCGGACCAATGAGACATATGTTGACACCACCTTCATATTTCCCCCAACCCGGCCACAGTACACCAGCAGTACCAAGATTACCGAATCCACCCCCAGGTTCTGGTAATGGTCCTACTGATGGACGTTTTCCGAGACCAAATCCGCCACAAAACAATATCAACGGCGGTACGTACCAACCGAGAACATCTTCCTATGGATATAGAAATAATTATAATCCATCGGGAAGTGGCAATTATCAGAATGGTAATAGCTATAACCAGGGATGGAATCAAAATGATTCTTACCCTAGACACGCTTCTTCTGGAAACACCGGTCACAATAGTGGATGGCCTGGTGGTTCATCTGGAGGCTATAATAATAATGGTCCACCAGGAGGAAACCCTCCAGGCGGCCCAGGAGGATCCGGATTCGGAGGATCAGGATCAGGAGGAGATGGCAGGAAACCTAACAGGAGAACTTCTATGCCTGCAGGGATGCAAACCATCTTTGATAGAAGCCAATGTATACAAAACCTTGGCATTGACTGCTACCGAAAGGGAGCAGACGGCATGGAAGTCATGAACTGGAGCATGCGAGAAGCAGATAGACTACGCGGATGTAATAATCCGGCACGTAGACAGGCACGGATACCCCCTCCATATGATTCTAATGATCCATGGAAGGACAGGTATCAAGCTTTTGTTGACGAAGTCAATTGTAGTGGCTGGACAAAAGAAGAAGCTCTGCCATATTTGATCTGTTGGTTAAATAAAGGCGGAAAAGTAGCCCTCAACCAATGGAGAGCAGCTTACGGAATATACGGTACTTATGATCAATTGGTCGAATGTGCCGCATACCTGTTTGGATCAATCGTTAGAGAAGATCCGTGGGTAAGCTTCAAGAAGAGGACACAAAAACCTAAAGAATCACACAAAGTCTTTGGTTTGGAGCTACAGGACTTGCTTTCGAAAGCACGTCCAAATTGGGCTCATGATGATGATTGTTATCTACAAGAATTGTTTATACAATTCTACAGTGGATTGCGTGATCCGGATCACAAGCAAGTGGTCTGGGACTCTTGGAAAGATGACACTTCCTTCAGTGATCTGTTCATAGCAATCGATGGACATGACATGAAGAAACGTCTGGTAGGTCTCGGACCTAATCCAATAAGAGCAGCTCCATTCCAATACGGAGGTACACCTGCTCCGGTATACGATACTTCCCAATTAGCTCCGGTTGAATCGAATGAAGTTGATGAGAAAGATGAATATGTCTCCGATGAAAACGGAGATTATATTGGTTCAGTGCATGTAGCTGGAAAGTATTACCGACAAAAGCGGTATAGGAAAGTACATTCGAGAGGGAGAGGAGGATCAGTTGCTGGTAAAACAGCTTCCGGATCAACTCAACCTGGCAGTGTAGCCTCTACGGCGAACCCAACTGTAGCAGCCACTGTTGCTCCGACTAACATGATGGAAACATTATTAGCCGGATTAACAGAAGCTCTAAAGAGACCGAGAGTTGACAAATCTCAGAGGAGATGTTTCAGATGCCAGAAACTGGGGCATTATGCTCCAGAATGTATGGCTGAAAAACCTGTCCCTCGTAGACAGGAGAGTGTCTCTGGAGTAAGTACAGAGGAAAACTAAGGAGGGGTCTCCCGAGGGGCAAAGAAGGGGATCCCAGTGACAAATCTTGCCATGATATCACCATCCGTGATGATAGTTCGCATGAAGTAACAAGATCGCCTAACACCGAGGTGGTTGTAGACACCCGGAAGGTTAGGGAAGCTGATATAACAGGTGCTATGGGAGCACAGGGGAAACCCAATATCAGTAACGAGGCAGGCGGCTATTCGTTAGCCAAGGTCTGTGGTGCCCACCTGCCCCCGGGTCATCCTTGTCTGGAATTCTTAAAAGGATGTGGATTGACTCCTGGTGTGAAAAATGACGTTCCGATTGTCACGGACATGCCCTCTGTTCTAAACGGAAGGCGGTGGTATGTTTGCCTTACTGTTAACGGAAGGTCTGCCGAATTCCTTGTGGATACGGGAGCTAGCCACTCTTGTATCTCCAAGGGGTTCTACGACCTTATACCGGATGAACATGATACTCTCAAATCGGGAGGAAGTGCTCAGACGGCCGACGGCAGTACCTTGCAAACGTATGGTAGAACTTGTGTGAGACTACAGTTAGATGGCATACATGACTATGTCATGAGCGCCACCGTTGCGGATATAGCAGATGAGGGGATACTCGGGTTGGATTTCGCATCCCTGTATGGTGCTGTATTGGAACCCCAAACAGGAGTGTTGAGTGTGAGATACCCGTACCCCGTGAAGGTAAGATGTGCACTGAGACAAGTGAGCAGTATGGCTAGTGTGGCACACACTGTGCGAATCCCTCCGGGAGTAGCCTGTGATGTGCTTGTAAGAAGTGATCCTGCAATGCGTAACAAACCTGCAGTGATAGAACCGGATGTAGTTACTTTGTCAGGTATTGGATTAAATTCTGTAGACACGATAGTAGCGAATGCATCCTGGTCGGTAGTACCTGTCTCCAATACTGGAAACACTACTATCTACTTGAAAAAGGGACAAGTTTTTGGAAACGTGACCCTTTCGGAAACTGTAACGGATAGTAAGCTAAGCTTACAGAAGGTAACAGGAGATGATGAAATTTCGGAAGACTTACTTAAGTTGTATGAAGAAACTTCATTAGAAGATCCGGAACACCGGAAAGAGTTCTATGATATGCTCTGTCAGTATCATACTGCCTTTGCCAAACCTGGTGAAAAACTAGGTACGACAAATAAGGTATTACATAAAATAGATACTGGAGATGCCGAACCCTTTAAGATACCGTATAGACGGTTACCCTTAGCAAAAAAGAGAGTAGCTGAGGATGAAATAAATAAGATGTTGGAACAGGATGTAATAGTCCCTTCCAATAGTCCATGGAGTAGTCCTGTGTGTATGGTAACAAAAAAAGACGGTACTATCCGTTTCTGCATAGACTACAGGAAGTTGAATGGAATAACGAAAAAGAATTCGTATCCATTACCGAGAATAGATGAAACCATTGACTCCTTAGGAGGAAACAGTTGGTTTTGTACCCTAGACTTGCAATCAGGCTATTGGCAAGTGGGAATGAACCCTTCAGATATGGAGAAAACTGCATTTTCAAGTCATATTGGATTATTCCAATATAATGTAATGCCGTTTGGATTGTGCAATGCACCTGCAACATTTGAAGCAATGATGGAAACAATTCTAAGTGATTTATTGTGGAAAAGATGTCTTGTATATCTAGACGATGTCATTGTCTTCGGAAAAACATTCGAAGAATGTTCTAATAACCTGAAAATGGTACTAGAACGTATTATTTCAAATGGTCTCAAATTGAAACCTAAGAAATGCCACATGTTTAGAAAGTCCATAAATTATTTGGGCCGCATCATCAGTGATGAAGGAATAAAGGCTGATCCGGAAAAAATCGAATCAGTTACGAATTGGAATAGACCTAAAACACCCAAAGAAGTGAGGTCCTTTTTAGGATTCTGTTCCTATTATAGGGAATTTATTCCGAATTATTCTAGAGTCAGTTACCCATTACAAGCAATAGCTAACTGGACTCCAGGAAGTACCAAGGAAAAATTTCCTTGGACGCATGAACAGGAAACCGCTTTCCAAAAGCTAAAAGACCTGTTCACGAGTACTCCCGTATTGCAATATCCGAATGAGACGGATCATTTCATACTGGATACTGATGCTAGTAATGATAGCATTGGTGCAGCTCTCTCGCAAGTCCAAAATGGGAGAGAAGTGCCAATTGCCTTTGCCAGCAACACACTGAGCAAGACCCAGCGCAATTACTGCACAACCAAAAGAGAGTTGTTAGCAGTAGTCGTATATACCAAGAAGTTCAAACATTTTCTATGGGGAACGAACTTTACTTTGCGTACGGATCATTCCTCTTTAAGGTGGCTACTGAACTTCCGAGATGCTGAAGGCATGTTAGGCCGATGGCTAGCCCATTTATCCGAATATGGGCTTGAACATCAACAGATTCAGCATAGACCCGGAGTTAAGCATTTAAATGCTGATGCTTTGTCTCGAATACCAATCCGGAAATGTGATAATCCGGATTGTACTGATTGTGGAGCTCATAAGGCAGTGTTAGCAGGGATTCGAAGACCATTCGTACCCCTAGTTGCCAGTATACTGGATTGGTCTATGGATCACATACGACATTTCCAGGAAGCTGACTCGATAACTGCACAGCTACTGCAATTAGTGCCAAAGGGTATACGTCCAGTTAGACCAGAGGTCTCTCTGGAAAATCGAGAAATGAGAAGGTTTCTTGCTCAATGGACCGAGCTTGAAGTCCGGAAAGGCGTGTTATACCGTTGGAAGCCATGTAATAATGGTGATAGAATCATGCAAGTGGTGATACCACATGCCATGAGACATGACATTATGTACTTCTGTCATGGACATCGGACCAGTGGTCATTTCGGAAGGAAACGCTCGCTAGCACGACTTTCCAAGAAATACTATTGGCCTGGCATGACACGGGACTTGCAAAGATGGGTAACCACCTGTCCGGATTGTTGTAAAAACAAACCCGGACCCGGGATGGGCAAACTTCCCCTATCCCAAGAACTTTTCGGAGTTAGATTCGCAAGAATCGGGGTAGATATTATTAGTGGATTTAATACAACCGCTAATGATAATACCTGTATGATGGTAGTGTGTGATTATTATACGAAATACACTAAAGTATTTCCACTACCGGACCACAAAGCAATTACTTGTGCCGAAGCTTTTGTAAAAGGTTGGGTACTAAGCTTCGGTGTACCATTAATGTTACACAGTGACCAAGGCAGAGAGTTCGAATCAAATCTCTGGCAGGGTATGTGCGAATACTTGGCTATTTGCAAGACTAGAACCAATCCGTATAGACCACAAAGCGACGGATTAGTGGAAAGGTTCAATAGAACCCTTATCCAAGTCCTAAAGTCACTCGTTAATGAACATATGGATGACTGGGATGAGCAATGTCATTTTGTGACACATGCTTATAATAGTACAGTACATTCAAGTACAAATTGTTCTCCGAACCTTTTAGTATTCGGAGAGGATTTGATAATGCCTGCTGACCTAGTTTTTGGAGTCGTAGGAATGGACCCTGAACTACCTTGCCATGTAGTTTTTGTGGAATGTTTAAGAGACAGATTTAGAAAAGCATATGAGTCTGTCCGAATTGATTTGGAGAAAAGTGCCAAATGGCAGAAAGTAGGATACGATACCGGTCTAAAACATCGGAAATTCCAATCCGGAGACAGAGTCCTTAGATTACATGAACCACTTAGACACATAAAATTAGCGTCTAATTGGGACGGTCCCTTTACTATAACACAAATTATCAGTGATTGTACCGTAATTATTAAATCTGACCTTGGTCGACTCTATAAGTCAAATGTGGCTAGATTAAGGAGATGGTCTGGGAGGGAGACCTCCACAGAAATGTATGGTGAAGGTTCCGAAAGGATCCTGAATCAGAATCGCATAATAGACCAGGTAAAGAACACTACAGTGAAGCGTGGTCAGGGTAGACCCAAAAAGTGTTCCGAATCAGTGACACCCACGCCAACACCGATTAAGCGTGGGGGAGTTAAAAAAGTCTCGGCAGGTGAAGACAAAAAGAAGAGGAAAGGTGTTTCTAAGGCTAAGAAGCACCTAGAGAAAGCTCTTCAGACTGTCAGGTCCGATAAAGAACTATCCGAGAAGGGGAGATACGTTCGCCGCAGCCCCCGAATTGCCCAGAGGACTGCAGTGACCTAACCTGTATACACAACGAGTGTAATGTTTACATTTAGAGGAACGGATGACAACTGACCCTAAAGGCTTATTTGTCGCCCCCGCATGATGTACCAATGGGTAGTGGACGGATAATCCGGTGGATTTGCTTAAGCTTTCCATAATCTCCACTTAAATCCCCAGTCGAGTCATCGGGGTGAGCGATAATTACCTAAAAACAATCAGTTTGTTGATGTACCGCCTGTAGCACGTGCGTTTCCGCATGACGTCACCGTGTCCAGTCTCGGCTGACCTCTCGTGACCTCGCGGACCGCGGGGAAATGACGTCACGAAAGCTGGCCGGTCGCCATATTTGTTTTCGGTAACGTTCAAGACGGTCGAGCTCGCTCCCTTCTTGGATTTTACCGGCTAAGCAAACCCCCCGCTGCTCCTCCAGAGTCTGTCTCCTGGTAGACAGACTCCGTTTGTGCCGGCCCCGGCGCCGTAAAAGCCGGAAAAAGGAGTAGTTTACTCCCGTGGGCGATTCCCCAGTCATGGCTGAGGAATCCGTAGCTGCAGCCAAGCTATCCGGTGACCCGGATAAGCTGACTCCGTCCGCAGAAGCTTTTCCGGAAGCTTTGTCGCCTGTTACACAGGAAGAGAGCGAGATGATGGACGTGGAGGAACCCACGGATCGCTCGTTCGAGGAGAAGCTGGCTTCATTCTCACTCAATGAGCCAGAGAAACTGCTATCTCCACTCCCGGCAGAGGGATCCGGAGCGACTGCGAGTGCTGAACCCGCAGCGACAGAGTCCGAAACTACCCAAGTTGACGGACAGAAGGATGAGTGGAAGCCAGCAGTGGCGGAGCCTTTTCCAGCTAGCTATGATGGTCGCTACCTGTATGTCCACCCGGAACTGCAGGCACAAGTGACCTACGCGGACGGGACACCAGTCAGGATGGACCCGAAAGTCAGGATAGCTATCGAGGGCGTCATGGCTCCCGAACAGCTGACCAGGATGCCTCCCGAGTGGCTTCGAGACTGGCCGTGGTTCCAACGGGGACTTATGGTGGACGCCGGTTTCCGTGAAACCGTGTACGCAGCTAACCGAGCCTTCGAGCTCGGAGCGTATCCGAAGCCTGACAAGTCCCTGTGGAACGTCAAGGCTACGAACATTAACTGGGTAGGCTGTGTCTGGGATACCGATGGCCAGACCTACCCACGCCCTAGTGCTATCCGGACGCCGTGCCGGACCACTAAGGAATTCCGGGAGGCCGCTGCTAACTTCGAGCAGTGGGACGACGGTTACTACATAACCGAACAGGAATTGGTGGATGTCCAGAACAATTCACTAATCGGATTGGACCGAGCTGCAGCCCTTCGGACGGTTATTGTCCGCCGCATGACTGCCGAACAGGAGGCACAGGAAGAGGCTAAGAGGGCCGCGGAAGCACCCGCACCTCCTATCCCCGACCTGAAGCTTGCCACCAGAAGCTCCGCCAGTGCTACATCAGCTACCGGCAACACTACTACTCCAGTAGAAGCCACGACCTCCAGCACATCCGGAACCCAGGAACCGGAGGAAGACTGGAAGGTCAGTAAGAACCGACGATCCGCTGCTCGGAAGCTCAAGAATCTCCCGGATTCTGCGAGAGCCGAGCCGAAACCCAGCACCTCAACCACTGGTAGTACTGCCATGGAGGTTGAGTCGTCTGACGAGGAGTCGGTGCACGAATCCTCGGTTGAGTATGATGAGAAGGCCACTCCATCAACTCAAACCGAGGCCGAACGTTGGGCTAACGCCAAATCCGGATTCAAAACCCGGATCCCGACGTGTTTCTCCGACTGTGCGTACGGAGTTAAGAAGGACGGCTCTACCCTCTATGCCTGTCCAGACTCAATCAATAAGAACGATGAGTCGGATGATGAAGATTGGATGCGCCTTTCGGACGAGGACCCCAATCCGAGCAAAGCCTATCGAAAGATGTGGCTTATGCTAAACCACACCGAAGGGTATTACACTTATACCCAGAGGAGGAAGCTGCGTTGGGCTTTAGAGAAGTGGTACGGTGACGATCAAAAGTCCTGTCCCTTCTCTATCTGCCAGGATGCGAGTGATGTCTCGATCCGGACCTGGAGTACTCCAGCCCGGTTCCAAAGGCATCTGGTAGAGGCCCACTTCCACCATCACCCGGTTTACATTTGTGATCCGAGTTATGGTAAGAAGGGCAAGAAGTGTACTACGAAGGTGCAATACAACCGACGTAGTGATCTGGCTAGACACCAGAAGAAATGCCACGCAGAAGGTTTGGACGGGGCCCGGAAGCGCATCATGGAGCTTCATCAGGAACTCATGAAGGAGTTCGATAGCCTGAGCGAGGATGCTTGGTCTAAGATCCGACCAGGGGACCAAGTCCTCTGCGAAGTTCCGAAGACCAAGGATTCGAAACTCCGAGCAAAGATAGTCCTGACTCCTGGAAAGGGTAAACTGGACATGCACGAGTCTCTCTGGCAGAAATGCGAGGAATCCGGAAAGGATGCAAAGAGAGCTCGTGAAAGGAGCAGGAGAGACCAGAACCGTGGCGGCAACGGTAATGGTCAGAGCACGACAAAACCGAAGGTCAGAGCAGAGGACCGTTCCAGGTCCCCTCTGACAAGGCACCCCGCAGAACAGGCTCAGGGCACTCCGGTGTTCAAGAAGCCTGAACCTGCCGGATACGCTGGAGCCGTATCTAAACCTGGGAAAGTGAGTTCTCGAAACTTTCCGTCCTTAAACCAAGGACCTGGACCTGAGAGCCAGACCTTGGTGGTAGGAAAGGATGGTCGCCTTATGCCAAAGAAGACCACCGCATCTGCTGCCGCCGGATCTGCATCCGCTCCAGCCGCCCCACCAGTTACCTTTACCCAGGAGCAGTTAAACATGTACCTGCAAATGGGACTGAAACAGAATGTACCACCTGCCTTCTGTGTACCAACGACAGGTGTGTCCGGGAGTCCTAAACCCGGAAGTGGTCCACAGGCCGCCTCGACTCCTCCCAAGGCTGTCGCGGCACCTGAGAAACCGAAGGACGCCATTACCATTAAAACTGGTAATGCGGAAGTTTGGTTTGAGAAGTCTCGCCAAGGGGAGGCAGATGTCCAGAAGGCCATCTACACCCATTGGGAGAAGACCGTTCGTGAGAAAGCGATCGAGTTTCATCAGGGTCTCCTAAACGAAACTCTGTTGTGTATGAAACAGGTGGGCGACGCTGAAAAGCAACGTCTCGAGACTCTCATCCGGGACGATGTAAAGGCCCAGGAGGAGGCTGCCTCAGCTGCTCAAGAAAAAGCAGCTATGGATGTACACGTGTTGGAAAAGCGTGTAAAGGAGGAGATCACTCGGAACACCAACCTGAACACTAAGTTCATGAGGGTGTTCGGAGTCGACTTGGACGAGTGGGACGGCACTCCCGAGTCGGCTTTAGCCCTTCTGAAGAAGAAGCATGCTAAGAAATCCGTTTAAAGCATGCTAGGGTTATTTCTTCCATAATTTTTTTTCCAACACCAAATGACCAGATATAGTCTTTGCGGAACCCTATAGGTCTGCGAATGCTTTTTCTAGTGCATGAACACCTATGCTATGTGTTCCGGGTTCCTTTGACCAGTCTATTATTCAGGTTGTATAACATTTATTACACCCTGAATAGCCTATTCGGATTTATAATTTCATCCATGAACAATCCGATAGTAGACTTGCTGCTGTGAGACGTATCCGGATGCCAGTTCCAGACTCCTGCTGTTACCCGTGCTAACCAATTACTAGGATGGACTTTACGATTTACCTCTACAACTCATCTGTACTCCCGAATGGACTTATATCTCTACTACTATTACTTCCGGATAAACCTATATCGGACTATTATTTTACTTATGTCAACTAAACTTAAAAAGGATTACGTTCTCTACACAGTTGACACATCCGGACTAATATTCTACAAATCTACACCATTCGGATATACTATAAACTTTAGCACTACTAGAGGATTGTGGGTAGCTGCCCCAAATCAACTACCGTGTTCACTCAATATAAGGAAACTATAAACTTTAGCACGTCCATCCCGTGGTTAGCTGACCACACCTACCTACTAGTACCCGGAGGATACAGCAGAAGACTCCAGCAGCATCTATAATCCCTGTATATTGTATATAATGTCATATTTCTATTTTTCTATAATATTATATGTATGTACATATCCACTAAATACATATTATAATACGGGTACATAGACATTTCCTGATACGGATCTCTAATCACTATTAGTATTTATATTATAAGATCCGTTAAACTTCACCAGATAACACATATTATTGTCCTGCGAGACAAAATATATAATAAGTATAATGATCTGGTGCTATAAAGGTTATTAGGTACACGGTGATAATATATTATTATATTCATTACCACACCGTGATGTTTTTTTTCTTTTTTTTCAAGTGTATGTTATAAATAATCCTATTCGTACTACTCACGGAATCCTTAACGGATTCGTATAATATTAATATACGACATGTCATTAGATAGTGATGTTACTATAACAGTCTTCTTTAAGACTACATATTCAAATGTGGTGTCAATGACTACAAACACACATACGGATGTTATTTTGTGATATGTTTTATTATCGACAGTTCCGTTACATATAGCTGTCATCATCACATGTATACGATTCATATTACTTGTCTTACTAATTATACCTGAAATATAATACAATATTATGTGGTATAATAATTATATAGACAGTTCCGTTTCACATAACTGTCTCTTCTTCAAGTAATTCGTATAATATTTCAACATCCTAATCGTTATATGTAACTAAATTTCACTATCGAATATATATATATGACATCTGGTTCACAATTTATTTAGTGTTAATGTTATACCTATGGTTGTACCTCTATTACTAATGGTTTAGACATGTAGAAATGTTATCCTAGTAATATTATATGTATAACACCCTCCTAAATGTCTGGGGGAGTGGTGTAGAGGTACACTTTACTAAACCATAGGAGTTGGGTACCGTCTGACGTGGCGGGTGAGTCGAGTCGTCGGACGTTCCTCAGGTTCCGGATAGGTGGCAGCACCGATCCGGGTCTGTGGGGACATCTGACGACGAACACCTGGGTCCGTATATAAAGCCCAGGGCTCAGCCGCTACGTCAGAGGCCCTTCTGGCCTCCACACTATGTAGACCACTGTCTTTTAATATTAGCTGCCTCTTTGATATCATTCGGCAGCCGTGAGTGTGCATTAAGTAATAAACCTAACCGTTGGCATACACTTGGAATACTGTCTTACTCTTTCTTTCCGAATCGTAAGACCCGAACCCCCCAGGTCCGTAAGGCCACAAACCCTTACAATAGTGTGAAGGCAAAAGAGTAGAAAATGGTATTAACTATCTAGATCGCAGAGGGGGACCGAAGCAATATAAATGAATAGAGTAATGAGTATGATAGCAGAGATAATAACAATATACGGTGGTGTTATAGATAGATGACTCGATCGACATTAAAATATTTTAAGAAGAGACTAGCCTATGAGACTGTTATCAATCACTTGACCCCCCCCCCCAACAACAACAACAACAAAGAAATCTGAACAAAAGCAGTTCGGCAGTGTCCAAAATGTACTGTTGAATCAACTGAAGTGAAGACTGTTGGTTTAACAGTTTGATGCTCTGACTGGATCAATGACTATCTAACAAGTGGGAAAAAAACTCACTTGAAAACCTAGGGTGTTTTTTATTCCATGAGAATAGAAAACACCCTGAGCCTGACCAAGAGATGGGGCATTGACACAGAGGTGTTGATTTCATACAGATGTACGACTGAGAAGGCCTGAAATGACCCATTCCACAGGCTACTAAAATCTGGCCATTATGCATTTTCTTTTTTTTTCTGTGCAAAACTTTCATTGTTGACGGTCAACGCCACCATTGTGGACACTTATGTGCTGACTTGTGTTTACCCATTGTTATAACTTCAGGCACACAGTCATTACCACGCAAGCCTACTTGGATCACCTTTCCTCATCACTTTCACTATACAAAGGTCTAAATTCTTCTTAACGTGGAGGCTCTATTGATAGCAGAGCCACCGTGGTTTCTGGTTAACAAACATGTCGGGAGGCTCTGATTCAGGCTCTGATGCATGCACACTCCAGAATTGATGTAGGATTGGATAAGGAAGATAGTAAGTTCAATGCCGCTGGATAGGCATTTAAATTCAGGAATAGATGTCATCATGTTTGTTGCAATGTACTTTTATTGTAGAGGTTAGGATATGTACGTGTACGGCTACGTATACATGTAACGTCATAGGTTACGCAGGGGTATTTCCATCTAGCAATACATAAACTAAAGGTTGGTCGTTTTGGACGTGTACACTGTAAGAAATGTATGTTGTGGGAACACGGAATATTGTAACACACATGGAAATTCAACCCACTTTTAAAGATTTACTCACATTGTAAGTACTAACACACTTTTCCCAACACACTAACACACTTTTCTCTCAAAAGTGTTTAGGTAGTGAAAAGTGTGTTGAATTTACATACATTCCATTAATCTCTACAGTACACATATGCCAGCTCGGTCTTATCAGTGCTATTATGTAACCCACTAATTGCCCCTACCTGACTGTAGCCAGTTATATATAACGGTTTGGATGGTCAGTTTAAATCTACACCTGGTGGAGAGAGGAGTGTCTTCACTTCTGTCCTGTATTTCTGGTAAGTTATTGTGCATTATCATTCTAATAGGTTATATGCCAATGCAATGAGTTGACTAATCATACTAGGCCTATTACATTGATAGAAAATACTTGTAAATTGGTTAAGCATAGCATTAAATTCGTGATAGCATAAAGCCTACAATCTCTTTAATTTTGTTATTGTCAAAAGCAAGACAACCCTTTTACTTTGTATCATTATCATGTAACTTGGTCATTAGTAGTAGTAGTGTTATAGGGGTCTCTTTATAAACCTGTTATCAACGTGGCTTTAAATGTAATAGTAATATTGACTTTATTTCCAGATTAAGTGCAGCAACAACATTGACTTATACATGGTGTGGTGAGTGTTTATATGAAAACATTATACACTATAGGCAGGTTTACAGATAGACCTAGTCATGTTAGCAAAACGTTGGAATAACATTTTGATAATGCATCCCATCTACCTTCATCACATCACTGTTACCTTCCTCACATTATCTGTATCTTTCCCATGCTATATTATAATGACTTGATTATAATTGTCATTTCAGGTTTGGTTGTGCCCCATGCTGCGATCTTATGTATATGGGCAATTGACATCAAGGAGCATTGAAACATCAAGACCAACAGCTAAAATATGTGATGAATAAATAAAGGCTAGATGCTACCCCTGTCCACCCCCTTTCATTGTCAAAATAATAACTCACTTTTATATCTAAACACATTATAGAACAACACACTTTTTCCATACACACTACAAATATGAACACACTTTTTGTTACACACTTTATATGTAACACACTTTTGACATCAACACATTTCTTAACACACTTTTGGCCAAAGTGTGTAGTGTGTTAGAAAATAAAGTGGGTAAAAATATGCTGCAAATAAGTGTGTTATAAAGTGTGTAAGTTCAACACGGTTTTCTTACAGTGTAGAGGGTGCTCTACCAGTACATGCAGGGAGAATACTAACTAATACACATGTATATATACACTTTTCTTAGGTTCTTATTATTCTATATATTATTCTCTGTATTGATTGAACAGCACTTTGTTTAAACATCACATTCCCATTGCACTGTTACAAAGCAAAATGTGTTTTTTACATTTTGAAATTTATATGTTCTACATGGAGCACGCCACCGCCCCTCTTGCTATGATAACCATGACTCTAAAAGGCAATTTAGTACAGCGATCGATCATCCTCATACTTGGAATCATTTCTCACCTCACCCACATTCCTACCATATTTGACACTTATGATTGATGAAATGATGTATATACATGAACTGGCCCATATCAAGGGTCTAAAAATAATCTGCTCAAATACAAGATCAATCTTTGGCAAACGCGCTGATGTTTTTAAAATGTTATCCTCAGTAGATATTGCTGGCATAGTTGAATCTTGGCTAACACCATCGATAAAAGAGGTTGATATGTACATTCCGGGCTACCAATATGTGCGACTGGACAGATATCCAAACAGAGATAAAAAAGCAACAGGGGTTAATGCTATACCTAAGGGACCACTATATTGCAATCCCAGACTTGCATAATAGTTTTATAACTGAAGAATATGGAATGTTAAGTGTTGACGTTGAAATTGGAATCATTAAATATAAAATCTTTGTATGCTATCGCCCTCCAGAGGCACATATTGATAAAAATGCCACCTATAAAAAACTTATTAGGAAAAATGTCACAAGGAACAGAAAAATAAATTTCATGGGTGACTTCAATGTCAACCTCCTCAATAAAAAAGATGTGGAGGAATCAAAAGTTGATGATTTTTGCACTGGAAATGAAGTTTTTCTGTTGATAAACTAGACCGGTATCTGGCACCTTTCTTGATCATATCTACACCAATGTACACAATGTGGCTTGCCAAGGGTTACTTGACTACTATGTATCGGATCATACTCCTATTTATATGGTTTTAAAATGTGATAGAACAAAAATTAAGAAAAAAAGAGTTATGGCAAGGTCTTATAGAAGATATGATTTCTTAACTTTTAAAAATATACTAACCAGGTACAATTGGGAAGATGGGGTACTTATGCAAAACCCAAATGATATGTGGGCGACCATCTCAAATGTTATGACTAACACCCTCGACATTATGTGCCCTGTAAGGTCCATCACCATTCCAGAATACACACCCCTCTGGCTTACGGATGATATCCTAGAATTAATGCGTGTCAGGGATAAGTTATATAGAAAAGCAAGAAATACAAACACTGAATACAACTGGAGACTTGCAAATTATTTCAAACGTATTGTTAAAACAGCTATTTTCCAAAACCAAAAAAAAAAGAGATTAGGAATCTACTTGAATTTAGGAAACCTGACCCTGTTAAATTCTGGAATGCCATCCATATACTGCTTCCCAAAAAAACCGGTAGCACTTTGATTAAGTTAAGAAATAATAAGAATGGTCTAATAATCCCACCTGCTGAATGTGCTGAGTATATTAATAGCTTTTTCATCAATATAGGAAAAAAATTAGCTGATGCGCTTCCCCCCCTACAACATACACTCCGGAACAGAATCCATACAGTACACCGGTTCCTGATTCAAATTTAATGTACAATATTTCCTATCTCAACTTATTGAAATATATAAAGACTATTAATATCAGGAAACCATCAGCTATTAACCTTTTATTATAAAAGATGCTTTCATGTCTATTTCTGATGTAATTTTAATTTTGTACAACACACGTTTACGACATAGTATTTTCCCTAATGCATGGAAGAAGCGGACAATTGTCCCTCTTTACAAAAAAAAAACAAATTCATTAGATGTTAATGACCAATTAGCCTTTTACAGCTCCCTGGTAAAATCCTAGAAAAAATTGTCTGTCATAGGTTACAAAACTACATGGAAGACAATGGTCTTTTGTGTCCTACACAACATGGGTACAGAAAGGGACGTTCGACCCTATGTGCAGTCACTGAGCACCTAAGTAATATTATAAACAATATTATTAATGAGAAATCAATGTATTACATATATCTTGATTACAAAAAAGCTTTTGATACTGTCTCACACTCAAAATTATTAGGAAAGTTATCACTTTTAGGGCTAGATACTAGGACTTATAACTTTTTCAGGAATTACCTATCGAATAGAAATCAAATGACAATAGCTAATGATAACTGTTCAAGCTCTAAAATTATAACACATGGGGTGCCTCAGGGCTCCGTTCTGGGTCCTGTCCTTTTTCAATATACGTTAACTCCTTATCTAAAGCTTGTGATTGTAACATGACACTATATGCTGATGATGCAGTAGTCTCCGTCACTTCCCCAGATGAAATGCGAATAGCTCTGAAAAGAATTAAGGAATGGTGCCTACAGAACTCCCTGACTGTTAATGAAAAGAAAACTAAATGGATGTTATATAAAGATGTCCACCATGATAATAGTGTTTTTACTTTAAATGATGTTATACTGGAAAGAGTATATAGCTTTCCTTATCCTTATTTCAATAAAGAATTTTGAATTGAAATTGAATTGAAAATCTTGGTCTAACCTTAGATACTGACTTTAAATTTATTGAACATAGAAATAATACTATCAGAACTATCAAACATAGAATATATCAATTATCCAGGATTAGAAAATTTAGAAAACCCTGACACAGCTGTTGACATCTATAAGTCGATGATCTTACCATGTTTTGATTATGGTGATTTTATTTGGGATAGGGACCATAGAGGTGAAACAAAAGAACTCCAGCTACTACAGAACTGGGCTTTGAGAGTAGCCTATATGGTAAAACTCGAAGAAAATCGTCGTATGACTACAGTAAAAATTAGACATGCAAGCAATTGCTCTGAACTATATATAAGAAGAGATCAGCATTTGTTTTTCTATGCTTTCCAACTGGCACAGAAAATGGAATATGTTGACAATAGACATCTTCCAACTCAACTACACACAGGGAAAAGATTGATAATTCCACACCCCCTGAAGCCTGTGGTATTAAGAAGTGCTTATTATAAAGCCAGAGTTAGATGGAATCAATTAAAAGCTCAGTACACCCATATACCTACGTTAGAAAAATTCAAGAGTCAAATTGCTTTATCTAAAAGTTTCTTTGTACTTTTACACTGTCTTGATCCTAGATCCTCATCCCTCATCTCATCATCATCACGTTTCCCTAGCTAAGTAAGATAATTGTGAACCTGTTTTCCTTCCTATATGAATCATAGAACTGTGTGATATTATTATTTTGAGGCGGCACCATGTCATTAATATTTAGTTGATTTGTCAATGTATATGTCTTCTACAGGGGGCCTAGCGGAGGTACCACAACGCGTGGATGCTAGGTATAAATACCGGTTACAATGTACTCAGTATTTTCCCAATAAAACACTTAAAAAAAATAAAATAAATACATAAATTGTAAATAAAGATGTAATAGCCCTGCGCCTAACTAACAAAATAGAGATGTGACTACCTGCTGTAGGTGTATATTGGTTATAAATAATTATAAACCAAGGTAATTAGGTCTTATCTACAGCCCTTAGCACATTCACCTTGAGTAACATACTTCAAGTGTTGATAGCCTCCTCATACAGGCCCATTTCATCCTAACCACATTACCTACCTGTACTGGAACCTGTACTTCTATAGTCCTTGCCCTTCCCCTACAGGTATACGTTCGTGGATCTCAACCTGTCTATTTTCTGTGATTCTCAACCTGATTCCATGTAGAAATTCCATGCGAGTACTTTGCTTGTTATAAATCATATTGAGAACAAAAGCCCTAAATTCATTTTTCAAATTTCATTTAATGAATAATATATGGTGACGACTATGTTACATGAACTGAACAACCTGAAATGGAAAGAAATGACAAATGGGGTACACGTAAAAGTAATTACCTATAATACTATGTTTTGCAAGGTAGGACATAACTTTGCAGTTTTACAGACATGATGCACATAATATGTATATTCCTTTTTCTTCGAGAGTGATGATAAGAAAGAAAAAGAGCTTTAGGAGATTCGTTTTCGCTGTGCATGACGTTTGTGATAAATGTAACATTAGAAAAACGAAAACTATTCCTATCATCAAATTCCGCCATTGCATCAGAACCTCGAGACTTCGACTGATTATGCCATGGCCTTCAGCTGTCGGCCTCTAGATGATCTAAGCACCCCCCCCCCAAAAAAAAAAAAAAAAAAAAAATCCCATGGTGTCTCGACTATCGCATCCCTGAAACACCCAGGTATTGGACACAAATAAATAGATCGTGGTTATGTAAATTCCTGCAAGGTCCCCTTAGGGTCATTCAACTGAATAATGGTCGCTTTAAATAAACAACAACGCAAACACATTACAGTGGTGAAATAATTATGTGAACATAAAACTAAATAAACATGCAACTGGGAATTATTATGATGGAGCACTCAGGGGAAAAAAACAAACATAAAAGACGTGGAACCGGGGAAGGTTTTGCATTTTGCACCAATTATTTGTGTTATGAAAGACTTCTTTCCTTCTAGGTTTAAATACTTCGATGATGTAAGAATTATATGAATATGATCACTGACTAATAACTATATCCTTCATATCTATGGTAAATGGACATAACATAGTCGACTACATTATATCCTATACAGATTCAGGAAAGCTTATCCTATTTCAAATAAGCAGTTGGAAATCCCAATTCATACCTTTCCACTTGCTACCATGTATGCCTACATTTTGAAGATATATGAGTATGTACATCGTGTTATATGCTCAACAATAGTAATCACAGAGAAGCGATACTCACCAGCTAAACAAAATCTGATATCGTTCTAGGTCATGTAAAAAAAAGAAGTATAATCCTATGTAATCTGGTAACAGTCTTGAGGGATTGGAAGACCCAGAATGTGCGATACTAATTCCACTGCTCTAGAAAGGCACATTTTCAACACTGATTTCCATATAATGATTCTAAGCCTTGCACCCTCAACATTACCCAAAAATAGATGTTAAGAGTAACGTTACTTGGCTTCATAAATTAGGATCCAGACTACAGGAGGACATTTGTCAATTATGTTGATTAGTACCGTTGAGAAATGCCCTCCCGGTCTCCATTCGCGTTATTAGTTAGGAAATCTTAACCTTTGTAGTGTCAGCTTCCTGGTTTGTATCATTATATAAATACCATAACAGCTCAGAGAGTGTGAATGGTTCTTGGGCAGTTCCGGGCTGTCTTGACAATATTTACAAAGCCAGTGCATGACATTTTACAGGGAAACCCCCAAGGTACAGCTTCTCTCATTTAGCATTGCCTCCTGTTTTGTTCTTGGGATTGGAAGAGCTTGGGTTGGAACTGTTGTTGGCTGCCTTGTCCATATACATCATGAGTTCCGCCTGTGCACGATCCATCTTTTGTTTCTCCCTCTTTATAAGTGCTGAGCCTTGCATCAGTTCCCTAAAAACAAGGAAGAAATGTGGGAATACATAAAATGTACAGCTATAGGGCATATCTTATTATTTACTGTGATAAGATAATAAGAGACATCTTCATTTTTAAGATATACCTTGCATTTTTAAATATCTTGCGGTTCCTTTCTGTTCATGTCATTGATACATTGTTATCAAGTTCTGAATTTCACCATAAGAAATCAATTTTATCTATATAAAGGGATGATATATCTTACGTATATTCGATTGTTCCACTCTTATCTGCATCCAGTTCATCTAACAGAGTATCCAATTGTTTCTGTGAGGTCATAAGAAACAGCGAGAATCAATATCAGCTAGAATGGCAGAAAAATGCCTAAAGCGTACATGAGGTTACAACAGTTGTTTTTTTTCTTTTTCAGAAAACAATCCATTTTTGATGTAATGTTCCCACAATTGGAATGCGAAAAAAATGTTGGTGTTTGGAAAAATGATTTTCGTTCAAATAGAACAAAGGATATAGATGTATCACTATGCTGATAATGTCATCTCTAGATCAAAGGCTATTAGCTAATGAGAATAGAAATATTACATTATATGTAACTGAGGAGATGTAATTCAAGTTGAGTTTCTGCTTTTCATTGTCTATTCACAAATATGAGAGTGCTACTTCAATCACTAAGAAATTAAATAAGGAGGGATATTGCACCAGATTTGAACCATTCTACCTACACTCGTCAGCCTGAGACCAAAGTCCTTGAGGCCATACTTGAGCTCCTCCAGGGTGACATCCCCACTTCCATCCTTGTCCATCTGGTTGAAGAGGTCCTCCATGCGGTCTGCATTCTCTGTCAGGAACCGATCAAACACAGCTAACACTGTGCCATTGATCTGTCAGAGTGGTAAAAGCAGCAGGGTATTATTTGCTCTTCTATACTCAGAGAGACTTACATTATTAGCCAGGAAGTCGTTTCTCAAAAAGGTCCGACTAAACCCCTTCAAATCGTAGTGGTATATCCCTCAGTCTAATGTCATTATAGCCCTGCATCTATTAGTGACTGGTGATTGCCCTTGTACAGCTATGGTCCTTTGCACGGAAGGTGAAGATAACTTCACATGATAAAGATAAGTCAATTTAATTTCGAAAGGAAACTAAAGATTTCTTTGTAAATTTTAAGATATCTTGAGCATTGATATCTCTAACCTATCTTTTCAAGGATTTTATTGCAAATGTATGACAAATTATGTCAGGTTCTATAGAAATGAAATTTTGAAGACAAGCACGAAGATATCTTCTGTGTTCTCTTCATTTCTGCCTATCTTTAGTGAAGAATACCTCGCCGCACGTGCAAAAAGACCACTGCCCTACCAAACCCTATGCACATACTGCCCTACCAAACCCTATGCAAATACTGCATTGAGTGCTGGCCATATAGAGCAGTGGTCTTTTTCACTGGGGGTGGGATATCTTTGCTAACAATAGGCACAAATGAAGATAAGCTGAAGATTGACTTGTGGATATCTTCCAAATTATATTTCTATAGAAGTTCTCTTCAACTGTCCTGCATTTTTACTCAGAAGATAACCTGCCCATTGTCAATCTTGGTCCATGTCATCTTCAACTTAAGGTATCTTCAAGCTATCATTTCCCCTTTCCTTTATTTTGATTCATGTTATCTTTCATGATAGCTGGGGGGCCATTCCTTCATTAACATTTCTTATTACTATAATTGGCCGTATAGAGAATCCCCAGGGGGTGTCCCATACTAAATAGATCACCATTTATCCTCCATCTGACATTCCACATGCTTGGCACCCTCAGTTTGAATTGTGTGAGAGCATATTATTGTGTACAGTCTAATTTTGAAGATATCCACAAACCTATCTTCAGCATATCTTCATTTGTGCTTATCATCAGTGTCATATCCCACCGTAACAAGGTGTTGCCCCCCCCCCAAGAAAAAAAGAGCTCAGATTACAGAAATGTAAAGAATATTGTTCTGCTAAAAGATATCTTTGTCTTCTCATTTCTTGAAATATGCACATTATCACTAGCAGACATGTGCATGTCTTCATAGAGATATATTGCATATCTTTTGGAAAGACAATAAGAATATTCATGCTATCATGCATGTTTATAGCTTTTATACTATAAAGGAGGCTATCTTGTTCTGTTTTTGGACAGACCCTGCTGGAAGCCATTAAAGTTTCTATTCCACTTAGAAACGTGATTATTTTTTATCAAGATTCTAAGGCATATATAGATCAGTGGCAGTGAATGGGGGGGGGGGGCAGGGGGCATGTGCCCCCTCAACTTATATGTTGGGGGTGCAAGACTATGCAGATCTCGATCTGGACAGTGATATTGTCAAAAAGCATCTCAATACATCATACGCCAGACCCCATGAAATATTCATCATATCCATGCTGGCCTAAAACTTAACTTAGATCGGAGCAATATTTTCTTTATTCATTGTAGGTATCAATATCAAGTTACCCCCACCTACTTCATTTTCCCTTTCCCTTTCACAAGAGGGTAGACTGATATCTACATCTGAGGTGTGGGGAGGGAGTCACTTAGAACTTGGCCCAAATTCTACATGGTGTTATAGGGGCCTGGTGGGATTTTAGATGCCAGTTTGTCTTTAAAAATCTCAAGCAAGTCTGCAAATTCTGGGTGTGTCTTATATGCGAGGTTCACCCTATATCCAAGGATTTACGATGTTATGTTGTAAATGCATGTATACAAAGATAACCCTAGCTGCAACTTATAGAAAGTAGCTTAGAAAAAGTAATTGAAAATAACCCCTCCCACTTGACACCATCCACTCTTATCCACAACTCTCTTCACTTTTGGAGACGAGTGAGGATAACTTGTTTTCTTTAATTGATAATTTTGCAGTAAGAACTATGCATTACATTATCTTTTATGATTAAAATCACTTGCAAGAGTATGCACATTCGAAAGGGATATTCTTTGCTTTATCTGAAGTGCATATTAAAGACTTTTTAGGTCTAGAGCTGATTCCATTCTCCCAATATACTGGCTTTGTGAAATAACATATTTGAGGTTAAAGATAGGTCTTCAGGCAGCCTTCAAAGTCTGAGGATATGTGTCAGAAACGCAATTATAATCTGCAAAAAGACAGGTTAGATATAGCATTTCTCAAGATATCTGCACGATTTCAAAGATATCTTCAGTTCAATTTGGAAATGACATTCCCCTATCATTACCCTTTGAAGATATCTTCGCCCTTGGTGAAAAAGACCACAGATATAGTGCATTACCTACGATCACTTAGTGCGTTTCAAATCGTAGTGGCTAATATATGTTCAGTCGTACCATGTTAAGAAAAGTCTTCCAGATCTCCACTAGGACGACATTGGCAGCTTTTACTGCATCATTGCTTTTTGCATTATTCCCTTTGAGCGACACTCAGAGTGAATAAAAAAATAACAATACAATAACAACTAAGCGAGGAAAGTACTGCAGATAATTGACAGGTGTCACTCTTGTGGAGTTCGAGCTATTGAGAGTTTTCAAACAGGTACTGTATACACTAGACTGGTTAGCTGTAGTTCAATTATCGGTATACAGATTTTAACCGAAGTAGGTATATTTACTGAAGATTATATATGAGTTTTCTATGATGCTGTTGGCATAGACTCAATATGAAATAAATATCAGTACGTATGGCATTGGAAATATCTATTTATATGACGTGTAGGTCTATATATGTATATGCAACACGGGTAGATTTTATCGTCTCTATGATAGGCAAAACTGCGCTGGACAAACGTGTAATGAAAGAAATGATAACGTGATTGGCTTTCATGCAAAGAACAGTGAGTAACCATAACACAAAAATGAAATAATTGATAACTTAAAGTCAATAAAATGGTTTGGAAAAAGATAATGAGGCAACACGCTAAACTAAATGTTTCAAATGCAATAAAGAAAATCTAAACATAATATTTATGTGAACACGGAGAAATAAAAGCGAAAAGATCACAAATTCATACATCCGGGTACTCGATGAAAAACTGGGAAGTATAAGAGACATTGATATATATTTGAGGCAGCAATGTCATTCAGAAGTGTCATCCTCTTCCTCAGCATTTGTCTCAAATTTCATTAGATTCAAGGAACATTAATCTAAAGGTGTATGCTATACATTTACGATCAAACTGATTGAATTCGAGACTGATAGATGCCATAATGAGACAGCAATTGCGTTAAGAACGATTAAAATCATACTGTGTCATGTGCAGGGAAATAATGATCTGGGTAATTATCATAGCTCAACCAAAACGTGGATGGCTTAACAAAAGGGAATCATTCTTATCGCGTCAACCATATTGTCCAGTGGGCGCGGCCATTGCTTGATCTCTTACCAGCGAGATGAGCACTGATAACAGCTGTCACAATGGGTACCAGTTGGCCCCTAAGAATTACGCATGCAGTGAAAGCAGGGAATTTACATATTGACTTATAATCCATCCCACCAACTGCCTTTATAATATACTGTTTGGGTATGATCACAGAGGCATAATTCTAAAGAGTTCCTAATTATATCTTCTATCTAGAATGATAGGAATGCCTCGAGTATTTGTAAAACCTACCCTTGATTGTTGTGGTGGGCCGGTGGTGGCCATAATCATGATGTCCCGAGAGTCCTGTAGTTCTTTCACAAAGGTCGTTAGGTGAGGTACCATGGTCAAGTCCTGTTATCGGGAGAAGAATACACAACTACCTTCAATACATCTGATGAGCACTGGAATGATTTTCTTAACGTTAAGACTCTCCTATATGTCTTTATAAAACTCCATTTCAACTATACATTACGGATGTGAATGGATTAATCAAACAGAAAGTTTGATACATTCTTCATGTTCTTCAATCTGTCTCAAGTCAGATGTAAGTAAACTACATAATTTTAGTAGTGTAATAATAGGATATACTCACCATGGTGTTCTCTATACCGAGCAGTTTGAGTCGAGGGTGAGCAGCTGCACCTTTGAGGATAGCCTCTACACCATCTGCACCAATGGGGTTCAGTCCCAGCTGGAATGAAGATGAGCTAGGTGAGGACTACTTAGAAATCTGTATATTAATATGTTAGCCCAAGGAATAACCAACTTGATAAAGAACTGGTAAAAAAATGGGTTCTTACGTTGAAAAAAACAGTTTCTCTGCCAAATATGAATGTACAAAATCAGCCCCAAAAACAAACCATCCGACAACGGTAGTTCTTGTACGCTAGTCCATGAGAGCTAATCTTTGATTAATCTTACCAGCAATGTCTCGAGACCCATGTTCTTTCCTAGAGCCTTCCCTAGAATTTTAGCACCTTCGGGGTTCATTCGGTTATTACTGAAAAAAAATATAAGGGATGAAACACTTTATTATCCAGAAATGAAACCAGGTTCACGAAGACGTACTGTAAAATTGGATCAAATAATCGAGACATAAAATAATATACTGTTCTCACCTTATGTCTAATACCTTGAGCGTTTTATTAGATTTGAGTGCATTGGCTAGCGCAACAGTACCAACGTATGAGAGACCATTCCAAGAGAGATCCAAAATCTCCAAGGCGGTGTTTTTCTGAAAAGAATTACGATATAATTGAGCTGAGAAATGTGTAAAAGATTCTACAGTTACCGTTAAGTTACCGTGCAATTATAAGACAGCAATGTTGAATTAACATATAGAGAACAACTAATTGATACACAATTCAATCATAAGAATCTATTCCAATTATATTGACAAGTGCCCTCGACATGAATGATCTTGTATATTTCTTTGTATTAAGCTTGTCTAATATTAAGTATGTAATTACTGACCCAAATACACATGATTCAAATATGTACTTACAGCTAAAGCCTTTGCAATGGCGACTGCCCCCTTTTCCCGAATGCAGTTCCAACTTAAGTCAAGATCAGCTAAACCGATGTTCATTGCCTGTCAATACAAATTGAAATATTGAGGGGCAATAGGCAAAGTGAACTTCCATAAAGAAATATAAACAATCATAGACAATCAGACAGTCAAAAGCTCTAGTTTATCACTAATTATTCAGTAGTCCATTTTCATTTTGTTGCGAATGCCAACTTGAAAAGGAAGCATGAATGGTATTTCTTAATAATGCTAAATAACATCATTGAGAAATGGCCTTCAGAATTACCAGTTATAGAGAGCATACTTTCATCACTTACAATTCCTTGTGCTAGATAAATCCCTCCGACTTCACCAAATTTGTTGTGGCTGAGGTCCATACATGACAATGACATGTTGTTTTTCAGAGACTCAGCAATTTTCTTAGCATCTTCATCTGATAACTGATTACCTGTGGAAGTAATAAACAAACCACATGATTTATTGCTTCCCAGACCGGGACTACCATGAGAGATTTCAATATTTAATCACAGTCAGTAGCGTTGGGGAAAAATGTTAGTGAATGGGGAATGGCTCGCTGAAATACGTTAGAGTTCCAAATTCACCACAAAGTGTTGGATATTAAAACCCTTCAGTGTTCAAAGCCAGAAACTTGTGGTGGGACCCTATGGACATTTTGAGAACTTTTACATGCCACTAACTCCACCTGGTGTGTAGTACCTTGCACATTCCACACTAGTTCCAACTGGTGTGTGGCAACTTTTGAGAAACATTTTTCGTTGAAAGTTTCAAAAGAGGCGAGAGCTTTTTTCACTTAAGCTGGATTTGGACACAGCCACTCAACCAACTGAGCTAATCAGGCAAGTGCTAGAAAGGCATATTGATATAGCGGTCGATGGTCCATGACTGTAGTATAGGAATTTCTAGGGAAGGAAGAAATATTTTCAATGTATCAAAGAAACACTGTGACAAACCATTCAGTTTCTTATATACGTTATAAAAGAGGTAGTCCCCTAAAATGTGAGTCCTATGAAGCATCCATTAGAAAATATCATGCTGTGTGATAGAATACTGTCAATTCATATAATGATACCAAAATAACTCCAAGACACGGTGAAAGGGGTGTAAAGTTCATTTCAGCCACAGACAGTTGTAATTTCAGTATCACATGGCCAATCCCATTTGGTTTGGGTACTGGATGTGGACTGTGGATGAACTGTGAGAGGTTAATGAGGTGTCCATGTGATTTGAGTATCTATTGTCCTTAGCACCATCATAGTTCGGGGCAAAATAGGTTCAAGTAATATGTGACATACTGTAAAAGGGGGTCTATAGAGGATAGCGGATGGAAAAGCAGGCCCCGTAACCCATACACAATTATTTAGTACAATGTGTGATGAACAAATCAGTGGAAATCGTGTGTCTTATCTTTTACACAAATAACTAGAACGAATTATGTATGACATTATCATAATAGTACATATGGTATCCCACCTTGTAATGATAACGTTTTTAACGTTGTATTGGCTTCCAGCATCTCTGCCATCTTTTCTGCCCCTTCTGACCGGATAAAATTATTTGAAACATTCTGTAAAATACCAATAAATTGTTGGGTTATACGATCGTAATACACAGACACAACTTAATATATGAGTCTGTCTTAATGCACCTATTATCGCATGTGCCATTAGCCTGATTAAATTGAGATCTTTACTGCCGGCCCCAAGTTAAATTATTTGGAAACTGCCTACCAACGTATGACAGTACTGCTCTTTGATTAGCAGTTAAGAAGTATAAAAATACAATCGCATATTGTAGGTGATGCCAGCCAGATCTCGTTCTACCTGGGGGTTGGTCATCATTTATTAAACAGAGGGGGGGGGGGTCGTGGGTTTGAGGTGGTTTGACCCCTCCTGGGACCGCATGAAAACTTAAAAAACCAAGCCTCTTTTTACATAAGAAGCCACCGCGCTACTATATAGATCAAAAAGGGGTATAGAAAATCGTATGTGCCCACATGCGGCCCAAAGCATTTGTTTGCATGTCCATGTGAAAAAAACACCACCCCCTGTTGATAAACAATGACCATTACCTTATGTACGGGTCATAGCCATCGTTGAGAATCTTGAAGTGTAATTCCCCTTTCTATATTACTACATAGCTATAGATATTACTCATACAATCCGAGTAACAAATAAAGAGAAAGATTTGATACTGAACTATCATTGTGTAAGAACATACCAAAAGGAAGGCCTACCAGATTAACTATAAACATGTTGTCCTTGAGTGTGTCTGCCAGGGCCGCGGCCCCTAATCCCTCGATGTAGTTGTCGCTCAAATCGATCTCTTCACAAACTGTATTTTTCTGGTGAGATAGAAGTGATGTAAATTATGGAAACAGTAACATTGGGTATGACACATTCATTAACATCTGCACATAACAGTATGACCTAGGACTGACGAGTAAGAATGTTTACTAGTAATGGGGCACAATGGGCAGTATATATAAGGCTCTGAAAAATATACCAAAATCCATAAATTTTCTAAGTTAACGAAAATAGCTTTATCTATCGTAAACAAGTGTCTTGCTCATAGTAGTCTAATGTGAAGATTAGTATTAACTATCTATCGTAAACAAGTGTCTTGCTCATAGTAGTCTAATGTGAAGATTAGTATTAACAAGAAATGCCGTTGTGACCGCGTAAAAAAACGCCTCCCGCTGTTATTTTGTATTGTGAGACCTCATCACATGGGGCAAATGGAATCATCATAGCACACTCCCGTACCGCTTCGCGGTACCGCCGCTACGCGGCGTGGGAGGCGCTAAAAAAGTCAGAAGCAAATAGTGGAAGGGAGTTTTAAGATAGGTGTGGCAGTCTATACGAAAACTCGTGGGACTGAGGCCATTGCTGTCAAAATCGCTGCCGGACCTGGAGAAATGACCATACTGTGGGACCGAATGTCTGACTGTAATTTTGGGACCTTTGGCTATATTTTGGTTTTCATGGCTCCGGTCCTGCCAAAATCAGTCTGGGCCTGCAGAACAATAAGATCTGCAGGACTAAATGGCCTGTGGGGGGGGGGACTTTTCGTATAGACCGCCCAGCTACCACACGCCGTGCATTTTACGTAACTTTTATGTAATTTGTGTGTAAAACTCGTCGGATTTACGTAAAAGGAATGTTAATTGCATGGCGTGTGCTAGCTGGGCGGTGTAGTATTTGAAGTTTGCATTGCGCAGAAACCTATACCAAAACCTGCCAAAGGTTGTGTTGAATATACACATTTACCAAAATCAATGAATATAGTGCTAATGACAATAGTGACTAATATGATCAGCAGCTGCAGTTGCAGTATTTTATTCATAAGGTTAGACACCAAGCAATACATGCTATATCTTCATGGTGACTAAGCTTAAGTAAACATTTAGCAACCGCTATACGTGACTTTGCTGTACAATTCTCTTTAGAGCATGGCTGTACTCAAATGAAATAACATTTATTTAAAAGATTGCTTTAAATAAACTACACATACTGCGATGTGTGATATGTCACACTGGCCTACGTTTATAAAACACCATTACCTCAGCAGCAGATATTGCCATTTCTATATATTCCACATGCAAAGGTAAGAATTTCAGATTTTCAGATTTTCCAGTGTTATTGCTGCATCATATTACCTTTAAGGCCTGAGCCAGTGGCTTGGTCCCTTGACCTCCTAAATAATGATGCCTCATCCTCAGGTTGCCTTCTCCCATGTTTCGTAATAAATATTGCACAGGTACAACGCCTGAAATCAAGAATGAAATGTAATACAGAAACAGGATTTCATATTGGTACTGTTGCCATAGTGGGAATGGGTCAAAGGCTGATGCTTCATACATCCATGAACATTTTATATTACCGGTTATATATATATATATATATATATATATATATATATATATATATATATATTTATATATATATATATATATATATATATTTATATATATATATATATATATATATATATATATATATTACTCCCATGGGTAAAGACTAAACGTTGCAGCAGGATTGAGTATCAAGAATGAAATGTAATACAGAAACAGGATTTCATATTGGTACTGTTGCCATAGTGGGAATGGGTCAAAGGCTGATGCTTCATACATCCATGAACATTTTATATTACCGGTTATATATATATATATATATATATATATATATATATATATATTTATATATATATATATATTTATATATATATATATATATATATATATATATTACTCCCATGGGTAAAGACTAAACGTTGCAGCAGGATTGAGTATTGAATGTTGAATCAAAAGAATTGATTGACGTGTCTGTAATCGCTCGGTATGGCATGCTAGAGTCAATTCTAATCTCAATCTCATCTCACGGCGGTGCCGCTTCTTTGTCCTTTGCAAATAGGATAGAGTAAATTTGTCTCAAACTAAAGTTGTTTTACCTTTTTTGTGACATTGATCCTCATAGAACAGACCACCTGTGGCATCAACTAACGTCTCTGTTTCTGAAATGGTATTTTATAAATTGTTGGAAATCAGGAAAAATATTACATCATAGTTCTTATAGTTAAGCCTCCTCAGAAAGTGAAGTAAATTCAAAATTTAATTGTTTCATCAAGAAGTACCTTAAATGACATTAGGAAGTGAGCCTTAAATTTAGAAGTATTCACTGAACACAATGACACCATCTTATATACAACTATATACATGTCACTAACATTTTGTTCAACCATCCAACAATATTGGCAATTTATATATGAAAAGAAAAAACACCTTGGTCCATTAGTAATGCCCCTTACCTCAACCATGGTTAAGTAAAATTCAAATATCCGTATACCAGTTAAAGATTTGAAACAAGGAGTGCTTAGAAAAGGGGGCGGTTGGGGCTAGAAGAAATCTTATAATGTGTGACTTGTGATTCTTACACTAGTGCAATATATGGTGGTTCCTCCTACCTTAGTAATCAATACAGCATGAGCATAAATAAATTGCTTATGATTACAATTGGAGGGTAGGACAAGTACATTCTGTAAGCTATAAAACCTGATAACCATGCATTTCTATGCCCATAGTGGAGAAATGAACTGTAAAGCGAGCCTGCACAGCCGCGTCCCTATTGCCAGCACTATGTACATAAGGAATTCATATATTGGACATGTTTGTAGCATTACCAACAAGCCAGGCTTATAAATTACTTATGTCAACACTTAAAATGTCCTGAAAAATTTCTTCAATTCCCTCCTGTCTGTCTTTTAAATCATGCCATTTTCACTGATAGCTGGACACTTAATGGTGACTATGTACATACATCTTAATGTGATATGTACATGTCTGATTTCACATATTCAATTTGGCGGGGGGCCACAAGAGTAAAAAGAGAAGAATCTGCTGTGTGTTATACTTCATACACTGAACTATCAACCAAATGCTTGAACAGAGTGAGAATAATCATGCCATTCATATTTCAGATATCTTCTCATATTATCAGACCTTCAAAACTCCGTCTGTTCAATGTATTTTGCTAGACATTGTGTTGTATACAACACAACTTTTACATATGGAAAGGCACCACAAGAGGACCTTCCAAAGGGAAACTTGGTTGTGTTTGGAACAGATCACAAAGATAGAGTGCATACATGATATACAGCTTTATGTCATGGCTGATACGAACATCACTATAGATTAGTACTAGAACCGCCGTATTCAATTAAGGCATTGAATACAATGTGTTTGTATTCAATGGGTGTCCGCCATCTTGCATTTTGAACAGATCTGAGCTGTTTTTCTTTATTTAAAAGCAAAATAACCCCCAAGACCATGACATAAATGCAAATGTCCACTTCCATGGGATTTTTAACATCATATTCCCCGAAGTGGGACTGGCGTATCCCACGAAGCCATTATATGGCTAAGTCGGATGCGACCAGTCCCACAGAGGGGTATACAATGTAAAAATATCCCATGGTCATGGACGTTTGCTTATATATTATAAAGGGGAATACATTGGCCAATTTATGTTCAAATTGAAGAGAGGAAAAATGGCAAATAAGGCCAATCTCTTCTAGATCAGACACAGGACCAAGCCCTCAAACCTTTAATGCATATGATCTCTTTGCCTCTCATCCAATTGTATTGTTACTGGCTATTGTTAGCCATTGTGTTAGATACCAAAATCCCATCAAAACATGCTGTTCATTCTTTATACATATTATGTAAGGTTAATCACAATCATGGGGATATATTGACCATATAATGCACTCACCGATCAAAAGAAGGAAATCCACCATGGTTAGCAAAATAAAAATGAATTAGCTGAATTGTTCAAATAATTCGGTGATGACAGATATGACGCACTAATTTGGGAGACGTATCCATGCAAGTGTGTTTGAACATGTAAAGGGAGAAAATATATTGATCATATTTGATACGTGGCCAAAAGTACTGCAAAAGATCTGTACAGGTGTCTACATTAAATAAACTGATTTGATTTAAAAGATGCTTTAAGAGAGGTTACTATACTTATTAGTATGCATATTGCCAAAACATAGGACAAATAAATAAGAAGCAAAAGATTACTTCAACTCTTTAAAGAACACTCCCTATGGGAACTATCTTGTCGATGATAGAAGGGAGGTTGATAGCAGGTGAACATGTACTACCTGTCTAACAAATAAACAGCATTTAAGAATATTAACCCTTTGAGGACCGCATAGGAAGCACTCTGCCCACTGGTTGTAAATACATCCCTGGCCAGTGACTTGCCATGACTACAGTCATCAATCATGGTGACCCTAGGGCAAAGAGGGTCCTTGCCTAGGGTTTGTATTACTCTCAGAGAGCCATTATAATGCACAATGCCGTGCTGACCAATGTTGCTTTTATGCAACATTCTGTTAAAGAGTAAAGTTGCAGTAATAAAATAAAAGAAGGAGGGAAATGAAATTGAGTAGAGAGATTCCCGATCCGTGTGAAATATCCTGTAGTGTTACCCATCATTGGATTATCATATTAATAATCAGAATATATTTTCACTTTCGTGAATTGAAATTCTGGCATATCCTTTATATAAAGTATATAAAAGTCATTTGGGTACCATAGTTCCTCTTATGAAATGCATAATGATATTCATTTTAATGTAAGAAATGCGAGAGACAAATGTTAATGCTGCCGTGGATTCTCAGGCTCCTGACACAGCACACCTTATTCCGCACCGACATGTATCCCAAAGGTTGGAGTTGGCCCGAAATTTCAAATAACAACAAAGTCGAACCTATTTCATGATTCCATTGTGTAGGAACAGTATCATCAGGGATGTTGTTTCTTCAAATTCTTTAAGAGGAGCGGGACATTATCATAACAATGTGTGTCCTATGCGGGCCACGGTGCATCATCGAGTGCTGCGGTCAGGACCCTGAGGGTCCATGGCAGCGTCAACATTTGTCTGCTGCTGTTAAAATGGCCAAGTGATTTGGCATTGACTCATAAATACCTGGTAGTTGATTATTATTTTGAGCGAGTTAAAATGATTCATTGAAACTTTGCAAACTCACCTGTTGGGAAATCCTCCTCCAGATCCGTATCATATTCATCAGAGTTCACTACTGGTCCGGCCGACCACTCTCTCAGTGTCTGTGGTTTATTGGAGATACGGCGATGCCGCGCCCGCTCAGTGACTTCCGGTTCCGGTTCTTCCTCAGTTGAAGAACCGGAAGTAGACTCCTCTTCTTCAGCGTCTCCGTTAGGGGTGACGTGGGCCTCTGAAGTGGATCGTATTGAGGTTAGAAAGACGCTGGAGGATGCACCGATGGTGGAGGGCATACGGACTGGTCCTGGAGGGGGTGGGATCCAGTCAGGGGAGTTTGAAGACGCCATGTTTATCTATAGGTTGATCAATATCCGTGTGTCTTATTGAACACTAGCTGAGGTAGGGAGGGAAGGGGAAGGGTGTCTCTAGTTTGTGCCTACACAACTAATGGCACTGTAGACAATAGTCTTTCTTTTGATACACATGTCTATACACTGCCTGAAAATGCCATTGGAAATATGTATAGCCTCTCAATGAGCATTATGTACCATTATGACTGGAGGCATACAATAAGAACAAAGTCTAGCGTCTGCCACATAAGCTAAACTGTTGTCCTGTTGTAGCAGTAGTCCCAAGAGCTAGCTGAAATGTCTTCACATAGTAAATAGTTGACTGTCAAATAGTTATAAGGAGCTCAGTGGTGGATTGATAGATGAGGGTGCCTTTGTGTAGTGATTACAGATGTGTATGTATTGTAGTGCCCAGCACTACAAATGGCTTATATAGCTATATGCTCCGAAATACAGTTATAGGAATACACGCTGGAAGCCGGATGACTCTAGGCAATAGTGTGTGATTCCAAGCCTCAGTTTTAAACTCCAGTCCGCTAGGTTCCTTCAGGGAATTGCTCTTGAGGCCGGCCACAATTTTTGTTTTCCTGAACACATATTGGATCACTCAGCTAAATGTTGTCGGGGTTGACTCTGCTCTTCAAGACTCAACTCCTCGAGTCTCTGCCTCAAATTCCACAGCCCTGTATTATCCTGCTAGGCTATGCCCTCAGGCAGCTCTCCCCTGGAGGTTCACACTAAGGTGGTGTCACTTGTATGTTTTTTAACTCCATTTAAGTGACTGTAAACAAGACTATAACACATGGGCCTTTCCTGGCACTTGGTAATGTGAATCATACCACCCAATCACCTTACACACATGTAATAAGTTTGCCTTCGATTTCCGCCTTTTTATGACTGTTAGCAATTACCCTGGTGTCGTGGCCCTCACATCATCAAGATCGATAATCCAATATCTTGATATGTGATAGGTATCTACATGATCAGTGGCAGGTGTGTCTTGTCAGCAACTACTATATATGTTCCATATTGAAGGAAACACCAAGCTACAAGAAGGCCTCTGCTATACTCCTTACAGCCCAGGTCAACCATTGGCTGGAGGAACATGCCTCTAGGAAAGTTTACTGTCCATACACGCCCCTTGATTGGGAACAGAGACTAAGTAAATAGTCTTAAATCTACACCTGAGGAGGCAGCATGGTCTCTGCCTGCCTTAATGTAAGTGGAGATCGGTTTAGCATGGTGGTGCTGGAGGCACTGGGAGTGAGGGAATATGGTCCGGAGTAATATGGCCATTTGGTGGGCACCTCTGTCATGTTTGCATACAGAACAACCACAAGAGCTACCCAAAGCAGAAGACCCAACACCTGCTATTACACAGGTGCCAATGGTTCAGGGGGCCTCCTGATTTTTTGTTTAAGAACCTTTCTTGTGTTGAAGAAAGGGTATTTAGGACTTAGTCACGAGTATTACCTGATTTACTACGTTTCTGGTTGGGCTATTGACATTTGGGTTTTGTTTTTATTTCTGAGGGAGTATTGTGTTTGCATATTGCAATTGCAGGGCCATTAACTGGTTTCTGTGGCCGTAATGACGGTAATAGTTGAAATAGTCTGGCACTTGGCCTTATGCTGGGCTAGCTTTGTAGTCACAATCCCCATAGCAAAACACGCATGAAATAGCTCAGAGATATACATCAGTCCAATGCATTTATTCCAAAAAGGCAATTACTAAATGCAATGCCTAATCTACATGGACTTCAATGTGCATAACGACTTCAAGTAAAACATTGTGGGAAATTCAATGAAGCTTGTTAAAATGGCCGTAGGCCACTTGGGATCTTTCCTACCTGAAGTATAGGTTGTGTATACTAGGGCCAAACAGAGTAGGGTACCCAGTTTAAATTGATTCTGTTTGGTTACCTGTTGACCGGAGGGGTGTCAACATGTCCTCCTCCAGGGGTTAGGGCACTGTGGGTTATAGGCTTACTGCCACCTTAAATTCTCTAGATAAACAATGTGTGTCAATGTCCTCAATTTATTCTTGGATCAATGCAGCATAAAGAGAGGCTTTGATTTTTTTAAGAAACACTCATGGGTGATATTGCCTGCAGGACATGCTGTGAGTCATGTATATATATATAAGTCATATTGACCAGCAAGGTGTGGTCTAGTCCAGTTATTTGATCAGCAATTTTATATTGTTTTGTTCCGTCTTAAATTGAAACAAACGCTTTTTAAAAAGGAACCTATGCCTAAGCATATCAAGGTTTTTAAACCCATTATAGCTCCAAACAGATCAGAGTTATGGGTGACGAGAGTGGGGAGATTCCCTTCCTATGTAATCATAAATCTAAAGATTTTGCGTTTGTATTATACTAGTGTACGTTAAAATTGCAAAAGTTACTCTCGTCAGAGTGACCTCATGCTGTTATCCCAAAATCCCCAGTCATTGTTAGCTTACTGTGACTCTATGAATTGTCATTTGAGAAGTTATCAATCTTAAAGCGGTGGGAGGCCACATTGATTTATACCCATTAATAGCTCGATCAACAGGGGTCTTCTTACTTGTGCCAAGTAAATCAGTATGGAGTAAAACAACCTCTCGGCTTGAAGAGCATATCATATCTATAGTAGACCAACGATTAGGCCTGCAACAGGTCAGTATTGAGTCAGATAGAAAAGGCACACTTTATTGGCTGGGTTATTTCTAAACAAGACAGAAGGGAAGTACAAATTTATAATGACTCACTTACCAACCACTGGTAAGTCCAAGTTACACTAGGTCTAAAGGTGTTTCATCAGCTCATTTTTTTTTGTGATCTGCAGTCCCTAGAACTAGACTTTCTTAATCAAAAAACCATCCGACCCATGCCCTCAGACTGCGTTCCAGATGTGCATTTCACAACAGTGTTGATAAACAGCACTGTGGAGTTTGTTACAGAACAGTGCACGTTTATGTGATTCTGAAACTGACCCCTGTGGGAGGTGTTTAATGAGATTGTTTTGAGATGTGGTTTGTTTTACATGTATTGTAAAGTGCATTGTCTCCCGGAAGTTGCCAAGTGCTTCTGCGACCAGCCCACAGGTATGTCTTAATCGTTCGAAGTAGAATCTACAGGCGCACATATTTCATATCTATCCCTGATGGAATGTTGTTGTCGATATTATTGTTCATGCTTATTATATTGATAGAGCATTGGCGAACTTTGTTTCCTGTGGGTATTAGTACTGGTATCTGCATGTAGAATTTTAAAAATATTCCTGTTACTCCCTGCATGAGCATTAACCGAAATTTGTGATACTACATTATAAGTTTGCGTGATTTACATTGCATTTGATTTAAAGTTATTGGAAGCGCCATACAATGTACTAATAACGCGTTTACTACATTGCATCCTGTTTGAATCTTGTTGATATTTTTAAATACATGTACCAGCAATATAGAAATAGTGTGCATGTTTTTGTCGATCCAATGTGTACGTGTGTAGATTTATTACTTAATCAATAAAGATGTTCAATATTATTTATAATCATCATAGTGATTTTTTTTTGTGGTATTGCAAATTAACTCTAGTCATTTGTGACTTCTCATTCAGTAAGAAGATGGAATACAGATTAGCTCTGATTCATCTTAACGGTCCATCTATTCCTCCTGTTCTCCTAGAAGTACTCAATAAGTTGTCTTTACTAAAAGGGAGAAGGGATTCTGAGGATGGCAAGAGATATTGTGTCCATGCAAATAATGTCAAAACTGTAAATGAGTCATTTCCTTTGTAGATAATTGTGTTATAAAAGGTAATCGATAGAATCGTTTTGACAAAATGACAGACAACTTTTCGCACACAGAATTTCTTTTCATCCAAGAGATGAAAATTCTCCTAGTCCCATATATAAACTGAAGAAGGTTTAGGTCAGGAAAGAGACAAAGTTTGACCATATATTTTAGTAATTATTATTTACTGAGGATAAGTTATTTTGACAGCGGACTTCTGTACTACATACATGTATAAGTTTTATAGAATATTGGTTAGAACGAAATAAGACTTACCCGTAAGCTTAAATACAGGGCGCCGGAGTAAACTCTCAAAAGATTTTGAAATGTTTGATTCCATATTTGTTGAGATTACTACATCCAGAGGACTCTCACATGTACACTCCATGACTTCTGTGTTGTTAGTGGCGCTAGTCATAAGAAAACTAATTGAGCATAACTGCCTGGAATTAAGCCTATTGTTCTAGGAAGCTAGGGCCGCCTTTAGTAATAACCGTTTATCCACCCAATACGCGGCGTGGCTTTCGCGCGGTGTTTTGCATGTGCGGCAACAAGGCGACACGTCATAGACTGATAGTTTAGTGGGTTATGAGGTGAGAAAGCATTTTTTTGTGATATTGTTTTTTCAATATTCGCACGACTTATTTTGATGTAGTGCCATAACCATGCAGGGTTCTCACAGCCAGCTCCCCCCTTTCGACCACATTTTGTCGACCATATCTAAGGCATCAAAATAATTATACTTAAAGCTCACGCATTGAGAAGAAATTCAACTGGGGAGCAACTCAATTGAAAGCACATCTCCTATTCCTTCAAACTGACAAACATTGTTAGGGGGGAAATGTCCAATATTGTAACCAGCAAGCACTTAATGCATGACATGTGTGCAAAGCAAAGCTAGCCTATTCACATAGCACATTAGTATATGTATAGACCAAAATAATGTGTCCCAGTCCTCCTGTGCCCAGTGTCAAGAAAGCTTCTATTCCAGTCATCAATATGTACCACTACGGCACCTAGTAATAAGTCAAGCCTCTCATAAAATGACCACACCAAGCCAGGTTTATACCTGTGAGCATAAAGGTACGCCTCCTATCGGTGAGCATGTGCAACAAGTCCCCACTGCCCTCTTCCTCCTTCTTCCTTGCAGTTTTTGGTCTACCAGGGGTGGATTTAGTCGTTGGTGGGGGGAGAGACTTTTGCTTTTCGAGAGGCTTTTTTGGTGGCAGGTTCAACCGTGGCTCTGTGTTTTGACGCATGAAGCCTGTTTTAGGTCGATTGCGCCCAGGGTATAGGACATGGCTCATAGGTGTCTCTGTTTGGATGGATTGATTGTTGATTTATAATGAAGTATAAATTTTCTAAATATAATATATTAAGAATATTTATACTTCGGCATTATGTGGAAAAAAACAAACAAAATAAATGTCTGTTTCAGGTTCCCGACCCCACATAGAAAAAAAAGAGACCGAAACTACCATCGCAGCTTTTTTTTTCTCTTTAATATTGAAAAAGAACTACTCTTTGCCACTTAGGTGGTTTTAACTAAATCTAGATTTTGCTACTTGCCACCTTGACGCAAAAGTCGTCGTCACCATTTGGGAGTAAATTTCTGGGTTATTTTCAGCTATGCATGTAACATAAAACACACGTTGTTTTTCATGTCTGATATGGAAGCTGCCATTCAAAATGATAGATCTACATAAAATAGATAATGCGGATAATCTGCAGTGTAATGGGCAATTGATGGCATCGTACACAATATCATTTGAATTACATACAGTACAATGTCATATGAAAGTCAATTCATCGGCTAAATCAGTACAATGAATCTCAGTATAAAATGTAGGCAAAAGATTATAATCACTTACCGTTGGTTTCCTCCTCGTCGGGTACCTCAGTAACGGACCACGGCTGCACTGCGACACGCGCCGTGCGCGGACCGGAAGCGGAACTCGCCGTCGGTGCCAACATGGGTGAATGCTGCATGCGGGGGTGGACCTTGTCTGCGCTGAAGCTGGCCGGTCGGTCGGCATGTCGCGCGGGAGAGGCCGCTGACGACAGGTCAAAGTACTGGGCCTTGCTGTAGGTCCCCGCGCGCCGCGCCCCGCTGCCGCGACTGGAAGCGGCACGCCGATCCTCCCCCTGTGGTACTTCCTCTCGGGCGCTCATCCTGAAAGCCACGTCGCCCCTAGATGAGGGCACTGCAAAGTCATCTTGTAACCGGAAGGCAGGTGCCGACGGCGATTTTAGATTAGTGGCGGAAGTGGAACCGGAAGTGGTTGACGAAGGCGTAGGTGACCTCCGGTCGTGGCGGCGCAGGACGCTGGCAGTGGTGCTGGGACGGGGTTTCCGGTCTTTAAGATTGTTCTTATGATTGTTTTTCCTTTCGATATGATGCGTTTGTTGTGACGTCTCCTCACGTCCTCCTGGCGTAGTTGACGTCCAAGGACGGATATTTGTAACGTTGTAAACTGTCTTATGAGGAATCCTCTTTTGGGGCCGAGTCTGAGGTATAGGTGGATCCTTTCCACCGCTCCCATTCTGAGCGACAAAAAGAAACATAATTGATTAAGATGAACAAGAATGGAAAGGTGATCAATCAAGTTTTCGTTCAATCATATATTTGGATATCTGAAATTCAAAACCGCTTCAAAACTGCTTATACGCGAGGTGAGTCTTAAACAAGAGGTATTACGATGCATGTAACTCATCAATCCTATATCAATAGGCTCACATATATGAGGGTAGATTAACCTTGAACCGTTCGCATGCCGAGAGATGTCCACCACAAGTATCCTGGAGGCTATTGCCAAAAGAATCGGATGCAGATTCTCACTGTCATAACTCACCTTCCTGTTCCTGGCTGTTCTGCTGCTCAGAACCAACTTCTCACCTTACACTCATAAT